>NIVC01000351.1:0-37456 GCA_002269645.1 Macrostomum lignano
AGACTAATGTCCCCTGATCTAGTCTAATCTAGACTAATGTCCCCTGATCTAGTCTAATGTCCCCTGATCTAGTCTAATAGACTAATGTCCCCTGATCTAGTCTAATCTAGACTAATGTCCCCTGATCTAGTCTTATGTCCCCTGATCTAGTCTAATCTAGACTAATGTCCCCTGATCTAGTCTAATCTAGACTAATGTCCCCTGATCTAGTCTAATCTAGACTAATGTCCCCTGATCTAGTCTAATGTCCCCTGATCTAGTCTAATGTCCCCTGATCTAGTCTAATCTAGACTAATGTCCCCTGATCTAGTCTAATGTCCCCTGATCTAGTCTAATGTCCCCTGATCTAGTCTAATGTCCCCTGATCTAGTCTAATCTAGACTAATGTCCCCTGATCTAGTCTAATGTCCCCTGATCTAGTCTAATCTAGACTAATGTCACCTGATCAAGTCTAATCTAGTCCAATGTGACCTAATCTAGTCGAATGTCACCTGATCTAGTCTAATCTAGTCTAATGTGACCTGATCTAGTCTAATCTAATCTAATGTGACCTGATCTAGTCTAATCTAGTCTAATGTGACCTGATCTAGTCTAATCTAGTCTAATGTGACCTGATCTAGTCTAATCTAGTCTAATGTGACCTGATTTAGTCTAATCTAGTCTAATGTGACCTGATCTAGTCTAATCTAGTCTAATGTGACCTGATCTAGTCTAATCTAGTCTAATGTGACCTGATCTAGTCTAATCTAGTCTAATGTGACCTGATCTAGTCTAATCTAGTCTAATGTCCCCTGATCTAGTCTAATCTAGTCTAATGTGACCTGATCTAGTCTAATCTAGTCTAATGTGACCTGATCTAGTCTAATCTAGTCTAATGTGACCTGATCTAGTGTAATCTAGTCTAATGTGACCTGATCAAATCTAATATAGTCTAGTGTAACCTATGCCACAATGATCTACTCTAATATACTCTAATCTACTCTAAGCTAATCCAATCAAATCTACAGACGCACCTCGAACTCGACTGGGACGGCTCGGATGACAGTAACTTCACGTGCACCCCGTCCCGACGTCAAGCATTCGAGGCCGAGTCAGAGGCCCGAGCAGCCGCGGCCAAGCCGGAGTTTCACCTGTCGGAGCCGGCCAAGCCGCTGCATCACCGGTGCACCAGCCAGGCCATTAGCTACGACAAGCGGCTGCCGACCAGCGGGCCGCACCGACCGCTCTGGCCAGTGTGGGGCCGCTACATCTACGTGCCGGCTCAGCGGTGGCTGCACAGCCTCGAGCACGGCGGCATCGTCGGCCTGTACCATCCGTGCGCCCCGGCCGAGCAGGTGGAAGCCTTCGCTGATGCCATCGCGGGCTGCCTGCGGCGGCACGTCATTGCGGCTGACGGCGTGCGACTGCGGCCTGACAGGGTATGGGGCTGGTGATGGGGCTGGTGATGGGGTTGGTGATGGGGTTGGTGATGGGGTTGGTGATGGGGTTGGTGATGGGGCTGGTGATCGGGCTGGTGATGGGGTTGGTGATGAGGTTGGTGATGGGGTTGGTGATGGGGCTGGTGATGGGGCTGGTGATCGGGCTGGTGATGGGTTGGTGATGGGGTTGGTGATGGGGCTGGTTATGGGGCTGGTGATGGGGCTGGTGATGGGGCTGGTGATGGGGCTGGTGATGGGGCTGGTGATGGGGCTGGTGATGGGGCTGGTGATGGGGCTGGTGATGGGGCTGGTGATGGGGCTGGTGATAGGGCTGGTGATGGGGTTGGTGATGGGGTTGGGAGATGGGTTGGTGATGGGGTTGGTGATGGGGTTTGTGATGGGGTTGGTGATGAGGTTGGGAGATGGGTTGGTGATGGGGTTGGTGATGGGGTTTGTGATGGGGTTGGTGATGAGGTTAGTGATGGGGTTGGTGATGGGGTTGGTGTTGGGGTTGGTGATGGGGTTGGTGATGGGGTTGGTAATGGGGCTGGTGATCGGGCTGGTGATGGGGCTGGTGATGGGGCTGGTGATGGGGCTGGTGATGGGGTTGGTGATGGGGTTGGTGATGGGGTTGGTGATGGGGTTGGGAGATGGGTTGGTGATGGGGTTGGTGATGAGGTTGGTGATGGGGTTGGTGATGGAGTTGGGGGATGGAATTGGGATGGGATTGGGAATGGGATGGGGGTGGGATTTAAGGATGGGATTAGGGATGGGATTAGGGATGGGATTATGGATGGGATTAGGGATGGGATTATGGATGGGATTAGGGATGGGATTAGGGATGGGATTAGGGATGGGATTAGGGATGGGATTAGGGATGGGATTAGGGATGGGATTAGGGATGGGATTAGGGATGGGATGGGATTAGGGATGGGATTAGGGATGGGATTAGGGATGGGATTAGGGATGGGATTAGGGATGGGATTAGGGATGGGATTAGGGATGGGATTAAGGATGGGATTAGGGATGGGATTTAGGATTTGGCCTGGGTCAGATATCAAGACTGGATTTAATGTTTGGATTATTTCGAAAAAAAGTCAATTAAACAATATGTACAAAACTATCCAACTGATCAACGTTTTTACAGCCATTCGCTCTTCTGGCTTACCGCAACAAGGTTTTGATGGCAAACTATGATAGAGGCACCGTTGAGAGCTTCATCTTGGTGAGTTGCAATATAAAAATGGGAAAGAATCAAAGTACAGACAGTTAGCAAGACAGGTACCAATACAGACACTAATAAAGGCACTGATGCAGACACAAAATGGACACTACTACAGGCACTATTGCAGACACTACTGCAGATACTAATACAGAATCTACTACAGATACTACTACAGAATACAGACACTTACTACAGACACTACTACAGATACTACTACAGACTCTACTACTACAGGCACTGCCATAGATACTACTACAGACACTACCACATTTACTACTACAGACACTACTACAGATACTACTACAGACACTACTACAGATACTACTACAGACACTGCTACAGACACTGCTACAGACACTGCTACAGACACTGCTACAGACACTGCTACAGACACTGCTACAGACACTGCTACAGCCACTACTACAGACACTGCTACAGACACTACTACAGACACTGCTACAGACACTACTACAGACACTGCTACAGACACTACTACAGACACTGCTACAGACACTGCTACAGACACTGCTACAGACACTGCTACAGACACTGCTACAGACACTGCTACAGACACTGCTACAGACACTGCTACAGACACTGCTACAGACACTGCTACAGACACTGCTACAGACACTACTACAGACACTGCTACAGACACTGCTACAGACACTGCTACAGACACTACTACAGACACTGCTACAGACACTGCTACAGACACTGCTACAGACACTGCTACAGACACTGCTACAGACACTGCTACAGACACTGCTACAGACACTGCTACAGACACTGCTACAGACACTACCACAGCTTCTAAGCCATCCAGAGTCAGGCAGCCCCGCCCCCACTCTGCAGAGCCACGCCCTCAGAGGCCCGGAGCGCACGCCGCGTCAAGGCCAATACAGCCTCGGCCTGGTCACCCCGGCCAGCAATGTCACAGACTACCAAGACAGCATCCTGTGTCCCGGACGGGTGAACCGGACCCAGCTGCATTCGTGATCACTGATGCTGCACCAACTGCCTGCTTCCCCTGCTGCTATATGGGGAACTTTATTGTTCAGCTTCAAAGTTCAGTCAACATCTGATGAAGTTTGTGTGAAGCAGACAAATATAATAATCTAAAAAAAGTTAATTAGGGCGGTCACCTACACATCCGGGAATGATGAGATATCATAGCAGTTAGTTAGGCTGCTTCTGTTTGAGGTAGGTGAAATTTGTTCTGACGTTTTAATTAATACTCGTACGAGACGGGTTAAGGCACTTTAAAATAATTTGTTTTTGATTTTTTTAATTTTGTTTTATTTCTGCTAAGGGCCACGGGTTGTCGGACACGCAACTTACTTCTTGTACCAAAACAGCAACACAGAAGAAAGCTCGCACTGGTTTTTATCATTATCTCCTACTTGCAGTAGCAAGTTAAGCCTATGAGGCTATTATTGTCTGAATTTAATAAACCGAGCACTAAACCCAGTTCAGAAAAATGACTTACTAAGATTATAAAAATAAGCTGAATATTTGAGCTTGAGACTGCAAAGTTAAGCAGAGCTGGGCCCGGTTAGTACGCAGCTAAATAGGCTGCCTTCAAAGTAGCTACAAGGTCGCCACAGCCTCATCAGCTGCAGACAAACCAAACAGCTGCACTCTCTTGGGAAATTGCCGAGTGTTATCCCCAACCCTGCTGGAACTGGAATTATGGGATCTGCTGGCAGATTTCCCACCGAATTTCAGTGATGAAGCAAAGCGAAAAGATCCTCATGGAGAATGGCGGAGCGCGGCAGAGTGTCTCTCCGCCAGCTTCAGGCAAAGTCAGCCTTATCAATCTTTTATTTGCATGCAAAGCAGCGGAGGACAAAATAATCAATCAATCCATTCTTGGAATCCAGATTATCTGTAAAAAGTGCGAAAAAGTCACGAGCTTAGCCGTGAGATTAGCACTCGACCATGTCAGCCTTCTGACAGCGTGAAGGCTTCAAGGGTTCGCGACCTTGAGATTAAATTAGTGATGCCCTAAAGTCCATACTTGTTATGTGGTGGATTTCCACTGAGCCGTTAATGTTGATAAAAGTTGTAAAATGACTTCTTCGCTTAGCTGAGCAAACAGCTGCCGATTTCATGTTTTATTCATTAGGTTCATTTCCTGTTATTTTGCTTCAATTTCACATTTCTATGCAGACTGCATTTACCTCACCAATCTCTGCTTTTGCTCATTTGTGACTGCCTCTCCAGGTCTCTGGCGCCTCTCCCTGCATCTCCAGGTCTCTGGCGCCTCTCCCTGCCTCTCCATGTCTCTGGCGCCTCTCCCTCCCTCTCCATGTCTCTGGCGCCTCTCCCTGCCTCTCCAGGTCTCTGGCGCCTCTCCCTGCCTCTCCAGGTCTCTGGCGCCTCTCCCTGCATCTCCAGGTCTCTGGCGCCTCTCCCTCCCTCTCCATGTCTCTGGCGCCTCTCCCTCCCTCTCCATGTCTCTGGCGCCTCTCCCTGCCTCTCCAGGTCTCTGGCGCCTCTTCCTGCATCTCCAGGTCTCTGGCGCCTCTTCCTGCATCTCCAGGTCTCTGGCGCCTCTTCCTGCCTCTCCAGGTCTCTGGCGCCTCTTCCTGCATCTCCAGGTCTCTGGCGCCTCTTCCTGCATCTCCAGGTCTCTGGCGCCTCTTCCTGCATCTCCAGGTCTCTGGCGCCTCTTCCTGCCTCTCCAGGTCTCTGGCGCCTCTCCCTGCCTCTCCATGACTCTGGCGCCTCTTCCTGCCTATCCAGGTCTCTGGCGCCTCTTCCTGCCTCTCCAGGTCTCTGGCGCCTCTTCCTGCATCTCCAGGTCTCTGGCGCCTCTTCCTGCATCTCCAGGTCTCTGGCGCCTCTCCCTGCCTCTCTACCTCTCCCCGCCTCTCTACCTCTCCCTGCCTCTCTCTACCTCTCCCGCCTCTCTGTATTTTCCAACTGTCTCTATAAATAAAGTATGGCAACCATGACCGGGTGAATTTTAGCAATATGGATAATTTTAGGATCATAGCTATAGCCAATAAGCTCCCTAATTAAACAACATCACTAATAATAGGGGCAGTGCCAGCCATCTCTGTCAAATCCTCGCACACGCTTCAAGCACGATAAGTACCGGCTTGTGGTATCTACCGGGTCCCTGCAGCTCAGGACGTTGGTCCAAATTTTTTGGCCGTCATGCCAGACTCAAGGATGCCTATTATAATAATTATTATAAGCTCTCGCTGGACTCCCTCTTCAAGATCTAAATTTAGAAACTGGGTAAGCTAAGAAAAACAATTTTCCTTCGCATTAATCGGTCCCCTGTGTTGCTTAATTCCGTCAATAGCTTTCAAGCTGACCGGATCGAATACCGGAGTTGGGATCGTCTTTAAAAATATTCCCCAAGATTTCGTAAGTCCAACATCGATATTTTCAAGCTCACACGAGTACAGCACGAAATTCTCCGGGGCTAAAAGAATCGATGCTCAGGTTGGGCCAATAGCAGCGGTTTGGGATGGGTAGACTTAAGCGCGTGGTCTTCTGTTTTGAAAATCCGAAAGAAAGCTGCTTCAGTTCAAGGCTTCAAGCAATGGAAATTCAAGAACTGCCGGAGTCCCCAAAAAGGCCGCAACTATGGGTGGCACCCTGCTCTGGGGGTGGAAATGACAGGACCGGAAGTGGGACTAGAATCCAACGCGGAACAAGAAGTGAAACTAGAATTCAAAGCGAAATCAGAATTGGAACTAGAATCCAAAGCGGAACCGGAAGCGGAGCTGGAGGAATCCAAAGCGGAACCGGAAGTCGACCTGGAATTCAAAGCGGAACCGGAAGTATGGCTGGAATCCAAAGCAGAACCGGAAGTCGACCTGGAATCCAGAGCGGAACCGGAAGTATGGCTGGAGTCCAAACTGGAACCGGAAGCGGAGCTGCAGGAATCCAAAGCGGAACCGGAAGTCGACATGAAATCCAAAACGAAACCGGAAGTCTACCTGGAATCCAGAGCGGAACCGGAAGCATGGTTGGAATCCAAAGCGGAACCGGAAGCGGATCTGGAGGAACCCAAACCGGAACCGGAAGAGGAGCTGGAGGAAACCAAACCGGAACCGGAAGCGGACCTGGAATTCAAGGCAAAACCGGAAACCAGACCGGAGATGGAACTCAAGCCAGCAGCGATAGCACCACCGAAAGCATCGCTAAAAACTGGTGCGGCATCGGAAGCGGCACGACTGCCGCCACAGTTGGCTGCATCGCAGCACTCGGATGAGCGGATATCGAAGCCGGAAACGTCAACGCGGATGCCAGCAGCAGATGTCAGGCACAGCTTAATTGTCAGCCGTTGCAGCAGCAGCAGCCGCCGCCGCTGCCGTCGCTGTCCTCCACGCTTAGTCGCGATCGTCGAACTCAGCCGGGCAACGCGCAGGGCACAACCTACCTGGGCATGTCGCTGATCACCTGCCTGTGCTTCAACTGCCTGCTCGGCTCGGTGGCGGTGGCCCTGTCGCTCAGGTCGCACCGGCTTCTACTGGCCAGAGACTGGCGTCGGGCCGCCCGGCTGGGCCGGTGGGCGCTGGCCGTCAGCGCGGCCGGCATCCTCAGCAGCATGGCGGCGGTGGCGCTGCTGTTCACTGAGGCGGGAGGCTTCGGCGGCAGCTTCGGCGTGGCAGGCGGCCGCCAGAACGATGGGGTTTCGGGTATGACCAGGACCCGGCCATGAACTGTGAAGGGTTTGGCAAGGGAGTTGTCGTGCGATTCACAGCCAAGAGGGCCAGTTCCGAGGCCCTGAGAGTGTACATGCCGTTGTACACCCTGTGTGAGCGTGTGTGTGAGTGCGTGCGTTTGAATAAGCTTAATTATACCCATCTTCGTGCTTAAAATAATTTTAAGAGCTTCAGAAATGTTAATGGTAACATTGGATGAAAAATCTTGTTAGGGTGTCCATAGACATCTGGTGCCATCTGTTGAAGGTGCCGATGGCGTCTGTGTGATGACGGAATGCTTGAGAGACTAGCTGAAGGTGTCTAGCAGCTGAGGCTTGCCCACTGTCGAAGCTTGATCAGCGAAACTCGAGAAATTCGCAACAGGGTGTCCAAAGTCGTCACCTGGTGCTACCTGTTAGAGGTCCAGAAGCTCCGTCTGGGTGACACATGTGGTCCGACGTGCTGATGAAATTTGGAGGCTTGGCAAGGCAGCACTGAGGCGCACAGGGTGTACTGAATACACTGGCGCTTGTGGGACAAATCAGACCTTCTGGCAGAATCGTCGAATATCTCGACAGTCCGGAATGCTGACGACTTGATTCTTATTTGAGAAGCTGTGCAATAAAAAGTTTGCGCGAACTCTTGAATTTTTTGTGCGCTTGCAGTGCTCCGTTCCGACGTAGCAAAAAGCCATAATAAATAAAATAAATAAATATGCGAGCCAATCTGTAATACGATTGACAGCTTGAAAACCAGTCCAGTAATTATTGCACTTAACAAACAAAAACAAGAAACAATTTTTTATTAGTATAGAAAAAATTGATTAGAAGAGAAATATGAAGAAAAGGCTGAATTTACACTACAGCAGTGCCAGACTAGCATCAGAATTCGATTTGCGAGGTACAAATAGAGGTCAGTAGTAAATGAAGAAAACAATTTCTTAGTATAATTTAAAGCAAGCTCTCTCGCAAGAGAAAAAAAATCGATTTTTGTTAGAGAGAAACAGCTGTTTCAGATGGTCAGATAAGCACGCAAAGGGGCGTAACCAGGAAGCCACATCATCTGTGGGAGCGTCAAATCATTACTGGGTCTAATCTCAAGCCAGGAGCTTTAGCACCAGAGGCTTTAGCACAGCAGCGCCAGCACCGGGCTTTAGCACCAGGGGCTTTAGCACCAGGGGCTTTAGCACCAGAGGCTTTAGCACCAGAGGCTTTAGCACAGCAGCGCCAGCACCGGGCTTTAGCACCAGGGGCTTTAGCACCAGAGGCTTTAGCACCAGAGGCTTTAGCACGGCAGCGCCAGCACCGGGCTTTAGCACCAGGGGCTTTAGCACCAGAGGCTTTCGCACAGCAGCGCCAGCACCGGGCTTTAGCACCAGGGGCTTTAGCAATAGGGGCGCCGTTTGAGGGGGCGCCAGCAACTTGGCCCTTGGCTACGCCTCTAGGAATACTTACATGTAATCTAATCATCTACTTGACTAAGTGTAAATATTTAAACTACATAATTACTTCACTGTTTGTCTAAAACAAGGAATAATACGCTTTACATTCGCCTCTCGCTACTTGCGAGTTAGCAATCAAGGACTGACAGTTGGGCAAGAAAACCCTCAACCAGAAAATTTGCGAGTAGGCGTGATAAAAATACATATTAAAATAGTAAAATAAAATCTTTTAAAATAAAAGCTGACGCAATTCGACGTGGGAGCTGCAATAAACAAACATTGCTACTAACAGTAGCTGAATTCGACTGAGTCAAAGCGACTGAAATACGTTATACTTCTCAGAGAAAGAGACTGCGCTCATTTTGACTTGATTTCGGCGATTCTGCCCGATCCGGGCGCGCATGTCGGCCAGGCTGACATTGCCGAGCGGGTCAGCGCCGGTGGTCGGCGCGGCCGGCGGCGGCAGCTGCGACGGGGCGGACTTTTGTGGTAACGGTGCAGCTCTGAGAGACTGCGGCTGGCTCTCCTGCTGCTGAATGAGGCAGTTTAGAGAGGTTATGAGATGTTTGCCCAGGCTGGGGGTATGGGAAGTTCGCCTGGCAACTGAGGATCTGGGAGGCTGGCCTAGCAACTGAAAATCTGGCAGGCTGGCACAGCAACTGATGATCTCGGAGGCTGGCCCAGCAACTGAGGATCTGGGAAGGAGGTTGGCGCAGCAACCGAGGATGTGGGAGGCTGTCCCAGCAACTGAGGATCTGGTAGGCTGGCTCAGCAAATGAGGATCTGGTAGGCTGGCTCAGCAAATGAGGATCTGGTAGGCTGGTTCAGCAACTGAGAATCTGGGAGGCTGGCACAGCAACTGAGGATCTGGTAGGCTGGCTCAGCAAATGAGAATCTGGGAGGCTGGCACAGCAACTGAGGATCTGGGAGGCTGGCACAGCAACTGAGGATCTGGGAGGCTGGCCCAGCAACTGAGGATCTGGGAGGCTGGCACAGCAACTGAGGATCTGGTAGGCTGGCACAGCAACTGAGGATCTGGTAGGCTGGCACAGCAACTGAGGATCTGGGAGGCTGGCACAGCAACTGAGGATCTGGGAGGCTGGCACAGCAACTGAGGATCTGGGAGGCTGTCCCAGCAAATGAGGATCTGGTAGGCTGGCACAGCAACTGAGGATCTGGTAGGCTGGCACAGCAACTGAGGATCTGGGAGGCTGGCACAGCAACTGAGGATCTGGGAGGCTGGCACAGCAACTGAGGATCTGGGAGGCTGGCACAGCAACTGAGGATCTGGGAGGCTGGCTGGCACAGCAACTGAGGATCTGGGAGGCTGGCACAGCAACTGAGAATCTGGGAGGCTGGCACAGCAACTGAGAATCTGGAAGGCTGGCACAGCAACTGAGGATCTGGGAGGCTGGCACAGCAACTGAGGATCTGGGAGGCTGGCACAGCAACTGAGGATCTGGGAGGGCCAGCGAGTGCAAGCAGCCAGCAGGCTCACCGGCGCCTCAGCAGACTGAACAGATGCGCTGTCGCTGGCCGCGGCGCAGTCGGCGTTGCCGCTGTCCTTCTCTGCCGACATGCTGGCCTCGACGGGCCGGCGGTCGGGCGTGACGCAACGAACAACGCCGGGCACGGCGGAGCTGAGCTGCAGGCCGGCTTGCCGGAAGCGCCGGAGCGACTGCGGGCTGCAGACGAACAGGTCGACCCGGCCCGGCTGCGCCTTCACCCGGCTGACCACCGTGGCGTGCGAGGCGTCTTCTGTGAGGGGGCAGTGCAATTTGTTAGACAGGGTATGACAGTCTGTTAGACAGGGTAGATAGAAGCCTGTTAGACAGGGTGTATAGAAGTCTGTTAGACAGGATATAGAAATGAGGCAGCTTGTTATAAATCATCTATATTACTTATAGCAGTAGCTAATCGCAACTTTTTATCCTGGCCAATCAGCTTTTTGTTTAAATTACAGGTTTGTTAAAACGATACTTTGTTAAAAATTCCTTTTTATTTTTGTTTAAATGTCTTATGTTCACCCCCCTCCTTTGTCAACGATTATATAAAGAGACAACTTGGACCGCCAAATATACAACTCGCGCTCACCCTCGTTTCTCAACTAAAAACTCAATAACTCTTAGCGATTGGAGTGTTCAACCTTAAACTTCCGCTAAGACTTGTTTTCGCTTTTTTATTTATTGAATAGGGAAACTTGAGGTCGTGGAGACCAAGAATTAGGGATCTGAATAGGGAAACTTGAGGTCGTGGAGACCAAGAATTAGGGATCTGAATAGGGAAACTTGAGGTCGTGGAGACCAAGAATTAGGGATCTGAATAGGGAAACTTGAGGTCGTGGAGACCAAGAATTAGGGATCTGAATAGGGAAACTTGAGGTCGTGGAGACCAAGAATTAGGGATTTAAATAGGGAAACTTGAGGTCGTGGAGACCAAGAATTAGGGATTTAAATAGGGAAACTTGAGGTCGTGGAGACCAAGAATTAGGGATTTAAATAGGGAAACTTGAGGTCGTGGAGACCAAGAATTAGGGATTTAATAGGGAAACTTGAGGTCGTGGAGACCAAGAATTAGGGATTTAAATAGGGAAACTTGAGGTCGTGGAGACCAAGAATTAGGGATTTAAATAGGGAAACTTGAGGTCGTGGAGACCAAGAATTAGGGATTTAAATAGGGAAACTTGAGGTCGTGGAGACCAAGAATTAGGGATCTGAATAGGGAAACTTGAGGTCGTGGAGACCAAGCATAGAAACCTGAGTAGGGAGATCGAGATCGTATAGATCTTAAGAAAGCCGTGCGGGCTAATAATAGACATTAAGGATTAGGCATTAGGAATAGTTTAGCTACTGCTGGACACCCTTGATCCTCGGAAAACGCTAGACTTTCGGACTAAAACTAGGGAATTAGACAGTGTCTTACCGCTCGGGCACTACACGCTATCACAAGGTTTCCAAGAAATCGTGTGAAATTAGAGAAAGGTCATAGTTTAGGGCAGCCAATACCACTAGAAATAGACAGCTTAGTGATAAGAACCAGAAAGTCTGT
The DNA here is from genome assembly GCA_002269645.1 of Macrostomum lignano. Classification (NCBI taxonomy): domain Eukaryota; kingdom Metazoa; phylum Platyhelminthes; family Macrostomidae; genus Macrostomum; species Macrostomum lignano. The sequence continues at coordinate 11,800 of NIVC01000351.1, forward strand.
AAAGATTCAGTAGCTTTAAGGTGAAATTGCAGTTAGGAACGATTACGTCGGCGACACTTGGTGGGATATCGAAGAAGAAGGAAACACGTCTGTGACAGAAATCTGTTAGAAAGTTTACATACATCTATAGATCTTTTTGCCAAGTGTATTTAGGAACCCATCAGACACTACTATTCTAATATTTGACCTTGATTGGAAGCAATTAAAAATAGAACTATTGGTATAGTATATAAACAAAAGCAACTTATAACAAGTTTTTCTGGGCAGAAATTAGTTTCATTGATTTTAGTTCATAAAAATGATCATTGGGTACTAGACACAATTACATGCTTCATTCTAGGTAGTAATTTTAGGAATCTATCTCCAAAATTTGGCAGCTCTCTACTTGCCATGAATACATATTTAGATAACTATATTATACTGTCTAAAGTTATATTTTACTTCTAGATTGTAATTTAGTATGCAAACTAAAACTATGTATTTGCATATCAAGTATTTTGCAATATTTGCAGTCAATTAGGTTTTAGGAAAAAGCTTCTCCAACTATATCTATATTAACACTCATTAAGTAGTGTTATACTGGGCCTACTTAAAATTTGTTGAAGCTTAATAATTGCCATCAGCATCAGATATAGCTATTTTATTATGTATCAATACATTTTGTAGCAAAAAAGAACAATACTCAATAATGACAAAACACAACAATTTTTAGATAAAATAGATACCATCATATCATAATAAATAAATATCATCATATACACCATATTATATAAAAAACCCAGTCAAATAATTGCAATTTCTCTGTCCTTGATTACCATTAAAATATATAATATATCTTGAAAATCAATCAGCTCAAGGTTATTACTGAAAGTAATTATTTTTGTTTAAAGTAAAGCAAAGTAAAACAAACAACAATAAGATAAATAATACATGTAAACAAATTTTCACAAGAACAGCATACTGAAAATTTGAATAAAAACAGTGTAAGCTATATTGGATATCTCGAAAAGTAGTTGTCAATAAACTAAGCAATAATGAATATACTTACCAACATTTATTCCATTGACTTCAATCACAATATCATTTGCTCGCAGACCACCAAGAGCAGCTGGAGACAGAGGATCAACTTTGCCAATAAACTGCCCTGTCTTCCCCTTCTCTGCATGAAGATTGAATCCATAACCAGCAAAGTCATCCCACTTTCTAAGCATGCATAGTCGTGGCTTCTGGTTTTCAGGAACATTCATTGATTCGATGGCGTCTTTGAAAACAAAAATCGATGTTTATGCTTCCATTAAAATTAAAGTATTATGAGTAGTAGGACTAGGAGTAGTAGGATTAGGAGCAGTATCAAAACATGTAAAATTGCAAAAACACAGACAAAAATAACAAAAAGGACAGAATACAGACTTTATATAAAATAATATAATGAAATAGGTTACTCAAATGTATGTTGGTGTATGAGTGTGAATTCGACTTCGACAGGGAAACAAAATGCAGCTTCTTTGAAAATTGATTTTTTAATTTATATGTGCACGATAACTTACGTAATTTTCAAATCCGTCGGGTTATATGGTCAACTATATCTATCAGACTGGAGAGCTTGTCTTTAATGCATTATCTTTTAGTGCATTCAAATTATATAGTTTGATGATAAATATACAATAATTTTTCATAGAAATGGATAGATTCGAGCAAACACGCATCGTGAATATTATCCGACGAAGTTAAAACGCAATAATAATAATAGACATCTCAAAGCTGTACGTACATGTGCCTGTGAAAACCGTGAGAAGGGAAATTCGAACCAATGTTAATTATATACATGATTGATTTTTTGCTGAAAATGCTGTTGCGAGTTACTGGCGCCCTACTAGACAAACTAGACAAACAGTCTTTGCAGTCTTAATTTATTTGCGGTAAAGTTGCGCGTCTCAGAAAAAGTAGAATTAAGAAGGTGAGCGCTATCATTTTTTATGCGACATGTTTCGCCTCGCGTCAGGCATCGTCAGGCTCTTAAAATCAGTAACGATTTATTTGTTCATTTATATTTAACAATTAAGACTAAGAACGGGTCGATAAAAGTCAGAAATGTATGTAAATTAACAGTAGATTGTACAGTCCGACGGAGCGCTCACAGAGTTGCAATGAGGGGAGAGAGGGAGAGAGAGAGAGAGAGAGAGAGAGAGAGAGAGAGAGAGAGAGAGAGAGAGAGAGAGAGTGAGAGTGAGATGAGCACAAGTGTACACCTAGAATACTCTAAGGAGGGCACTGGCACCGTGATTGGCAAGTTGCTTATTTAGGATTGGTCTACGCGATTTTATATACAGGGCTTCAAGCACTTTTAGTCTGTACTCATTTGAGCACGTATGGATGGTGGAAAAGTTTTTATCTATTTGGCTGTCACAGCATTCTTTGCATATCATCAGGTGGTCGTGCACGGCCGACATCTTTTGCCTATGTTCTCTACTTCTCACGTACAGGTGTCGGGTAGTTTCACCTATGTAGGTGATACTCTGGTCGCCAGAGCATTGAAATTGGTAAACGACACCTGCCCGTAAGGAGCTGGGAACGCGGCATTTCAAATTCTTAACAAAACGACCGATTTTCTCGCAACGGAAAGTGACCATGAGCTTCACATTTAAATACTTATTAAACGCTCTGATGAGGTTCTTTTTAAAATGAACAGAAGAAGCAGGCCCATAGAAAGGAATGGAGATATGGGTGCAATCAATCCTCAGATCTTTCTGTTCTTTCTTATTCTGTCTATTGTTAGGATTCGCGAGTTTACCATCAATGAATTTCCTAATGTGGTAATCGAGGAACCGTTTCGGGTAGTTGTTTTTTTCATATAAATCAACAAATAAATCGTTACTAATTTTAAGAGCCTGACGATGCCTGACGCGAGGCGAAACATGTCGCATAAAAAATGATAGCGATCACCTTCTTAATTCTAATTTATTTGCAGTCTTAATTTATTTGCAGTCTTAATTTATTTGCAGTCTTAATTTATTTGCAGTCTTAATTTATTTGCAGTCTTAATTTATTTGCAGTCTTAATTTATTTGCAGTCTTAATTTATTTGTACCACGGTGCAGATAAATGCTGCTACCTCCTCGTGGTCAGAGCGGAGAGCCGCACTTAACTGCTGCGGCGGCCAAATGCGGCAGGACCTGCTTTGCCAGCGCCTTTAACACCGCGCTGGGCGAGAATCGTGGAAGTGCCGAGTATGCGGAAGTGTGCGCTGCAGTCAGAACCGCCTCGGAGCAAGCAGTCCCGATGATGCAACCGGCTCAACGTGGGCAGCCGGTCTGGCAGGACGACCCTGCGATTCAGGCAGCGAGGGAAGATCTGGAGAGGCTCCGCTTGAGCAGGCGACCAACCCGCGAGGCAGAGGCAGCTCTGGCGGCTGTCTACCTGCAGCGCCAACAAGCGGCTGTCGATGACGCCATTCAGGCTGTCTCTGCCGCTGGGCCCGATGCCAGAGGGCACGTGGCCTGGTCCGCCATCAACTCTCTGACGGGGCGAAAGCGGCGCAATCCGCTGAACCTGGCTGGTGACACTCCGGACGAGTGCAGGAACGAGCCGCGCGAGTTCTTCGCCGCCATCGTTAACGCGCCGCCACCCCCGCTGTCAGACAGTCTGACGCTGCCGCCGGAGACGCCGTTGCCGGCAGAGAAGAGTTTCAGCGTAGCCCCAGTCAACGCAGCCGACGTTGTCAAGCTCGCCCAGCAGTCACCGGGCGGGAAAGCGCTGGGTCCGGACGAGGTGCCCATCGAGGCGCTGCGCATCCCCTGTGTGGCCGCTGAGGTCGCCAGAGTGATGAACCGCGTGCTCTTCGGTGAGGCGGCGCCCAACGAATGGACCACGGCGCACATCGTCGCTGTTCCAAAGAAGCCGGGCACCACTATGCTTGAAGACCATCGAGGCATCTGCCTTCAGTTCTGTGCAGCGAAGCTGTTCAACCGGATGCTGCTTTCGCGGTTGCAGCCTGTGCTGGATCCGTACCTGCGCCCAGAGCAGAACGGGTTCCGGCCCCATCGCGGCACAGTGGCGCAGATCCTGGCTCTTCGCCGAGTCATCGAGGAGGCGCAGATTCGCCAGTCGCTCCTGATTCTAATCTTTATAGATTTCAAGAAGGCTTTCGACTCGGTTGTCAGAGCCGTGCTTCCAATGGTGCTCCGCGCGTACAACGTGCCTGAGCAGCTGATCTCCGCCATCATGGCGATGTACCGTGATACGAAAGCTGCTGTGACAACACCGGACGGCCTATCGGACTCCTTTGAGACATCCTCCGGAGTACTTCAGGGAGATACGCTGGCGCCGTTCCTGTTCGTCCTGGTGCTTGACTGGGTGCTGCGGACTGCTCTTCCTACCGACGACGACGGCTTTCTGCTGCGGCGACGCATAGGTTGACGTCAACCGGAGAAGCGGCTCAGCGTGCTTGGCTACGCCGACGACCTCGCCCTGCTGTCCTCGACCATCGAGGGCGCCCAACGGCAGCTGGACAGGCTAGTTGTCGTTGCGGCGAGCGTCGGCCTGGTGGTCAACACGCAGAAGACCGTTGTGCTCTGCGTGCCGGACGACACCGAGGCTGCAATATTCTGCCGAGGCGCTGACGGGCAGTCGACCGAACTCCCGCGATGTCAGCAGTTCGTCTACCTCGGCGGTCTGGTTCCAGACGCTCGCGAGGACCTGCGACGCCGCCGCGGGCTTGCCTGGGCTCCTTTTTGTTCTGTGAGGGCAGTCCTGCAGTCCGAGGCCCTACCGGACCGCCAGAGGGCGGCGCTGTTCCAGGCGGTAATCGAGACCGTCCTGCTGTACAACGCCGAGACCTGGACGCTGACGGACTCACTCGAACAGCAAGTCGATGCGGCGCACGCTGGCCTGCTGCGCGCCGCCTTCAACATCGGCGTCGAGCGGGTCACCAACGCGGCACTCTATCGCCGCGCTGGCCTGCCACGTCCAAGTGATCTACTGCGCCGTCGGGGACTCCAGCTAGCAGGCCATCTCATCCGCGCCGAGTCGTACTGCCCACAGCCGGTGCAGGAGGTGCTGCTGCTCACGCTGCAGGCACCCTACCGGCGAGGTCAAGCGCGAACTCGGCGTTATGTCCACTGTCTGCTGGCTGACGCCGGCGCCCCAGACACTGCCGGTGGCGCGGCCTTTGTTCGCGCCCAAGCCATGAAGCGCGCCCTGTGACGCTGACTTTTGCCATCTTGACAGCGTATTTTGTTTTTTTTGTTGTTGTTGTTGTAGACAAACAACAACAAAGCGACAAATAACACGTACGTACAATTCGCGTAAGCTATTGCTCTCATTACAACAGCGTCAATCTATCGATGGATTCTAAATTCTCTGCATAATTCTTCCATTTTTTATACAACCCCGAGGCAGACTCCTGAAAGAAATTTACAGCTGTATGGGCAAGGACTTCTAGACTAAGTCTAGCTAAGTCTAGAAGTCCTTGTGTATGGGTTGCACATTCACTATATTCCATTAAGGACATGCATGTACATGTACGACTTAAGTATTTTAAGCGTAGCTACCATAAGGACGACTTAATTACCATATTATCGTATATTATCAATTTAAGTATAGTCATTCATATTTGCATGTGCTTAAGTCGCCCTCGATTAATCCATGTCACATTTACAGGTTATATATGATTAGGCTAGTTGGGTTAAAAATCCGTAATGTGTGTAATTGCTGTTGAATAGTTATCCCAATACAGGTAATTAAAAAATTCAAAAGTAAATTAAGACTAGAATGATAACGCAAACCATTTAACGCAGACTAAAGCTACATTTTTAAATACATGAAAGTCAAATTTCAAACCTAAAATTTTTCTAGTGGGATAAAGATAAAGTCGTAAGAATAAATGAACGCTGTATTTTTATTTTCATGCAAGCAAGATCCAACTCAATATTGTTTAAGATATACTCGTCATCAATTAGATGAATCAATTTTTCCGCGTGCGACTAGCGGTCGCTGACCGGTCATGCAAGCCGAACTGCTTCAACTCGTCCAGATCACGATCCAGTTTGCGCTCCATTTCTTCAACCTGCAGTTGCAGCCGACGGAACTCTCGGATCCGGCGAGGCTGTTGGCGCCGCGTCCGTCGTCAAGAGCAGCCGTTGCGGATGCATTCGTCTGTCGCGTGCGCCCAGTCTCGGTACTGACGACATTCGACGATCCAGACGTCATTCCGCAATGCTCTTTTGGCAGTAAGTCCCACAGTGCTTTTGCTAATATATACTCGTAACCATGTAGATGTTGAAATATAGGCAGCGATAGTTGTATTTATATATCAACAAGGGATGAGTTTGCTCAGCATTTAGCATCGCTGCTATAGTCAGGGCTGAATCATAATGGTTGAGTAAATACGCTTAGTTTAACTGCACTGCAGGTGCGCACATCATTTGAATTGACATTTCGTGCTTAAAGCTGCATATGAACAATGAGACTTTAATGTTCTATTAAATAATCAAATATAGTTATAGAACTAGCTTCAGCTGAAGCATGAGGCTTAGCAGAATAAATCATTTCTTAGCTTGCGCTTCACTATACTGTACTACGAGTACCTCTGAACAAATTTATGGATTTTAAGCTTTTAACGAGATGCGCCAAAACCAAAACCATGTACCTGCAGGGGCGTTTGACAAGGCGTTGGCCAAAATTATAGACTGCAGCCCCCCCCCCTAATGGGCTGGCAATATGCATGGTTACCTGGCCTTGCAGTAGCTGGCGCGCTTGGTGCTGGCGCCCCTGGTGCTGGCGCCCCTGGTGCTGGCGCCCCTGGTGCTGGGGCCCCTGGTGCTGGCGCCCCTGGTGCTGGGGCCCCTGGTGCTGGCGCCCCTGGTGCTAAAGCCCCTGGTGCTGGCGCCCCTGGTGCTGGGGCCCCTGGTGCTGGCGCCACTGGTGCTAAAGCCCCTGGTGCTAAAGCCCCTGGTGCTGGGGCCCCTGGTGCTGGCGCCCCTGGTGCTAAAGCCCCTGGTGCTAAAGCCCCTGGTGCTAAAGCCCCTGGTGCTAAAGCCCCTGGTGCTGTTAAATGTACGCTATAGTAATGGAGCCTTGTGGATACTGATGAGGACGCACTTTTTTCCAAATTTCCCGCTTGCACATGGGTTCCAAACTTGCTAGCTTACTAACAGCAGGCTGTGGGCGTTTTTCTCCTTCTTTTGTAATTTTTCTCGAATTCATACTAGTAGGACTTCTGTAGCTATATTAATCTGCCATACTTGTAGTAATAATAACATAGGCGCGGTTTTTGGCTGCTTTTGGGTCATAAATCATTTCGTCTGAGCTGGTCTGACAGCCACCTGCGCCTCACTCAGTGTTGAGACTGGCGCCAGATGGTCTGAGAGGATGCGGGCGGTAGCTTTTTTCTCATCATTTTGACAGGCCATCAAGATTTATGAGGTCAGGGCCTATTGTTCGGGTTCACTCAAGCGTGTGACAGCTTTGACAGCTATGCGTTTTACCCCTAAAAGTACGTTGGGATTAGCGATTAGCGATTTCTCTTCATTACCTTCACTTTCTACTTAAATAAGAGCTTTCTAATGTATATTTTTTCATTAATTTCTGTCAATCCTACGCGAAAGGTCATAAATCATTTTGTTGCGATTTTGATTGATTTATGGCCGAACATGTCATATTTTTACGACCCCGAGGGAACTGATAGGATGTCCCGGTCACGTGACTTTGGGTGGCAACAAGCTCAGCCAATCAGAAAATTAGACGCTCATTTTAACAAATCGGCTCAGCCAATCAGAATCGACGTGTTCCATTATAACAAACTGCGGTTACAGCTGCGAAGAACTAAGCCGATTCGGTCACTGTGGATTACCTGGTCTCCGGCTGTTGAGTTTCTGATTGGTTGGGTGAGAGGCTACTTAGACTTGCTTGATTGGGTGATCCCTTATCTGTCCCCTGTTTCAGTAGCTGGATTAGGCGCACACTTTTGCTCATTTTGTTCAGTAGTGCTGTTACTGAGGCAGAAATCATTCAATAATACTGCTAGTAGTCTGAAGCTCTAATTTAATCTGAGGTGTGAAGTGATTCAAGGAGAAGGTTAAATCTGACAGTTATTTTTATCGGTTTTATTTCTTTGTTCGCCGATGGCTCAGATGAGTGGCTAAGCTAGTAGGCGCCGGTCATAGTGGACCAATGGCAAGGCAGTTCTCAATCTATCAGGTCAGTGAGCAAAATTGCCAATAGTGCAATATAGGCGCTAGAGATGTACTCTGTGCACTCTGGATTCGCCAAGCGGCTCGGGTAATGAATCATGCGGTCTCTGATGTTCGAGTTAGCCTATCATCAGCGCTACGAGAGGCTAGTTGGCGCGTTGAAGGCCAAAAGTACAATTTCTCGTATTTAGCAATGTAATAGTACATGTAACTACCCCATAGTCTCGCCACTGCAAGAATCCCCTGCACAATTCCCCTCTGTACCTGCATGGCCAATGCGATCTAGTCCCAGCAGTGTCCCTTAACATCAGCTATGACTTCGAGATTGACAGCAAAAAGACACTGCACTAGTTGGCAGGTAAGTGCTAAGCCCCTTCTAGTCGGAAGCCCGATTTCGAAAATTCCGGTTTGGTGAGCCAGGACGCATGGGCTGGTGGCAGCGGGTTAGTTAATCTGCGGATTAGCTGATCTCTACTTTCAAAATTCTCCCTGCTTGTCTCTCGCTGTCCCTCTCTTAGCTATAGGACCTAGACTGCTCGCCACACGATCAAGCTACCATGGGGCTGACCATCTGATAGGAGTGGGGGGCCAGGACTCTAATTGATTTATTTCTGAGACCTGAGGCCCGAAGGCTTCCCGAAAGGGGACGAAAGGTCGAAACCCATCAATACTATGGATACCCCCACCCCATGCTCCTGGGCTGTGTGCCTGGATTCTGTGGAAGAGGTCAGACGTCAGCGCCGTTCCTGGTACATGTAAATGTAAATTTCCAAAGTGAGGCAATCCAAAAGGTTTCTATACTGAATAAAATAAGGAAGCGCATGTGGCGTCATGTGTTGAATCTATAACCTTTACTTACAAAGCCTCATCCCAGCTCCTGCATGTGCTGTAAATATAAATGTAAAAATAACCAATGAAATACTTATATGAAAACGGTACTGTGCAAGCAAAAAGTGAGAAAAGTTCTCGTGTCTGTTTTACTTCGAATAAAACGCTTCAACTGTGTGAGCAACAAAAAAAATTTTGAGCAAGGCGCTTCTAAAACAATGAAAGCGAATAGGTGCCAGTGTTAAAGCGAATTTATCTAGCTTAGCGTTAAAAATGAGAAAACTCTGGTTATAAAAAGTGAAAGTTCTAAAGAAAGTTTGAGCAATCAGCTAACGAAGCGTCGTTGTGATGGAAGAAAATTATACAAAGGCAGTTTCAGCTGTTTAGGCAAAAAGATGTCGGCACTGTCAATGCGAGCTTAAGTAAACAGTGAGTGGCTGATCAGTTTGTTAAAACAGGCTGAACTCTCGATTCGTGACGTGCATCTTGTTGACGAAGCTGAAATGCAGAAAAAATTAGTAGAATTTAATAAAAAATCAGACCACTGTTATTAACTCGAGTACAGATATAGCCATATAAATTATTTCCAAAAATGCAAACCATGATTTATTACAGTTATGAAATTCTTACTCTGTCATCTCGCTGTTGATAATGGGATACCGTTTAACCTGGGACCAGGGCAGGTTCTGATGCACTGGGCTGAAGGCGTCCCAGGACCCAATGTCCTTTGATGTGGTTGCGGGCGTCTTGTACTCCACGACTGGGTAGACTGCAGAAAAATTTCATCAGAAAATTTTTGTAACTATTATTTATACGAAAACAGAAGCAAGGCTTAGGTTAAATTTAAATAACTCATGAATGACAAACCTGATGGATCGTAGTTCAAATTTAGACTCGACTGTTTCTTCAATTTCGAAGCCATTTTTTAACTTGAAGATAGAATCTGAAAAAAATATTTTTTAGTAATTCAGGTCTCACTTTTGGACAGAAAATTTTTTTATGTGCAGATTTTATGTGACAGAATTTACATGATGCATGTAAATTATCATTTAAGTAGTCTGCCGAAACGGTTTCCGTCATGATTTTTTTCAGTTTATTATTTAACTATTTAATTGTTTTAAATTATATTTTAAATTCCTTTTTTCTAAATTGTTTAGCACGTAAAAAGGTACAAGAGGTTTGTCAGCAGCTTGTCTAGCACCGAAAACGACTGAATTTATAGAAAGATACCTGAGCTTTTCCGTTTATACGTAAATTTTGTATTGCTTACTTAACATCTACATTTTTTCTTCAACGTCTTATACGTTTTCTAAGCAAAATATAAATGATAAAATAAAAACGTTAACTCACAGATGTTTTATTTTTTCAATCTTAGGCTCAGATGAGGAGTCGAGGGTCAGAATGCTACTGAAAAGCTCCAAAAACTGTTGACCACTGTTCAAATGTGAAGTTTATTTTTGCGGATTTTTTTGCTAGACTTCAAAATTTAAACTCGCGCGAAAAAGTTTCCATGGTTTTCGCGCACGTTTCGTTACAAGTGCGTAAAATTATTGTTTTATTATTTTAGAAGCTTTTGGTTCTATCTAAAGGAAACAAGCTTTTAGAAATTTAGGCAATTTTTTAAGGTTAAGCTTCGATTGGTTAAATATTTTTACAGACCCGTTGTCAGGGACTATATTACACGTCGACACGACCGGGTTTTGTTCTTGACTAAGAAACACGAGGTACATTTTAATGTTTTAAGATTACTGCAAAAATTTCAACCGGTAATGGTGTGATTTTTTGTGATGACAGCTGCCTTTAGTGATCGTCAATTTCAAGTACTTCATTATGAACGACTGACTTACGCAGTTGGGTATGAGAAGGTTGCATGTATGCAGCACGCCTAAATGCAGTAAACTCGCCATTTTAAAGATAACTTAAAAGATGAAAGTGCTGCTCATGCTCTCGTAATATGTTTTAAATTTCTTGATTTCTGCAATTTTAACTGTAATTGGTAAACGTTTTAAAGCAAAAAATTGTCATTGCCTCCATGTTACGTACATTACGTAATTAATACGTTATTAATACGTAATACGTACGTAAATACGTATATACTGCATGCAGGTATATATTTACGTATATACGTAAATACTATACGTACGTATTAATACGTACGTAATTAATACATTACGTAATACGTAATACATATATTACGTATTATGTACGTACATGTTACGTACATGTTACGGTCCTAAGGAAGTTAGTGAATTGCCACAGAATCGGATGTAAACGTACGCTCGTAAAATTTATTATACACTTAATTAGCCAATTGAACAGATATTCTAAAGCTTTAATTTGTGGTCTAACTTCCGTATAGCGCAAAGAAGTTATACCGTTTGAAACTAGCTGCGTTTGAAGCTGTTGCATTTTCACTTCTATGAAAAGAAAAACAAATTTATTTACTACAGAAGGCATGTTAGGTTACACACAGGCGTTGGCCTTGAAAATAACAAATTTAGTGCGTGTCTTTAAAAAGCACGTGAATTCTGGTTAAAAAATTCTAAGCGAGCTCTAATTTAGGAAAAATATCAGGAAAACTTGTGCATCAATACACAGCGATTCTTTTGTTGCACAGCCGCATCAAGGTTGCAGTCTTCGACCTCAAGTCAGTCTCTGAGGTACCGATTGTAGAATTCTCGCACGTTCAAGATCACCTTGCTCTTGTCTCGCATGTGCAGCTCCACGGCCTCAATGTCTGGCAGGCGAATCTCCCTGGCGCCGTACCGTAGGACGGGCAGCTGCGACTCGCCTGTGGATGCGGCCGGCGGCGGTGGCGGTGGCGGGGGAGGCGGCGGCGGCGCCTGCAGGACTCGTTTCGGTGGAGAAGGAGCAGCAGGCGGAGACCTCGACCGCTGACTGGCCAGGCCGGCAGGTCCTCCGCCGCTGCGACCGGTGTACACCTCCATGTTGTTCCGATATGTGCCCAGGTCCGGTGGCGGAGGAGGACTTTGCGAACGCAGATGGTGCTGCTGCTGCTGCTGCTGCTGGAGCTGCTGCGAGTCACGTGGCGTCATGCCGGCAGCAGCTGGATTCCGGTAGCGCTCAACTGACACGGGCGGCGGCGGCTCCCGGCTGCTCGCCAGCGGCTCCGGATCTGGCAGAGGCGGCGGTGGTGGTGGCGGCAGCGCAACCCTCTGACGCTCCAGGGCTTCTAACGGCTCTTGCTGACTGTAAGCGCCGTTGTACGGCTTCAAAGGCCACTGCGGCTGACGCTGCTCGTGCTCCTGTTGCAGCCGCTGCAGCTGCATGGCCTGCTGCTCGGTGAGGAAGTTGCCGTACTCGGCGCCCGCCGTGCTGCTGTGGCTGTTCCTCACGTCCAGTGCGTAGTTTCTCAGGCCCTCCGGCGCCGTGATCAGCGAGGCTTTCTTGCCGTCGTAGAAATTGCCGTAAGTGTCGTTTGTTGTGAAGCCGGGCATGTAGGTTCTCTTGTAGATGGCCATTGCTGCGCTGCTACTGACAACGGATCTTGTCTTCCGTTGTTATCGCTTCCCAATGGCAGGGCTGCTCCGCTCTCTTAGAGTCTTTTTAAACTCGACGCTCCGTGGCTATAGGGGCTTAAGCCTGCACTGTGAATCGCTGGCAGCGGAAGAGGGCCAACCCCGGCTCTATGGCAACTGCAGCTGTGCGAGAATTGAGAGCTGCTGCAAGGTGGGCTTGAAGACAGGGCAGAGCGAAAAAGGCTTACCTGCCTTCCCCATCGTCTCCTCGCCCTCCATCTAGCAGCTTGAGTTTGAGTCTGCAACCAACTTCTTTCTCTTGGAATAATAACGTGCAAGCTGGCGCTACTGTGGGCGAGAGCGAGCGAACTGCATGCAGGGTTTGCTGAGGGAATGACAGGAGCTGTACAAGCCTGTGATGCACAGAACACAGTTAGCCTTGTGTACCCACCCCACCCGTGCTAACTTTGAATGCTTTAGAGAGTCACTTCTATCAATCCAACGGTATTTTTGGTATAGCAAGGCCCGTGCCTATCAACTGGAGTTTTATTGACAAAACTGTGAGGTCCAGTGTTTAGTTTAATGTTTAATTTTTCTTATTTCGCAAGAAGCAAAAGTCTCTCCATTAAGTTTCCGGGTTTTATGACAAACATAAGTTTAGTCGATGAAAATGTGCGAGCATATTAATAAAATAGTAATTAGCAATACCAAGATACGCTGTCAGGGTCTTTAGAAGGCAGCTGTCTTTTGAAGGCAGTAGCAGTAGTAGTAGAAGTAGTAGTAGTAGAAGTAGTAGTAGTAGAAGTAGTAGTAGTAGTAGTAGTAGTAGTAGTAGTAGTAGTAGTAGTAGTAGTAGTAGTAGTAGTAGTAGTAGTAGTAGTAGTAGTAGTAGTAGTAGTAGTAGTAGTAGTAGTAGTAGTAGTAGTAGTAGTAGTAGTAGTAGTAGTAGTAGTGCTAAAGGGTGCCTGCAGGGTGCCTGCAGCCCTCCTGTTATTACTATTATTCTATTCTCGATCCCTCTTACTCCTAAAGCACACTTTAATAAGAAAGAATAAAATTGAAGCAGGACAAACTATTCCACAAAAGAAACATTGCCTTGGGGTGAAATAAAACTGAAAAGAAAGCGGAATTTTAGCACGCGCTCCTCTCTCTCTCCTCTCTCTCTCTCTCTCTCTCTCTCTCTCTCTCTCTCTCTCTCTCTCTCTCTCTCTCTCTCTCTCTCTCTCTCTCTCTCGCTTTAGAACTGGTACGCTGGACTCACTACTTGCCTGGAGGGCTTTTTCCTCTCCTATCCACCCTAATCAATAGACTGACTCAGTCCAAAAAAGTCACGCTTATATTGACGCTTTCATAATTCGTCAAGAAATTATAGTGTTGGAATAGCAGAACTGTTGGAGTCCTGTGTGTAGGTCAAGTGCATCTGATTCCTAAATTCTGACAAAATCATACTGAAAATCTGTTGTCCTAACATGTAATTAAGAACAATTATGGACTAAACTATGGGAAAATATATTTCAAAGTTGGAACATATTGACAATATTTGAGCTTGACATTGCAATGTTCGGGGAATTCTACTCCTTCAATTCTATTTCTTTTTCTACTCTCTGCTCAGAGCATTCTACTCCCTCAATTCTATCCCTTTCTACTCTCTGCTCAGAGCATTCTACTCCCTCATTCTATTCCTTTCTACTCTCTGCTCAGAGCATTCTACTCCCTCATTCTATTCCTTTCTACTCTCTGCTCAGAGAATTCTACTCCCTCATTCTATTCCTTTCTACTCTCTGCTCAGAGCATTCTACTCCCTCATTCTATTCCTTTCTACTCTCTGCTCAGAGAATTCTACTCCCTCATTCTATTCCTTTCTACTCTCTGCTTAGAGCATTCTACTTCCTCATTCTATTCCTTTCTACTCTCTGCTCAGAGCATTCTACTCCCTCAATTTAATTCCTTTCTACTCTCTGCTTAGAGCATTCTACTTCCTCATTCTATTCCTTTCTACTCTCTGCTCAGAGCATTCTACTCCCTCAATTCAATTCCTTTCTACTCTCTGCTTAGAGCATTCTACTTCCTCATTCTATTCCTTTCTACTCTCTGCTCAGAGCATTCTACTCCCTCAATTCAATTCCTTTCTACTCTCTGCTTAGAGCATTCTACTTCCTCATTCTATTCCTTTCTACTCTCTGCTCAGAGCATTCTACTCCCTCAATTCAATTCCTTTCTACTCTCTGCTTAGAGCATTCTACTCCCTCATTCTACTCCTTTCTACTCTCTGCTCAAAGCATTCTACTCCCTCAGTCTATTCCTTTCTACTCTCTGCTCAGAGCATTCTACTCCCTCATTCTATTCCTTTCTACTCTCACCCCAGAGTTCCATACACATTAAATTCCATCCCGTATGCAAAGTTAGGAACCAACTCAGTGAGCAAGCTTTTCATTGGCTTAAAGGAACTTCTTAAAGGAACTCGCCAATTCGGTTTCAAAAGTCTGGCTCTCGACAAACCAATACAGAAGACCGTCTTTTACTGGCATCTTGAGCTGCCTCTAAATTTTGTCAAATTTCAAACAAAAGCGAAATGACCATCTCCAAGCGTTGGTCGGTTGCGAGAAATCTTCTGGTCCTTCTGCTTCTAATAACGATTGTTCTCAATGGTGAGGTGGGCTTTTGTTTAGATCGATGCTTTCTAGCTCTGTTCCACACCCTGCATCCACCGTCCTACAAGCTGCACCCTCTGTCGCACACCCTGCACCCTCTGTCCCACACCCTGCACCCTCTGTCCCACACCCTGCACCCTCTGTCCCACACCCTGCACCCTCTGTCCCACACCCTGCACCCTCTGTCCTACACCCTGCACCCTCTGTCCTACACCCTGCACCCTCTGTCCCACACTCTGCACCCTCTGTCCCACACCCTGCACCCTCTGTCCTACACCCTGCACCCTCTGTCCCACACCCTGCACCCTCTGTCCCACACCCTGCACCCTCTGTCCTACACCCTGCACCCTCTGTCCTACACCCTGCACCCTCTGTCCCACACCCTGCACCCTCTGTCCCACACCCTGTACCCTCTGTCCCACACTCTGCACCCTCTGTCCCACACCCTGCACCCTCTGTCCTACACCCTGCACCCTCTGTCCCACACCCTGCACCCTCTGTCCCACACCCTGCGACCTCTGTCCCACACCCTGCGACCTCTGTCCTACACCCTGCACCGTCTGTCCCACACCCTGCACCCTCTGTCCCACACCCTGCACCCTCTGTCCCACACCCTGCACCCTCTGTCCCACACCCTACACCCTCTGTCCCACACTCTGCACCCTCTGTCCCACACCCTACACCCTCTGTCCCACACTCTGCACCCTCTGTCCCACACCCTACACCCTCTGTCCCACACCCTGCACCCTCTGTCCCACACCCTGCACCCTCTGTCCCACACCCTGCACCCTCTGTCCCACACCCTGCACCCTCTGTCCCACACCCTGCACCCTCTGTCCCACACTCTGCACCCTCTGTCCCACACCCTGCACCCTCTGTCCCACACCCTGCACCCTCTGTCCCACACTCTGCACCCTCTGTCCCACACCCTGCACCCTCTGTCCCACACCCTGCACCCTCTGTCCCACACCCTGCACCCTCTGTCCTACACCCTGCACCCTCTGTCCCACACCCTGCACCCTCTGTCCTACACCCTACACCCTCTGTCCCACACCCTGCACCCTCTGTCCTACACCCTGCACCCTCTGTCCCACACCCTGCACCCTCTGTCCTACACCCTACACCCTCTGTCCCACACCCTGCACCCTCTGTCCTACACCCTACACCCTCTGTCCCACACCCTACACCCTCTGTCCTACACCCTGCACCGAAATTTTTTATTTTTTGAGTGTGCTTAGTGTTAAAAAAATGAAATTTTCCTGACCTAACAAAGTCAATAAGCAGTTCAAAATTCCTTAAAACTTTATTAAACGCTAAGCTATTAAAATTAATTTCAGACTAATTTCAGAATAGGACTCTCATTAAGAAGCCGTTATTGCCTACCTCGCGAGGACAGAAAAATCATAAATCATAAATCATAAATCATAAATCATAAATCACAAATCATAAATCATAAATCATGAATCATAAATCATAAGTCATGATTTTCAAAGACCGACGATATTGATTTTAACTGCTCTACCATGCGATTTGGCCTCAGTGGTTGCCAATCAAAGCTGGTTTGTCCCCCTCCATTGATCAGCAGTTGCTGCCCTCCCCTACAATTTGCGATGGCGAGCGCTTGAATTGCTAGTCAGTCAATCAGTCAAGTGAGCAGTGCTCAAGAATGGGCGCTCTGATTTGGTGTTGCTACGCTGATTCAGATGGCTGTTTTAATCTGAGATTCGCCATGAGATCGGAGTGTTTCTGATTTTCATGATGATGAGAATTAATCATTACAAAAAGTTCTGGACAAATGAAGAGGGTCTATGAAGATTCACGATTCTGATTGCCAAAATCTTATTTTGAGAGTTGGATTGCAGAATCGTGACTCTGATTGCAGAATCGTGACTCTGATTGCAAAATCGTGACTCTGATTGCAGAATCGTGACTCTGATTGCAAAATCGTGACTCTGATTGCAAAATCGTGACTCTGATTGCAGAATCGTGACTCTGATTGCAGAATCGTGACTCTGATTGCAAAATCGTGTGTCTGATTGCAGAATCGTGACTCTGATAGCAAAATCGTGTGAGTTTGATTGCAAAATCGTGTGAGCCTGATTGCAAAATCGTGTGAGTTTGATAGCAAAATCGTGTGAGCCTGATTGCAAAATCGTGTGAGTTTGATAGCAAAATCGTGTGAGTTTGATTGCAAAATCGTGTGAGCCTGATTGCCAAATCGTGACTCTGATTACAAAATCTCGTGAGTCTGGTTGCAAAATCGTGACTCTGATTACAAAATCTCGTGAGTCTGGTTGCAAAATCGTGACTCTGATTACAAAATCTCGTGAGTCTGATTGCAAAATCGTGTGAGTCTGATTGCCAAATCGTGACTCTGATTACAAAATCTCGTGAGTCTGATTGCAAAATCTCGCGAGTCTGATTGCAAAATCTCGCGAGTCTGATTGCTAAATCGTGTGAGTCTGATTGCTAAATCGTGTGAGTCTGATTGCAAAATCTCGCGAGTCTGATTGCAAAATCTCGTGAGTCTGATTGCAAAATCGTGACTCTGATAGCAAAATCGTGAGTCTGATTGCAAAATCTTGTGAGTCTGATTGCAAAATCTCGTGAGTCTGATTGCAAAATCTTGTGAGTCTGATTGCAAAATCTCGCGAGTCTGATTGCTAAATCGTGTGAGTCTGATTGCAAAATCGTGTGAGTCTGATTGCAAAATCTCGTGAGTCTGATTGCAAAATCGTGTGAGTCTGATTGCAAAATCTTGTGAGTCTGATTGCAAAATCGTGTGAGTCTGATTGCAAAATCTCGTGAGTCTGATTGCTAAATCTTGTGAGTCTGATTGCAAAATCTTGTGAGTCTGATTGCAAAATCGTGAGTCTGATTGCAAAATCGTGTAGCTCTGATTGCAAAATTGTGTGGCTCTGATTGCAAATATAGGGAATGTCTGAATGCTGAATCAGTTTTGAAAAGAAAGAGTTTTTTTCATTTTAATATTTTTCATTGAAGTCCCGGAGCGCTGCCTTCAGATTTTTTAATGCACTTTCCAGGGATTATGTATTTGTATGCGATAGATACAGATTAATAACGGAAGATATTCAGTAAGGAGGCCTCCATGCAGCTTATATAAGAAACCGTGGAGAAGGGATCAAGATCGGAGAATTAGGTGGCCAAAAATGGTGAATAAGATTTGCATTAACCACTGCAATATCCGGACTAGATTATAGTGGGAAAGCAGTAGTATTGTTATTGATTGGAAAATCTTTTAGCTCCTACGAACTATACAGAGGACCTGACCGCTGGAATATAATCGATTAGCTATGAAAGCCTTGAAAACGGAATCAAGCTTGGATCGTTAGAGCTGCACTGACCTCGTTAAAGTTTGTTTAACTGCATGACTTTTCATGCTGCCTCTCGTTATATGCAATCAGACTGACTGATAATATTTCAGTAGCCTATGACTGTAGCCTTGAATTTTTTAACCTGCCACTATCCCTCTCAGAACTTCAGTAACCTGCCGCTATCCCTCTCAGAACTCCAGTAACCTGCCGTTTTCCGCCTCTCGGAACTCCAGTAACCTGCCGCTATCCCTCTCAGAACTTCAGTAACCTGCCGCTATCCCTATCAGAACTCCAGTAACCTGCCGCTATCCCTCTCAGAACTCCATCTCATTTCTCCTCGCCCTCCTTCGGTGTCCCAGGCGCCCGCGCCGGTAGAAATGAGAAGCGTCTGCTGCAGCACCTGCTTGAAAACAAATCAAATCTGCACAACCCGATGGAGCGGCCTGTTGAGAACGACACCGAGATTCTGTACGTCTGGTTCAAGGTGTCACTGCAGCAGATTATCGATGTGGTAAGTTGCCTATCGTTTTGTGGCGCAAATCAGGTTTTACTCCATAATTTTTCCTTGTTTTCACTTTTCATTTTTATAGGATGAGAAAAATCAAATTCTATTCTCGAGTATTTGGTTGGACTTGGTAAGTGGGCTTCGTGTGTCCAAGTTTTAATTTTGCTCTTTTCTACCGTCAAATTCATTTTTTTCAGTCGTGGACAGATTATCACTTCAAGTGGGACCCCGCGGACTTTGGCAACATCACTAAAATTAACATCGACCCAAAGAGGGTCTGGCGACCGGACGTGCTGCTGTACAACAGGTTGGAGACTGCTTAGGCTGTCCATAGAGTGAATTCAATCCTTACTCGACCCCCAGTTCCCCCATCCGCTCACCAACTCAGTCTTTTTTATTAGAGGCATGAGGGCTAACCCTGGTGCACTTAAGGACATTTTCACACATTTTCACACTCGCACAACCGGCGATAGGCATTGCTGCCCATTCCACCGACTCCCCTGAGCAGGCACACAAGCGCGCGGATACGTACGCAGTCATACGCACCGGCACACACTCACACACACACACACACACACACACACACACACACACAGGAGTTTACAGCGACCCTAACTTTATTTATCGTTAGGCATGTACACTTCACTGTGCCTTGGGGCTTGGCCCTCAATGGCGTTAATTGCACAAGCAGAGCTAAGCCGAGATTCCAATTCAGCCCCAAACTAATGTGACTGCACTTGGAATCGAGCCTGGGCCACTGGCACATCAGAGCGCCGCGCCAGACCACTGGGCTACGCCCCCACCAACCCAGTCATTCTCTCATACAAGCCGTAAGATATCAATGAAGCCTCCCTATCTTTTGACGATTTTTTTTAATAGCGCGGACGAAAAATTTGACGCCACTTATCCGACCAACGTGGTGATCGACAACACGGGCTTCATGACCTACATACCGCCCGGCATGTTCAAGTCCACCTGCAAGATCGACATCACTTGGTTCCCATTCGATATGCAGGAGTGTCTGATGAAGTTCGGCTCGTGGACTTACGACGGCGGGACAGTTGATCTGCGTTTCAAGTGCGCCAACGAGAGTCTCAAGTCTGTCCAGGACCGGCTGAACGATCCGCGACGTTGCACCGAGAGAGGCAGCGGCGACACGTCCAACTATGTGAAGAGCGGGGAGTGGAACCTGGAAGGTGCGTCTCTTGCATGGAAGTTCTAGAAGCTCGTTCGAGTGGTCTAGATGGACTTTTAATGACGTCCGCTAGCGAAATTATTTCATTCAGATCGAAACTACGACTTGGGGTTATCGGTGATAGTGGGCAAAGCAACTCACGTCAGCGGTAATGTCCTGACACTCGCCAAACACCCTATATTCAGGGTCTAGTGTACAGAAATTTTTCCCCAAGCTTGTCCGTTGTCTTTCACGTCCGTGAGGGCCAGATCAGAAAACAGATGCCTGCTCGCTTGGTAGATTATCGCATTGATTAAGAGACTCCCTTTTAAACTAACAAACGGAGATTTTTAATTCCATTAGGTCTGTTAAAATTACGACTAACCGAAGCTGATGCTGATGCGCCCGTCAACTCGCGACAATTTCACTCGCCATCAACTGCATGCAGGCCTGTTGGGCGTTCGAACCAGCAAACTCTACGATTGCTGCCCGCATCCGTTTGTTGACCTGAAATTTTACCTGCGCATACGCAGGCGCCAGCTCTACTTTTTGTTCAACATGCTGGGCCCGGTGGCATTTCTGTCCACTTTAGCAATACTCTGCTTTCTAATTCCGCCAGACGATGGCGAGAAAGTCTGCTTCGGTGTGTTGATAGAGCTGTCAATGAGTTGTGGGCGTCACAAATGACAACTGTACACAGGGCTTTGATGTCCTGACTTTGTGTCAGATGTTTTGCAAACAAGAGCGCGCAAACGGCCTAAATACGCTCGTATATTTTGCACTACTTTGCTGAAACGTGCGCAAAATTTATTTCTCACGATCTACAAACGTATAGTCCGCCTTATCTGCGCGTTATCCTTACACATCAAAAGCTCTATTAGCCCTTTTACAGAACATAAGCTATATCTCAAATTAAAATCTCTCCGACCCTAGATTGACCAACACCCTCCGACCCTAGATTGACCAACACCCCTCCGACCCTAGATTGACCAACACCCCTCCGACCCTAGATTGACTAACACCCCTCCGACCCTAGATTGACCAACATCCCTCCGACCCTAGATTGACCAACACCCCTCCGACCCTAGATTGACCAACACCCCTCCGACCCTAGATTGACCAACACCCCTCCGACCCTAGATTGACCAACACCCCTCCGACCCTAGATTGACCAACACCCCTTCGACCATAGATTGACCAACACCCCTCCGACCCTTAGATTGACCAACACCTCCATCGACCTTAGACTGGCCAGCACCTCCTTCAAACCTCGACTGACCGACGCACTCACTCCATTCATTCTCCATTGAACAAAAAGCCAATGGACAAAGACAGGTAAAATGATTCTCGATCCCCACGGCCCTTTAGTACCCCAAATATACTCGCCTTCCAACGCAGGCATGCCGGGTCAGAGAACCGCTTTACTGTACGACTGCTGCCCGTTTCCCTTCATCGACCTGAAGTACCGCATCAAGATTCGTCGGCGGACCTTATACTACGGCTTCAACCTTATCATACCGTGCGTGCTTATCTCCACTATGACACTGCTCACCTTCCTCCTGCCGCCGGACGCAGGGGAGAAAATCTCTCTCGGTACGTACGCTCGTACGCGACAATTGGCATGTCTTTGCTCTGCAATGCTTATCAAAGTTTTGTCAAATGTAGATCCAATGTAGGAAAATCATGGATAACAGATTGTTGTCATTTTAGACACGTTTCCGACCGTGTAATTAGATCCTCACTATATATTTTAAAGCATCAGATTCATTGCATTGTACAGGCGTGACAATACTATTGTCACTTATCATGTTTCTGCTACTAGTAGCAGACGCGATGCCGCAGACCTCGGAGTCTCTGCCGCTGATTGGTAAACTTCTAGAGCAGTCCATGTTATCACTGTCAAATTAAATCTTGAACGATGTACAGGCTTAGTTATCTTCTGTTTTGTGTTATCGTTGTGCTTCATGTTGTCAATATCGACTGTCTGAATTTAAGCTTTCGAACGTTCTACTAATCCAATGTGCCATGCATGTTGCATGACTCACTGCTCTACTAACTCTATTTATAGGAGTCACTATCCTGCTGTCGCTCACCGTCTTCCTCATGACGGTTGGAGAGGCCATGCCCGCCACCTCGGACTCGGTGCCAGTCATCGGTAGGTGAACTCAGCAGGCGTCTTGCAACTCCTTCTTAAGCAAATTAGGAAACAATTGAGAGTTAAGAAGATTACTCTGTATCTATGCAGAGCTGAGACCAGAATCCAGGAGGGACTGAGACCAGAATCCAGGAGGGACTGAGACCAGAATCCAGGAGGGACTGAGACCAGAATCCAGGAGGGACTGAGACCAGAATCCATGAGGGACTGAGACCAGAATCCAGCAGGGACTGAGACCAGAATCCATGAGGGACTGAGACCAGAATCCATGAGGGACTGAGACCAGAATCCATGACGGACTGAGACCAGAATCCATGACGGACTGAGACCAGAATCCATGACGGACTGAGACCAGAATCCATGAGGGACTGAGACCAGAATCCATGAGGGACTGAGACCAGAATCCTTGAGGGACTGAGACCAGAATCCATGAGGGACTGAGACCAGAATCCAGCAGGGACTGAGACCAGAATCCATGAGGGACTGAGACCAGAATCCATGAGGGACTGAGACCAGAATCCATGAGGCACTGAGACCAGAATCCATGATGGACTGAGACCAGAATCCATGAGGGACTGAGACCAGAATCCATGAGAGACTGAGACCAGAATCCATGAGGGACTGAGACCAGAATCCTTGAGGGACTGAGACCAGAATCCATGAGGGACTGAGACCAGAATCCAGGAGGGACTGAGACCAGAATCCATGACGGACTGAGACCAGAATCCATGAGGGACTGAGACCAGAATCCATGAGGCACTGAGACCAGAATCCATGATGGACTGAGACCAGAATCCATGACGGACTGAGACCAGAATCCATGAGGGACTGAGACCAGAATCCATGAGGGACTGAGACCAAAATCCATGAGGGACTGAGACCAGAATCCATGAGAGACTGAGACCAGAATCCATGAGGGACTGAGACCAGAATCCATGAGGGACTGAGACCAGAATCCAGGAGGGACTGAGACCAGAATCCATGAGGGACTGAGACCAGAATCCATGAGGGACTGAGACCAGAATCCATGATGACTTTGACCAGACCACGAAGTCCGGGTTCAGATTCCAGTAACCTGTATTTTGTCCATCGGTTACTAATGCCACATTTTCTGTTTCTGATTCCAATGAAACTAGAACAAATTCTGATATTACTTAACTAATTTACATGCACTTGCAAAATTAGTATTAACATATGACTAACTTACCCCAACGCTACCCAAGGCTGATAGACAGTTGATACAAACCGAGCCAATTAAAACTTTGCGCTGTGGCATTTCAGGCATGTACTTTGCCTGCACAATGATCATGTGCAGTCTGTCGGTGGTATTCACGGTGATTGTGCTCAACTATCATCACAGGAATGCGGAGTCTCATCCCATACCTAACTGGGTGAGTGAGATCACTATGCTTGCGTCATTTGCAGTGTAGTGAGCTGAAGTCAATGGCTCTGACAATGCTGCTGAGTGTATATTCGAACTAGATTTGTCAGTACAGTGGAACAGGTCACGTTTTCTTTGCCCGGATCAACCCTAGCTACTCAAACTCAAGCGGTTAACCTAAAATGCTATTTGATACATTTAACTAGATTTGAGGCGACAAATTATCAGATAAAAATTACAGCTGCAGGAGGGCCGTGGGGCACCCCGGCGCGACCGCCCTCGGTGACATCGTCTCACAACCAGCGCTGACGGCAATTCTGCCCGTTCCGCTGGCTCCTGAGCACAATTTACGAGCTACACGGTTTAGCGCTGAGTTGCTGATCTGCTCTGCTTAGCGAAAGTCAGTGAGAGACTCACTTTAGCCAGCCGGGTTGGCCTGTCGGTGCATGTGTCCGTCGCATTCATAGCCGGTCTCGAGCCCTAAATTGAGACAATAATCAGCCAATCCACTCAATAATGCAGGTTCGCAAGTTCATCTGCGTCTACCTGGCCAGCATTCTGTGCATGCGGCACCACGGGCGGACGGAGCACTCCGAGCCAATCAGAGTGCGACGCCGGCTGAGCGACTGGCAGCGCAGGGCCAGCCAACTGCAGCGCCGCTCCGGCGGCCTGGAACTGCGGGAGCGCTGCTCGAAATCTTTGCTGGCGAATGTGCTGGACATTGAAGACAATTTCCGAACATCCGTGCACCGGCAGCAGCGACCATCAATAAGGTAGCTCTTTTCGATGATGTACATACAACGTTATAGTAATAAATAACTAATGTACAAGCGTAGAAGGCCGCTCAGGTGCTTTCTAAATGGATTTAGCAAAGATGTTTTACAAAATCTGTCTATAAAAATCAAGGACCACCAGGAACACTTCGTTATTATAAGGACGTAACACTCGATTCGTGTAAAAATAGTTGAAGGCCGATTTTCGTTCTCGTATGTACATTAGTGAGATAGACGAATTGCATGATTTTCAACATAATGTACTGAGTGCAGAAGCCTAGTAGTCCTTGATAAAAATTACAACGAAGAGACAGGACTGACGGTAGTTTTGCCAGAATAATAATATCAGATTGATTTTTCTGAAATTAACCAGCTTTAACTGGATAAAACAGTGATTTTTTTACAAAATCGACTTTGAGCCTAAGTTCATTCCTCACCAAATTATACGGACTGAGAGTTCAAGGCTGGAAGGCATCAGAGTTTGGCACCAGCACATAGCACAGAGTCAGAACTGGACGTCATTGCAGATCGTATCCGACTGGACTGACGGCATCCTTTGATGAGACGCACGGCTGGGGCCAAGAGCGCCCGCTGCCGCCAGCAGCTGCCGACTGACTCGCCGACCTCCTACAGTCCTTGCCAACCCGGCCGGCGCGCCCGCGACGCCTCAACCGACTGGGGATCGCAGCTGGACCAGCCGGATCCGAAACAACCCGACGACTGCAACAGCCAGGCCGAGCTGGAGGCCATCATTCAGGAGCTTCGCTTTGTCACCAGGAAGATCGCGAACGACGTGGCGGACGGAGAAGTCAGCAGCGAGTGGAAATTCGCAGCCAGAGTGATTGACCGGCTCTGCCTGATCCTGTTCTCCGGCTTCACTCTGATTGCAACCTGTGCCATTCTGTTCTCTGCTCCTGACGTATTCAAAGGCTGACGGAAGATATTTGGTCAGCAATTCAGTTAGCCATTGAAGAAATCGCTAGTTACTTTAAGTAGCAATATCAGCACATTTGCGTCTTTCAAATTTACTATACACACATATTATACTCAGCTACCGTAAGTCTAGTGTTCAGTCACATTTCACTGTAGTTACATTAAATTTTGTATTTGAAAGAGTTACAAGTGTATAGTAGTACATGCTATTATCAAACTATTCGCATCTAATTCAAATGTGATCTATGCATTGCT
>NIVC01000352.1:0-12500 GCA_002269645.1 Macrostomum lignano
TCCTACGAACTATACAGAGACCTGACCGCTGGAATATAATCGATTAGCTATGAAAGCCTTGAAAACGGAATCAAGCTTGGATCGTTAGAGCTGCACTGACCTCGTTAAAGTTTGTTTAACTGCATGACTTTTCATGCTGCCTCTCGTTATATGCAATCAGATGACTGATAATATTTCTGTAGCCTATGACTGTAGCCTTGAATTTTTTAACCTGCCACTATCCCTCTCAGAACTTCAGTAACCTGCCGCTATCCCTCTCAGAACTCCAGTAACCTGCCGTTTTCCGCCTCTCGGAACTCCAGTAACCTGCCGCTATCCCTCTCAGAACTTCAGTAACCTGCCGCTATCCTATCAGAACTCCAGTAACCTGCCGCTATCCCTCTCAGAACTCCATCTCATTTCTCCTCGCCCTCCTTCGGTGTCCCAGGCGCCCGCGCCGGTAGAAATGAGAAGCGTCTGCTGCAGCACCTGCTTGAAAACAAATCAAATCTGCACAACCCGATGGAGCGGCCTGTTGAGAACGACACCGAGATTCTGTACGTCTGGTTCAAGGTGTCACTGCAGCAGATTATCGATGTGGTAAGTTGCCTATCGTTTTGTGGCGCAAATCAGGTTTTACTCCATAATTTTTCCTTGTTTTCACTTTTCATTTTTATAGGATGAGAAAAATCAAATTCTATTCTCGAGTATTTGGTTGGACTTGGTAAGTGGGCTTCGTGTGTCCAAGTTTTAATTTTGCTCTTTTCTACCGTCAAATTCATTTTTTCAGTCGTGGACAGATTATCACTTCAAGTGGGACCCGCGGACTTTGGCAACATCACTAAAATTAACATCGACCCAAAGAGAGTCTGGCGACCGGACGTGCTGCTGTACAACAGGTTGGAGACTGCTTAGGCTGTCCATAGAGTGAATTCAATTCTTACTCGACCCCCAGTTCCCCCATCCGCTCACCAACTCAGTCTTTTTTATTAGAGGCATGAGGGCTAACCCTGGTGCACTTAAGGACATTTTCACACATTCTCACACTCGCACAACCGGCGATAGGCATTGCTGCCCATTCCACCGACTCCCCTGAGCAGGCACACAAGCGCGCGGATACGTACGCAGTCATACGCACCGGCACACACTCACACACACACACACACACACACACACACACACACACACACACACAGGAGTTTACAGCGACCCTAACTTTATTTATCGTTAGGCATGTACACTTCCCTGTGCCTTGGGGCTTGGCCCTCAATGGCGTTAATTGCACAAGCAGAGCTAAGCCGAGATTCCAATTCAGCCCCAAACTAATGTGACTGCACTTGGAATCGAGCCTGGGCCACTGGCACATCAGAGCGCCGCGCCAGACCACTGGGCTACGCCCCACCAACTCAGTCATTCTCTCATACAAGCCGTAAGATATCAATGAAGCCTCCCTATCTTTTGACGATTTTTTTTAATAGCGCGGACGAAAAATTTGACGCCACTTATCCGACCAACGTGGTGATCGACAACACGGGCTTCATGACCTACATACCGCCCGGCATGTTCAAGTCCACCTGCAAGATCGACATCACTTGGTTCCCATTCGATATGCAGGAGTGTCTGATGAAGTTCGGCTCGTGGACTTACGACGGCGGGACAGTTGATCTGCGTTTCAAGTGCGCCAACGAGAGTCTCAAGTCTGTGCAGGACCGGCTGAACGATCCGCGACGTTGCACCGAGAGAGGCAGCGGCGACACGTCCAACTATGTGAAGAGCGGGGAGTGGAACCTGGAAGGTGCGTCTCTTGCATGGAAGTTCTAGAAGCTCGTTTGAGTGGTCTAGATGGACTTTTAATGACGTCCGCTAGCGAAATTATTTCATTCAGATTGAATCTACGACTTGGGGTTATCGGTGATAGTGGGCAAAGCAACTCACGTCAGCGGTAATGTCCTGACACTCGCCAAACACCCTATATTCAGGGTCTAGTGTACAGAAATTTTTCCCCAAGCTTGTCCGTTGTCTTTCACGTCCGTGAGGGCCAGATCAAAAAACAGATGCCTGCTCGCTGGATAGATTATCGCATTGATTAAGAGACTCCCTTTTAAACTAACAAACGAAGGTTTTTAATTCCATCAGGTCTGTTAAAATGACAACTAACCGAATTTGATGCTGATGCGCCCGTCAACTCGCGACAATTTCACTCGCCATCAACTCCATGCAGGCCTGTGGGCGTTCGAACCGGCAAACTCTACGATTGCTGCCCGCATCCGTTTGTTGACCTGAAATTTTACATGCGCATACGCAGGCGCCAGCTTTACTTTTTGTTCAACATGCTGGGCCCGGTGGCATTTCTGTCCACTTTAGCAATACTCTGCTTTCTAATTCCGCCAGACGATGGCGAGAAAGTCTGCTTCGGTGTGTTGATAGAGCTGTCAATGAGTTGTGGGCGTCACAAATGACAACTGTACACAGGGCTTTGATGTCCTGACTTTGTGTCAGATGTTTTGCAAACAAGAGCGCGCAAACGGCCTAAATACGCTCGTATATTTTGCACTACTTTGCTGAAACGTGCGCAAAATTTATTTCTCACGATCTACAAACGTATAGTCCGCCTTATCTGCGCGTTATCCTTACACATCAAAAGCTCTATTAGCCCTTTTACAGAACATAAGCTATATCTCAAATTAAAATCTCTCCGACCCTAGATTGACCAACACCCTCCGACCCTAGATTGACCAACACCCCTCCGACCCTAGATTGACCAACACCCCTCCGACCCTAGATTGACTAACACCCCTCCGACCCTAGATTGACCAACATCCCTCCGACCCTAGATTGACCAACACCCCTCCGACCCTAGATTGACCAACACCCCTCCGACCCTAGATTGACCAACACCCCTCCGACCCTAGATTGACCAACACCCCTCCGACCCTAGATTGACCAACACCCCTCCGACCCTAGATTGACCAACACCCCTCCGACCCTAGATTGACCAACACCCCTCCGACCCTAGATTGACCAACACCCCTTCGACCATAGATTGACCAACACCCCTCCGACCCTTAGATTGACCAACACCTCCATCGACCTTAGACTGGCCAGCACCTCCTTCAAACCTCGACTGACCGACGCACTCACTCCATTCATTCTCCATTGAACAAAAAGCCAATGGACAAAGACAGGTAAAATGATTCTCGATCCCCACGGCCCTTTAGTACCCCAAATATACTCGCCTTCCAACGCAGGCATGCCGGGTCAGAGAACCGCTTTACTGTACGACTGCTGCCCGTTTCCCTTCATCGACCTGAAGTACCGCATCAAGATTCGTCGGCGGACCTTATACTACGGCTTCAACCTTATCATACCGTGCGTGCTTATCTCCACTATGACACTGCTCACCTTCCTCCTGCCGCCGGACGCAGGGGAGAAAATCTCTCTCGGTACGTACGCTCGTACGCGACAATTGGCATGTCTTTGCTCTGCAATGCTTATCAAAGTTTTGTCAAATGTAGATCCAATGTAGGAAAATCATGGATAACAGATTGTTGTCATTTTAGACACGTTTCCGACCGTGTAATTAGATCCTCACTATATATTTTAAAGCATCAGATTCATTGCATTGTACAGGCGTGACAATACTATTGTCACTTATCATGTTTCTGCTACTAGTAGCAGACGCGATGCCGCAGACCTCGGAGTCTCTGCCGCTGATTGGTAAACTTCTAGAGCAGTCCATGTTATCACTGTCAAATTAAATCTTGAACGATGTACAGGCTTAGTTATCTTCTGTTTTGTGTTATCGTTGTGCTTCATGTTGTCAATATCGACTGTCTGAATTTAAGCTTTCGAACGTTCTACTAATCCAATGTGCCATGCATGTTGCATGACTCACTGCTCTACTAACTCTATTTATAGGAGTCACTATCCTGCTGTCGCTCACCGTCTTCCTCATGACGGTTGGAGAGGCCATGCCCGCCACCTCGGACTCGGTGCCAGTCATCGGTAGGTGAACTCAGCAGGCGTCTTGCAACTCCTTCTTAAGCAAATTAGGAAACAATTGAGAGTTAAGAAGATTACTCTGTATCTATGCAGAGCTGAGACCAGAATCCAGGAGGGACTGAGACCAGAATCCAGGAGGGACTGAGACCAGAATCCAGGAGGGACTGAGACCAGAATCCAGGAGGGACTGAGACCAGAATCCATGAGGGACTGAGACCAGAATCCAGCAGGGACTGAGACCAGAATCCATGAGGGACTGAGACCAGAATCCATGAGGGACTGAGACCAGAATCCATGACGGACTGAGACCAGAATCCATGACGGACTGAGACCAGAATCCATGACGGACTGAGACCAGAATCCATGAGGGACTGAGACCAGAATCCATGAGGGACTGAGACCAGAATCCTTGAGGGACTGAGACCAGAATCCATGAGGGACTGAGACCAGAATCCAGCAGGGACTGAGACCAGAATCCATGAGGGACTGAGACCAGAATCCATGAGGGACTGAGACCAGAATCCATGAGGCACTGAGACCAGAATCCATGATGGACTGAGACCAGAATCCATGAGGGACTGAGACCAGAATCCATGAGAGACTGAGACCAGAATCCATGAGGGACTGAGACCAGAATCCTTGAGGGACTGAGACCAGAATCCATGAGGGACTGAGACCAGAATCCAGGAGGGACTGAGACCAGAATCCATGAGGGACTGAGACCAGAATCCATGAGGGACTGAGACCAGAATCCATGAGGCACTGAGACCAGAATCCATGATGGACTGAGACCAGAATCCATGACGGACTGAGACCAGAATCCATGAGGGACTGAGACCAGAATCCATGAGGGACTGAGACCAGAATCCATGAGGGACTGAGACCAAAATCCATGAGGGACTGAGACCAGAATCCATGAGAGACTGAGACCAGAATCCATGAGGGACTGAGACCAGAATCCATGAGGGACTGAGACCAGAATCCAGGAGGGACTGAGACCAGAATCCATGAGGGACTGAGACCAGAATCCATGAGGGACTGAGACCAGAATCCATGATGACTTTGACCAGACCCACGAAGTCCGGGTTCAGATTCCAGTAACCTGTATTTTGTCCATCGGTTACTAATGCCACATTTTCTGTTTCTGATTCCAATGAAACTAGAACAAATTCTGATATTACTTAACTAATTTACATGCACTTGCAAAATTAGTATTAACATATGACTAACTT
Source organism: Macrostomum lignano (assembly GCA_002269645.1). Taxonomy (NCBI): domain Eukaryota; kingdom Metazoa; phylum Platyhelminthes; family Macrostomidae; genus Macrostomum; species Macrostomum lignano. The sequence goes on from NIVC01000352.1 coordinate 5,214, forward strand.
ACCCCAACGCTACCCCAAGGCTGATAGACAGTTGATACAAACCGAGCCAATTAAAACTTTGCGCTGTGGCATTTCAGGCATGTACTTTGCCTGCACAATGATCATGTGCAGTCTGTCGGTGGTATTCACGGTGATTGTGCTCAACTATCATCACAGGAATGCGGAGTCTCATCCCATACCTAACTGGGTGAGTGAGATCACTATGCTTGCGTCATTTGCAGTGTAGTGAGCTGAAGTCAATGGCTCTGACAATGCTGCTGAGTGTATATTCGAACTAGATTTGTCAGTACAGTGGAACAGGTCACGTTTTCTTTGCCCGGATCAACCCTAGCTACTCAAACTCAAGCGGTTAACCTAAAATGCTATTTGATACATTTAACTAGATTTGAGGCGACAAATTATCAGATAAAAATTACAGCTGCAGGAGGGCCGTGGGGCACCCCGGCGCGACCGCCCTCGGTGACATCGTCTCACAACCAGCGCTGACGGCAATTCTGCCCGTTCCGCTGGCTCCTGAGCACAATTTACGAGCTACACGGTTTAGCGCTGAGTTGCTGATCTGCTCTGCTTAGCGAAAGTCAGTGAGAGACTCACTTTAGCCAGCCGGGTTGGCCTGTCGGTGCATGTGTCCCGTCGCATTCATAGCCGGTCTCGAGCCCTAAATTGAGACAATAATCAGCCAATCCACTCAATAATGCAGGTTCGCAAGTTCATCTGCGTCTACCTGGCCAGCATTCTGTGCATGCGGCACCACGGGCGGACGGAGCACTCCGAGCCAATCAGAGTGCGACGCCGGCTGAGCGACTGGCAGCGCAGGGCCAGCCAACTGCAGCGCCGCTCCGGCGGCCTGGAACTGCGGGAGCGCTGCTCGAAATCTTTGCTGGCGAATGTGCTGGACATTGAAGACAATTTCCGAACATCCGTGCACCGGCAGCAGCGACCATCAATAAGGTAGCTCTTTTCGATGATGTACATACAACGTTATAGTAATAAATAACTAATGTACAAGCGTAGAAGGCCGCTCAGGTGCTTTCTAAATGGATTTAGCAAAGATGTTTTACAAAATCTGTCTATAAAAATCAAGGACCACCAGGAACACTTCGTTATTATAAGGACGTAACACTCGATTCGTGTAAAAATAGTTGAAGGCCGATTTTCGTTCTCGTATGTAAATTAGTGAGATAGACGAATTGCATGATTTTCAACATAATGTACTGAGTGCAGAAGCCTAGTAGTCCTTGATAAAAATTACAACGAAGAGACAGGACTGACGGTAGTTTTGCCAGAATAATAATATCAGATTGATTTTTCTGAAATTAACCAGCTTTAACTGGATAAAACAGTGATTTTTTTACAAAATCGACTTTGAGCCTAAGTTCATTCCTCACCAAATTATACGGACTGAGAGTTCAAGGCTGGAAGGCATCAGAGTTTGGCACCAGCACATAGCACAGAGTCAGAACTGGACGTCATTGCAGATCGTATCCGACTGGACTGACGGCGTCCTTTGATGAGACGCACGGCTGGGGCCAAGAGCGCCCGCTGCCGCACCAGCAGCTGCCGACTGACTCGCCGACCTCCTACAGTGCTTGCCAACCCGGCCGGCGCGCCCGCGACGCCTCAACCGACTGGGGATCGCAACTGGACCAGCCGGATCCGAAACAACCCGACGACTGCAACAGCCAGGCCGAGCTGGAGGCCATCATTCAGGAGCTTCGCTTTGTCACCAGGAAGATCGCGAACGACGTGGCCGACGGAGAAGTCAGCAGCGAGTGGAAATTCGCAGCTAGAGTGATTGACCGGCTCTGTCTGATCCTGTTCTCCGGCTTCACTCTGATTGCAACCTGTGCCATTCTGTTCTCTGCTCCGGACGTGTTCAAAGGCTGACGGAAGATATTTGGTCAGCAATTCAGTTAGCCATTGAAGAAATCGCTAGTTACTTTAGGTAGCAATATCAGCACATTTGCGTCTTTCAAATTTACTATACACACATATTAGACTCAGCTACCGTACGTCTAGTGTTCGGTCACATTTCACTGTAGTTACATAAAATTTTGTATTTGAAAGAGTTACAAGTGTATAGTAGTACATGCTATTATCAAACTATTCGCATCTAATTCATATGTGATCTATGCATTGCTTGATACTCTTTTACAAAACTCCATTCCTTATTTTCAGCTGCACTGCTCTCCAATGATGATGTACCTTAGGTACTTGGGGTTGTAGCCTAGTGCTTTAGAGCATCGGACTCACTTGTGAACGGGAGTGAGTAAACAGAACGAAGCAAAAAGAGCAAATGAATTTCACTAAATAAACGGAACTAAACGTTCTCGTTCACCCTTCACTCACCTAGTAGCCAGCTAAACCTAAAAAACCTGAATATTTGGTTGTTTATTTTCACGCACGTCACACCAACAGAAAGTCGTGCTGGCTTTCCGCGAGACCGCGCGTGGGGGAAAGTTTGGCAAAAAATGACAAACTGAAAAAATTTCAGTTGGAAGTGGACAAGTTTAGAGGAAAAAAATTGTCGGAGGCAGACAGTGAACACTAAAGCTATTTTCTATGAATGAAATAAACTCTTAAACCTGGCAGAAATATGAACAAAGTAAATTCTTAAAGACTGAGAAAAATGTCACTAGCACGGCACCGCGGTCAGTAGGCCGAGTTGGCCGGACTGCTATTGACGGCGTCAAACGCATCAAACAGCTGCTGCTGCTGCTGCAGACCCGCGCGGCCCGCCGGCTTTCCACCCTGAAGTCGGACGTCGCCCATGTCGCCGGGCGCGAACTGCTGCTGCTGCCTGCCAGCGCTGCTGGAGTACATGTGCTTCACCAGCTCGCGCTCGAAGCTGTTCAAGTCTTCGGAGCGCTCCTCGTCTTCGTGGTCGGCGGTTTCCGTCTTTTCGTTGCCGGCGTAGGGAGATCGAGACGACAGCAGCTGCTGGCGGTGCTGCTGAAACTGCTGATGCTGCTGCAGTTGCTGCTGTTGAAGCATCTGCTGCATCAGCTGAGGCGGCATCTCCTGGCCCGGCATGCCGGACTCGTCAAAGTCGGTCATGATGTCGGAGCTGCCGGCAGGAGGCTGGGCGGCCGCCTGCTTCATCCGCGGCATGCCGCTGCTGCTGGCCTGGATGTAGCTGTTGAGCGAGGGCGGCTTGCTGAACCGGCTGCCGTTCTGCCGCACCCGCAGGAGGGCGCAGTCGTCGCCAACGCTGCGCAGCTCGGAGGCGGGCACGCGCCCAGCTCCTGTCAGATTGATGGTGCTGTCCTGCTCTTTCTCGTTGATGATGCTGATGTGAGTCTTGATGGCCAGCAGAGAGTCAGTTGGTAGGGCGACATTCTCCGGCAGGCAGCTGAAGATCTTCTGCAGATGCTCCACAGGCAGTCGCAGAAACGTTTTTCGCCACTTGGTGGCTGTGAGGGCTCGGCGAATGATGTCGGCCAGGGAGTTCATCGGGCCGTTTTTCACCTTGCAGTGCATGCGGTAGTACAGGCCCATCAGCAGTGCGATGGCGCAGTCCTGGTCCATGATCATGGGGTCCAGGCTCTGGATGCGGGCAACAAACCCGGCCTTGGTGTCGGGCGTCGGCTGCAGCTCAAGGAAGCAGCGGTTTTTGAACAGCGTCTCCAGCGCGCTGATCAAGTTGTGCGACTTGCGACACTCTGGGTCCTCGTAGTACGCCACGCGGGCGATGCGGCGGAACAGGCTGATCTTCTGGCCGAACCCGTCATCGTCCAGCACCTGCGGCTGCCAAATCTCCGGCCGAATGGTGATGAGGCTCTCGAGCAGGCTGCTGATATTGATGTTGAGCCGCGTCTTCATAGTCTCGGTGCCGTAGTGGAGAGTGTCGCGATATTTGAACACCTTTTGGCTGGCCTTGCTCTCATAGTGCAGCTCGAATGGCCGGCTGATGTCCAACGTCAGCGCCTGTCCGTCCTTCATGAACGGCGGCGCCACGCTGCTCAGGGAGCTGATGGCCTCGTAAAACTCCCGCCTGATGGCGACGCACACGGGCAGGATCTCGACAATGTCGCCGCCGGCAACGCCTCGGCTGAATACGTCTGTGGCGAAGCTCTTCTGGTGCCCATGGTTGACTCCACTGCGCAGGATGATCTCCACAGACTTCTCCTCCTTGAGGTAGATGGCCAGACTCAGCGGGTTGAGGTACAGCACGGCGTTGCGGTGAAACATGGACTGAGAGTCGCGCGAGTCGTTCCCGATGAGGTCTGGCTGGTCGGCGATCTGGAAGATCTGCTGGAACAGCTCGGGCCTCTCCCTCACCATGGTGGTGAGACGGTGGTGCGACCTGCCACGGATCATGTTGATCATCCATTTCGTGTACGGGTGATGGCTGCGTAGGAACGGTGGTATGTTCAGGTGCGAATTGGGGAACTGCGGCGGCAGCGGGCAGCTGGTCATCGTTACTGATCGGCGGAATGCAACTTGGCAGTACTGCGGTATGCAACCTGCTAATTGAAATTATTTTAATTATAAATAAAAGATCAAAATTATATGCTGCATTGTTTAAACAGCTGCAGACCATAGATGCAGAAACCGGGTACAGTGCAGCAGCCTCGTGTGCTACGCTTGGGCAATGCGTTTAAGCCATAGAATTAAGCTCATTTACATTTATATATGTTCTGCTAGTATAAATAGCGACGACTCGTTCATAAAAAGGATCTGTGCCGCCGATCATACTTGCTGTAAAATTGAGAAGTTGAAATATTAGCCTTTAAATCCATATTCTTCTTGCCGAAATGCAATGAGATTTAAACACATGTCGATAATGTACATGTACATGTATACATTTAATCATTCTAAATTTGTATATACTCTCAATTACGGCTGCTCAATGATATATTATATACCTAAACTGCTCTCGTGTCTGGAGGCACTCTAATTCAAAGGAAAACTTTGCTAATCTGTAGAAAGAGTGTCTGAAAATATTTACCTTCAGATGCAAAATAGTATATACTAGCAATCTAGTGCGGCCCCCCTTCGGGGCGCCCAATAAGAAAGGAGCAAAAATAGTTCACGGAAAACAATAAAAAAGCACATTTTCTTAAACACCAATTCCTTCTTCACTTTTAAAAATCACCTAAGCTCGTATTCGGGTAAAATTGTCACGGACAAATTTGTTTGCAAAGTGAAAGAATCACTTTTTCTCTAAAATTAACAAACAGACAACAAAATATAGGTTCCCCTAAATAGAAAGTATTCCCAAGACAGCAAGCACCCCCCTCCAAAAGTAAACAACCGCAGATAGCAAGCATCCTCTAATGCTCATAGCAAGCATCACCCCAGATAGCAAGCATCTGCAGATAGCAAGCATCACCCCAGATAGCAAGCATCTGCAGATAGCAAGAATTCCTAAATAGCAAGCATCCCTGGATAGAAAGAATCCCATACATGTAGCCAGAACCCCCCCCCCCCCCCCAAATAGCAAGTATCCCCCCTCGAGAGCAAGCATCCTCCAGATAGCAAGCATACGCGAGACAGCAAGTAGCTAGTTCAAATGTTACCTCCGCTAATGCAATAATCGCTTTCTCAGGTTGTGCAACAATCCACGTCTCAGTGAGCGCAATATAGTATATATCTTTTACAGGTTTGCGAGTGTAAACTATTTTTTTTCAGTAAGCAAACTTATATTTTATAGTTTTAAAGGTATTACTTTGAACAAAATAAGCCCTGACGATAGCTACTTTTTTATTTTGCTATACCGAGAGTAAAACTTCAAACGAGAAAAATTCCACGAAACCACACTGCAACCCTCTTGTGTGTGTGCAGTGGTGGATTTCTCAAGTCGTTCATTAATTGTTTGTTTCAAGTGAATTTTGTTCTATACTGTTTGTACACTTAATCGAAAAATTCATGATCTCGGAATATTACACATTGAAGTTTATATTATGCTATTTTTTATAAACATAAATTTTGTGTGCCTGTGTTACAATTTATAGGATAGGCCCTACAGAAAGAAGAAAAAATAGTTGGCCAATGAGTAGGCCTATTACATTACATATAGATATAGGCTTAATCAATCAATCGGATAGATATTCACTTTGATTTCATTTAATACTAATAGATCTAACAAGTTTGCAAGTAATCTTTTCTTGATTATTTCTTCATTGCTTAAGTCACTTTTGTAGCATCATTTCTTTCTTTGATTTAGCCAGCAGTCAGCATACTCTAGTAGTAGTAGTCTAGTTAGTACTGTAGGCCTTCTTTTGCTTTTTGTATATTGTTTATTACCACTTAGCTAAAGCCAATTTTTGATGCTATTATACATCTTGCTTCTTTTCACTTCCTCTTCCTCTTCTAAACTTATTTAAATTCTTGTCTACTAATTAGTTTACTTTACTTTGAGCTTTGAAGCCATGGGCAATGCAATGGCAATCAATTTTATCTCAATTGCAATAATTTTGCCTAGGCCCCTTTGGCTAAACTAGGCCTAGCTTTAAATTAATCTAGATATTTATTATTAGCAAGGAGGCAAGAGCTAGGCCTAAGTAATCTTAGATTGCTTGTTCTATTATTTTTTTAATTAACAATCTGTATTGACATGAGGAATATAGCAATAATAAGCTTCATATTCTAAAGGGACCTAACTTCAATAGAATTAGGGCCTAGGATAAGTAGCAGTGGGTTGGCTAGGTTCTACTCGAAGTTCTTAGGCCTAGTTGTTCTAAATTATAATCAATTTAGTAATAAGAAGACATTTTAGTAACAGTCATTTCAAATACAAAAAAAGTCATTTTGATGACAAAAATGATCCTTTGATGACTGCTATTGTGGTTTCAAGTAAAAAATTATCTTGTATTTGAAACCTAAAAGTTTAGAGGTTTGCTATAATGGTAAAGTGTTGTTTCATTTAATCTTGTTTATTTACTATTAACAAAGTTGCAATCTTCCATAATAGGCCTTATCTGCCATAAGACTTGCACTGTTCAATAAAAAACTTTCTTGTGACGGTATATGTGTTCTGTCTAAGAAATTGGTCAATGCTAAAGGGATTAAATATTCAAAAAACATGCTTTTTTGCAAAGGTCAAGCAAACTTTTCAATTTGAAATGCATTGTAAGAATGCTAGGGAAAAAACTGACTGATTGAATTCTGATTCTGAAATATATTGCATTACATAGGCTTTTTATTTATCATCTGTGTACTGGCTGAATTTGACATTGAATTCAATTGCATCACAGTGTTGAAAACATAGTGTGAAAGCATATAGCACTAGACTTGATTTAGACTGATACTGACTTGCCTGAGAAATTGATTATGTCATAACTG
>NIVC01000352.1:17500-380000 GCA_002269645.1 Macrostomum lignano
CCCCGCGAGTGCTACGAGGACTGTCAGCTGGGCAATAACCTGCTTCCGAAGGGTATCCAGGTGATGCTGTCGATCTACCGCTGTCACTACGATCCTACATCCTCAATTTTTTAACATTGATTAGCCAAGCAAAGTACTGATGCTGTATTTTTATACACCAACCTTCTCTTCTTGAGCCTTAATATTCTGAAAGATTTTTTTCCGATTGATGTTTTCTTTTGACTTATTTGAATTTTTTAATACAGACTTTTAACACTCACCATACTACTTAGCTATTAGACTAGGCATTCGTTTGACTTTCTTATTTTCCAGGAATGCGCCGTTCTTAGGGGGAAATTGTCTCTTTGATTGACAATTGATTGACAGCTTAGGCTCGGAATTGTTGTTGCAGCAGATGTCGGCAGCCATTCGCCGGCTTGCCGTCTCTCAGACTGCTGGCAACTCCTGCAGCGGCGGCTACTGGCAGCAGCTCTTGGACGGACTGCGGCGTCGCCTGCTGCGCGACTCCGGCCGCGGCGCATCCGGCGGAGGTCCGGTCGCCGCGGCCAACTCCGCTCTGCGTCACCTATGCGGCGGCGGCGGTGACCATCTCCAGCGAGTGCCGACGAGTACCGACCGACCGCCGATCAGTGCTGCCGACTTTGCCGAGCTTCGCCGACTGTTCGACTCGCCTGCAGCTGTCGCCAGCTGGGGCCACCTTGGCAACGCCTGGCCAGGACTGCTGCTGGAGCGAGCCGGCAGGCCGCTGACGGCGTCCCTGCTAGAGGAGTTGGAGCGGCAGGTCGGACTGGAGGAGCTGGCGGTGAAGAATCCCGGCCTGCTGGCCAGCATGGCAGAGTCGCGGCTCCGTCTGCTTGGTGTGAGTCCTGCGGCCCGAATAGTTTGTCTCTGTTTGACAAGTTGAGCTGCCTTCTTTCCTATTGCATTACGCTCATCAAACCGCTGTTTACGAGTCCTTAAAGTTACGATACGAAAAACTTCTCAAGTACGTCGCAACCGCAGACCTGTTAAGACACTTGAGAGGGCGCAAAAATCCCAAATGGACATTTGCGCTTTCTGGGTCTGGATTACATCGAATTAGTCTCTAATTAGCTTTTAGATGAGCAGGGACTGCTCATGCACCTGAAATACTGCTTTTTTCAGCTCGAAATCAAATACGCTTCCTTTACATTACAACCTACTGTATTTAGTTTTGCAATGAGGTTAGCCATCGGCGTAAGGTTACAGTGCTATTAAATATTTATCATCAAGGATTTTGCATTGGACGAGCAGTCACCGCTCAAACATTCACGGATGCGGGAAGTCTGTCACGGGACTTTTTAGCCTACATGTACCCGCTTGAAAATGATTGGATGGTGTTGTGCCACCGATTTCAAAATTCTTTCATCCTTCCGAAATAGTTTTGCAAAATACTTGTTTGTTTACATTGCGTCTTTTCCCAGGACCGAGCTGGCAGCAGGCGCTGTGTGGTCGCTCTGTCCAAGCGCGCTGACCCTGCTGTCCGCTCCTTGCTGAATGTCCGGATGCTGTCGCTGCTTCGTCAGCTGCCGGATGCTGCCGAATTAACCGCGGTCTGGGGTGAATCCGGCGCTAACACGTCAGAGGTGCCGGCGGAGTCGTTTGAAGGCAGCGAGCAGCTGTTTGCGTACTTTGAAGCCGCTGGCAGGCAGCGCCGAGACAATGCGGCCAACCCGCTGCTGCCGCCTCGGCAACCGTGGGATATTGACGAACGTCTGGTGGCCGAAGTTGCCGCTGCGCCCGACAGCTGGGGAGATCTCAGCCAGCTGCTGGTGGAGCCGGCGTGTCGGCACGGACTGCTGTTCAGCCAGCCGGCTGCCCTGCGACTGGCCCTACTGCTGCTGGATAAGACTCCGGTGAGCACTGGGGATGGAGGGTTTCGGGTTGGGTGAGCACTCGGGGGCTGGGTGAACACTGGGAATGGAGGGTTTCGGGTTGGGTGAGCACTCGGGGGCTGGGTGAACACTGGGAATGGAAGGTTTCGGGTTGGGTGAGCACTCGGGGGCTGGGTGAACGCTGGGAATGGAGGGTTTCGGGTTGGGTGAGCACTCGGGGGCTGGGTGAACACTGGGAATGGAAGGTTTCGGGTTGGGTGAGCACTCGGGGGCTGGGTGAACACTGGGAATGGAGGGTTTCGGGCTGGGTGAGCACTTGGGATGGAGGATTTCGGGCTGGGTGAGCACTTGGGATGGAGGATTTCGGGCTGGGTGAGCACTTGGGATGGAGGGTTTCGGGCTGGGTGAGCACTGGGGATGGAGAGTTTCGGGTTGGGTGAGCACTCGGGGGCTGGGTGAACACTGGGAATGGAAGGTTTCGGGTTGGGTGAGCACTCGGGGGCTGGGTGAACACTGGGAATGGAGGGTTTTGGGCTGGGTGAGCACTTGGGATGGAGGATTTCGGGCTGGGTGAGCACTTGGGATGGAGGGTTTCGGGCTGGGTGAGCACTGGGGATGGAGGGTTTCGGGTTGGGTGAGCACTCGGGGGCTGGGTGAACACTGGGAATGGAAGGTTTCGGGTTGGGTGAGCACTCGGGGGCTGGGTGAACACTGGGAATGGAGGGTTTCGGGCTGGGTGAGCACTTGGGATGGAGGATTTCGGGCTGGGTGAGCACTTGGGATGGAGGGTTTCGGGCTGGGTGAGCACTGGGGATGGAGGATTTCGGGCTGGGTGAGCACTTGGGATGGAAGGTTTCGGGTTGGGTGAGCACTCGCGGGGGCTGGGTGAGCACTCGGGATGGAGGGTTTCGGGCTGGGTGAGCACCGAGGTTTAAGATATTCTGATCAGATGTACGATGAGGACTGATATCGAAAGTTTTTGGCTTTAAAACACGTGATTTCTAAAACTTTTGTCTGTTATAAAAGTGGAATTTTATAATTGTACTTTTAGTCAAGGACATTGTCCCCTTCCACCGCGTTGGAGGCGACCATGGACCGCCGGTGCGCCTCCTGCGGCCGCTCCCTGTCCGAGGCGTACAGCACTGGCGCGGCCGACAGCGACCAGCTGGACGCGGCCGGCCTGGCCAGCCGCCTGTTGGAGCTTCGGCAGGCCAGCGGGCAGCCGGTGTGGCGCACCGATCCAGACGAGGCCGCCGATTTCCGACAGTGGCTGCGCCATAAAACCGCTCGTAATGGACGGCCTGGCGCTGTACTGGACTTGAACAACTTGCTGCTGCATCTGGGCAGCGGCGGCAGCTCAGGCCGTGCGAAGATCAAGCCGGACTACTCAGCCTGCTTCTCCATCCTGGAAGGCCAGCTGCCGCTGTCCGGTAGGCCGCTCCGCCACCTGGTATTCGTAGGCAAACTGGTCGAATCCAAGCATCTGTTTACTGACGAGTTCTTTCGACAGTTTCGAATGTACTGCAGCCGGGCGCCGGTGCCTGTATCTATGTACCTGTTCAAGCGGTCCAAGTGTGATGACCTGTTCTCCCTGTACGCCAGTCTGGTCAGCTGGCCGGGCTGCTATATGATTAGCGACGACCAGTTCAGGGAGCAGAGAAAACACTTGACTCCGGCTGATAGGTGAGGGGGCTAACTGAGATGCAGATTTTGTATCTTTTTTTTACTTAACACTGGAGCTCTGGGTAAGCAGTGCAGCGGTGGAGCCCCTGGATTCGATTGGCCAGTTAACCCTAGGCTTACAAATGAATTAATGATTAATAATAACTTAAGCCTGCCCTAATGGGGCAGATGTGCAACCGACAGCTCAGCCGCAGCTATTGCGCGGCGCATCTGAAGGCTGCGTACGGTTGCTCAGTCCAAGGACTGGGGGTTCGCTACCAGGCGCGCCGCCAAAAATTTTCTTCGGGGAGAATTGGCCGCCCCTAGGGAGGGAAAAGAGAAATATGCTAGAAAAGCATCCCCCATCCCCCTCCCTACGCCCCTGGTCGTCACACACCCTTAATTACCCCAGCTAAAGATACCATAAATGGTTAAATGGTAGCCATTTAACAGCTGGGTGAGCTGAACCAATGCAGAGTCAAGTGCCTTGTTCAAGGACACAAATGGTATCTTCTGTACGCCATATTGCCATCTGTTTGTTTGCAGGCGTGCATTTCAACGTTGGCAAGCAACCTGGCAGGTGGGCCTGACTAAGCATTCCAGCGAGGCCGGAGGGCCTCACAGATTGTTGTGGCCGCCGGGCTATCCGACGCGATGCCTGACCCACGCTGACGGTGCCGTGCACCTGCTGTGCGCTGCTTCGGACGATGTGGCTGATGATCTATCCTTTTGGCCAAGCTTCCGCTGGGTGTGCGTGCCTCTTACTGCTGCCTAATTAAGAGCATTTTACAAGCTTTTTTACAAATAAAAACAGTTGCTAGTAGCGTGACCGTTTGTTGACAGCGTGCAATTATTTGGTATATTTAATGCTTGAAAATATATCTTCCATTTACTATATAAAAATTGCTGGTTTATTCTTTTTTTCTACACGTGTACATGTACGCTCGTACGTGTTAAGCACTTCAGCGTCCCCAAAGTCAAAATACATGATGTACGCTCGTTACTCGCGCTTACGCTTGACTAACCACCATATAAAGGACCACCAGATTCGACTCAACCCACTATCGGAAGGTGCCGCTGTTGATGAGGAACAGATAATGCTAACAAGTACTGTAAGTACTAGTACATGTATTAAAGCATGCGTGTGAATGTTACATGTACATGCAAGTACCCAAGAATTGATCATTGGGTCCTTTCCCAGTAAAAAAGGGTAGTCGGAATTCGATCGGAATCTGATCGTAATTTAATCGGTATTCGGAATTTGTCGGAAAGTGGATTAAACACATTATTTTGTTTTAAATAATTACGTTACTATGATAAATAACATCAGCAATTCAAGAAAATATTTTTTGAGCTACAATTGCTCATCGGAAATTAGTCGGAAATGGTTCGTAACTCTTCCGATCGGATTTTGTACCCATTTTTCCTTTGGCTTTCCGATACAGCCATATTCAAAAAGCATGTGCTGTACTAAACGTGTACTGCTGTATTTATGCATTAACTACAAGTGCGAAAATATACTTTTATGGGAAAATAAATTATTAGTATAACTTAGTTTTTGTTTTTACGCCACTAGAATGCGCTGGCTCATCCATTTTATACCGAAGTATTTTAAAAACCGATTTATTTTACAACCTCTCTTGCTCAAAACCGCGCCTCTGCACTAGCCCTAGCCACTAGCCTTTGTAATTTAATTTTGACTAAATCTAGTGATTGAAAGCAGAGCCTTCACCCACAAGGCCACAACCTAAATTTAAATTACTCTCATTGCTTTGCCTATTGCAATTTTTTTATATTCCTACATAACTACTGCTATACTTATATTTATAATTATATAAGTTAGGTTTACACTGTATTTCTCAAATTACCTTTATTTTTTCTTGATAATTGTCTTAAAAACTATTTGGCTTTCATTTTTCACCTACAAACAACTACTTACAAGTTACAACCTTGCTTCCATTATATCACATGTTCAACTGCCTATTTTAAACTTTGAAGGAAGACTTTAAATAGAAAAAATATAGGGCCTAGCCAAAATTCTTTTTAAGATTCATATTACTCATTATTCATATTATTACTCATTGAGTCATTACTCAATATTATCATATATAGTTATCAATAGACAATCATTTGAGCTTGACATTGGTTCATTTGGTTCATTCATTAGTGTATCTATAAGCAAAACAAAGTTTTTTATACCACTGCAAGTATAGTTTTTTGATTAAATTTAGTTTTTAGCAATTGTGACTTGTCTTTATTAGGTTAAGGCAATATAATTAATCATAAAAATTATTAACTTGTTTTTTATAGTGAATAAGTATTATTGACTTGACTATAGTCTATAAAGTAAATAGCTATTTATATCATATTTAACATTACATTTACTGTCCAAAACTTCAATTAAACTTAAATTTAAGATAATTTAGGCCTAGTCTAAATTTAGTTTAATATAAATTTTAAAACTTTGACATATTTATAAGATTGTCAAAATGTCAAAAAGAAATTCTAGTAGAAATGTAACTAAAGAGATAGAAAAAATACTAAAGGATATTCCATCCTTGGAAAATCATAGCCATGTCCACGCCCATGATTATGAAGATACTGGGCCTAGTAACATTGAGGATATTGTTAGCCAAGAAGTGGATATTGAAAATGCGGAATATTTTGATTGTCATGAGCTTTTGAATGATTTTAATCTTGAAATGCAACTTTTATTTGAAGAACCATTGGAGGATATTCAGGAACCTCAAGGGCAACCAGAAAGCAATTTAGACACAGCTAAATTGGTCCAAGAATTGCTAATGTTCTACTTAACTTTTAATATCACAACATCGGCTATGAACCATTTGCTTAAACTGTTGGCTAACTTCCATCCTGGAATGCCAAAGTCTGTCTATATGCTAAGAAAGTTTTTTCCAAAGGCTGAGATTGAAAAGCTAAACATCAATAATGGAAAACTTGCTTTCTTGTCTATTTCTGACAATTTACAATTTCTTTTTGATTCCAAGGTTTTGGCTATCCCACAAGGTGCCAAGGAGTTTTTTGTTTCATTAAGGATAAATATAGATGGTCTTCCTCTTTTTAAATCATCTCGTATTGGTCTTTGGCCTATCTTAATGATTGTAAATGATTGCTTTCGACCTGTGCCTTTGGGTCTATTTTGTGGTATAGGAAAACCAGACTTGCTTTCTTTCATTAATAACTTTTGCACAGAAGCAAATAGTCTAATAAAATTTAACTTTAACTATGGTGAGGTAGTAATAAAATTAAAAAATATTATATTTATCTGTGACACACCTGCAAGGAATTTTATCCAATGTCTAAAGGGTCATTCAAGTTATTTTGGGTGTAGCTGGTGTCGGCAAGTTGGCAAATATATAGGAGATAGGATTTGTTTTTCAAGTAGTATTGCTGAACAGAGAACTAATGAGGATTATAAAAGCAATAGGGAGAACAATCAACATAGCCTTTCACCACTTGCAGGTATTGTACCTATGTATTCAAATTTTACACCTGACTATATGCATATTGTCTGTCTTGGAGTATGTCGCAAGCTACTCAAATTCTACTTTTTTGGTGCAAAGCATATTCGCCTACCATGCAAACTTTCTAGCCATCTTAAAAATATGTTAAATGGGAAAGTTAGGTTAGTCCAACCTTTTATCCCTTCAAACTTTCAGCGGAAGCTTCGCGAGCTATCAAATATTGAACATTTCAAGGCTACTGAGTATCGTCAATTTTTGCTTTATCTAGGTCCTTTTCTTCTTGTTGATATTCTACCAATACAATATTATAATCACTTCATGCTGCTTCACTGGTCCATGTATGTACTGAGCTCTACAACATACAAGAATTATCTCCATGCAGCTGAAGCATGTTTGAAAAAATTTGTACAGGATTCACCAAGGCTATATTATGCTAATGTATTGTCTTACAACTTCCATGCACTTCTACATCTTCCAGAGTTTGTTAAAATATATGGTCCAGTTGATAACTTTTCTGCATTTCCTTTTGAGAATTATCTACAGCTAATTAAAAAACGTATTAGGGCTAATAATAATATATTTACTCAGTCTGTCAATCAGTTGATTAATATGCGTTTCTTGTATTCCAATGATAAACTTGCTAATCTTATATTTTCTAATAAAAGCCCAGACAATTGTGCTATTATAAATAATGATGAAGTAATTATTATTTCACGGGAGAAAGATGGCCTAATTTCTGGTCGGCGTCTAACTTTTAGTCGGTCACTCTATTCTTATCCTTATCCTTCTGAGTCAATAGGCATTGGATTCTACCAACTTTCCATGTCCTATGTATCTAATGCTCAACCCAAGAGAAAAGCCATTCTTATTTTATGTGATTGTGAGTATTTAGTAATTCCTTGCATGGAGTGATGTAGTCTTCTCTGGGGCATGCTAGCAAAAAATAATAAGCAATGAAGCCGGCACTTTTCTGTATGGTAGCATATAGTGAAAAGATTTGCCTGAAAAAACTTTTAGGCTTAACTATTTAATACCTTACTTATATTTCATAAGTAAATGTACAATAAGTTTAGGGAATATTTTGACAAGTAATCAGTTGGCCAAAGTGCTTAGAATAATATTTTTTTAGATTTATATTAAATCTATATCCTATATAATATAGTTATAATATAGGTAGGTATCCTCATTAACCTGAGCTTAACTAAAATATTTTGCTCATGCTCACAAAAAATGAAGTACATAATTTATCTTCTTAGCAACAAGCAAGTCATTGAAGCCTGTGAGGAACAATGTATTATGGGTGACTATGCCTCTTGGACAGTGGAGCAGTGGGCACAGCTACCATCATCAGCTGAAGTTCATATCCAGGTGGCCCACTGTGAGCGTCTTGAAGATGCAGTGGTTCTGCAGATTGTTCCACATGAGTGCGACACTGCAGACTGCATTAAGATGCTTCGCACTGTCATTCGGGAGAAGAAATATCGTCACAGGGAGCTTCTGATGCACGTGCTACCCAATCGTGTGCGGACAGCTGGTCGGCAGTCTCTTCCACCTTTGGGCAACCTTTGGACAGCCGATGAAGCAACGGAGGATGAGAGCGTAAGATATGAAGTAGAAATTTTCGTCATAATCGAGTAACAACTTAATTTTCCTGAACAATTACTAACAAACCATTACCAGCAAAGTCTAGTAACGTGAAAAATATCACTGTACTTTTTACTCTAGGATACCCGCCCTCGAAGACACGAAACGGATGCAGATAAAAGCCTCCAAGTCAGCTCTCCTGCGGCTGCGCCTTCGCAAGACGTCCAGCTCCCGGTGCTGCCATTTTCATTACGTGCCTGCGACACCACGACTGTTGCTAAGGTAACTTTTTATGACTTTAACGAACACGCATTTTCTTTGGTATCATGTATTCTAGTAATAAACCATAATATAGAAGTTTAAGTTGAATGCTGTTTAAGCTGCTATAGAAAATGTCATTGGTTGCCAATAAAAACTATTCCTGAAGTCTCGTTTCCTTCTTTTACAGAATTTTACAGTTTCAGTTTGTTTTTGTCGTTATAACACTGTCTGTCTCAAGCTTGTGCACGAGTCCCTGTCTATTCTACTGTTCTATTGTAGAGCTCGGCGAGCACCGTCCAAAACCAACGGGCTTTATCCAACCAGAGACAGATCGCCGATTCAACGCCAGAGACACCGCATTGCCAGCTTCAAGCAGTTGGCACCGCTCCAGCCACCACCCAGAACGGCGTTGATGATGCCATCAATTATAGTGCTATTCTTACAACCCCGCATGGAGATGGCCCGCGACCTCCACCAGTGGTTAGTAAAATATTTGGAATTGAGATTTTACAACGAGAAAAGAATTAATATATTCACAATTTGTTGCAGAACCGCTTTAAAGAAATAAAAATTGAATACGAATTGCAAGAGGGGAGATAAAAATACAGGGAAGAGAGAAGATAAAATGAAAATGCGGAGTGTGGAGAGGAAGACCATTAGGAGCAGGGAGATCGAAAGCTAGAAAGTGTATGTAGAGTGCATGAGAGGGACAGTTAGCAGGAAAAAAGATACATAAGTGTTTTTATTTACTTTATCTAAATTTACTAAAACTGACGTGTTGTTTTATTTTGTCTGTGTTCGATAACTCCTAAAATATTGGCAAGTCAGCGTTGAAACTTGTATGGGAAAACAGAAAATTTTCCGGTATAGGCTTTATAGTATATAAAAATGCAAGTTTGTAAAAATATTTGCCGACAATCCATAAAAATTTTTTCGCAGGGAGCGTTTTCAGCTATGCCTCAGCTGGAGGCGTTCGTCAAGAGGCAGGTTGAGTCTAGAGGCTACTCTTGGGGATCGCTTGAAGGTAATCGATATGTTCCTGTTGTATATCCATTCTTTCTAAGAAAAAAATAGCTAGCTATGCTTTTTATATTTCTGTTATTTTTCTATGGCTTATTGTTTTCTTAATTTCCCCGTTTAGGTCTGTATTGTCTTCAACTGCTGAATTTGAGGGAGACGCTGAAGATCAGGGATGCACTGCAGCGCGGGACGAACGCAGTTCTGAGCACACCCGCAGCTAATCTGCTGCCGGTCAACCTTCCAATTCGAACGATTCAAGATTTGGAACAGTTTAAGAGCTGCATCGGCGCCAACGAGGATCTGAAAAAGGCTCTAGTAAGTTAAATACAGACCTGAGTATCGATTGCATGGCTTGTAAGCTCCGCTGACCCAGTTTAGTTTTGGTTGCGCAAGTGGTTCCAGAAATATTAGGGAGCTATAAAAATCTCCCGCTATTAACTTTGGGCTGTTGTCGATAGACGTTTTAATTTTCTGAAAGTTTATTCTGTCGAAATTTAAGTGCATGCACGTTGATTATCTCATCAATGGCTTGTGCTTCTGTTCCAGACAACGCAGATTCAGACGCGGTGCGTTACTGCAAAGGTGCAGCAATCTGTTCGCTACGCGATGGATGAGCTTATCGCGCGGGATCTCCAGGTCCGGTTCAATAGGACTGGGGGAAAGGATCCTAGAAGGGCTGACAAGGAGAACGTCAAACTATCTTTTGATCAGTACTTTGGCGAGATCTTCAAGGGTATGTGTTATTTGTTTTTTATCCTTTATAGTGTACTCCAATTACCAATTTCTAAAGAACGTAAATTAGGTTTTTCTCTTACCTTGTCAGACTATCTAAAATATGGTGTACACGATTATTTGTCTTTATTTTTTACTTCCTTATTTTTCTAATGACATTGCGGGTGTTCAACTTGTCTGCTGATCATGCCATTAACTCTTAATTACTCTTTGCAGGGGCCCTATCCTCCAAGTTCTCTCTGGATTCTATCAACAAAGCCATCCAGAGCTTCTTTGACGGCGTCCGAAAGCGCAAGAGGTCCGGACCAACAGTCGTGGAGAGTGCCAGTGTGGGGAAGCGACCACGACAACGGAATAGCCGAGGTGGCGCCTCTGCCGCCTCCTCTGATGTATCCTCCGATGACTCCGGGTGATATGTGCAGTAATCGATTATGCAGCCGGTTGGCTCACCGCAAAAGTCTAGCTCGTAGCTAGATTTTCTAATTTCCATTTTATATGCTTCAGACGTGATGCGGCCTATACCAAAATACATGTGCACGTTTTTCATATATATTTTGTTTTGCAGTTCTGATTTTGAACTACTCAAGCCGATAAAGTCCGTTTCATTGAGAACTTGCATTAAATTTGTAACAGTTTTACAAGCTAGACGGATCAAGATTCCAAAAAGGGTTATAATTATGGAAAAAATTCTCAAAAATACAACAATCGTATTTTAGTCGGATTTTAGCGTCACTCTCCGATCGGAAAACTCCGACCAGAAAACGATCGGATTGCACGAGCCACTTTGCTGACAAATTCCGACCGGACATTCCGATCGGATTCCGACTACCCTTTTTTACTGGGTTGGTTGTTGTAAGTCGAAAGTCTCAACAGCAGTTTAAACTAAAATTTTCTAGTCTAGCTATTCTAGCTTGAATGTGTGGTCACTAGCAAGTAGCGACACAGACAGGGTGCCAAAGCCAAACATATTTCGTTCGCCAGCGCCAGGGTCTAAAATAGCATCAATACAGGGAATCAATTCCCACCGAAATATTTTATTTTTGCCTCATTTTATTGCGGCACTATATAGCTTTTTTTCAAATTAAAAATAAAAAAACTAGGCTTTTGACTTGAAATTAGTTGCTCTTATTAAAAACCTGTTTTTTACTTTTTGTTCTACTTTCTACATTTTTGAATAAATTTAACTCGTGTCCGAAGCTCTGACGGTGTGATATCTAAATTGCTAATTTTGGGCCTAGTTTTAAAATGCGGGTTAAAATCTAAAAAGCTAATTTTGGGCCTAGTTTTAAAATGCGGGTCAAAATGCGGGTTAAAATGCGGTTCAGCCCGGAGTCTGAACTCATCGGGACCTTGGTCTATCTGTGAAAAAATCACTCATAACTTTCCTTAATTTCAAGCATGTCAAAGAAGTTACCAAATAGAAGCTGTCAGGAGCTATATTACACAGAAGCTATTATCACTGAAAATTGCAGACCTAAACACTTTAAAGCTGCTTTCTATTTGTAAATAGAAAATATAATATATAATTATTAATATTACTTGGCCTCTCTAAATGACTTTATATTTTATGCTAAACTGACCATTTAAACTGGTAGGCCTATTTCATTAAAAAGATGTAGTTTAGGGATATAGGGATGCTAAATACCAGACTTGCCCAAAACAGGGATCCCGGTATTCAATACTGGAATTTCGCCAATACCAGTTTTGAATACTGTTATTCAATACGACAATAGCTTTTTTCATATTTTGGCTCCCAAATTTCAAAAAGTCAAATTTTATTGCATTTTACCTATTTTTTATTGCCTATCTTTTGAATGCATTATAAATCATTTACTGAATTGTCCTGACTTTTAAATCCAATCAATTTGTGAAGTAGTAGTAATTGTTTGTGTAGTTATAGTAGTTATCATTTTAGTAGCATTCTTACTAGCCTTACCTTATTGTCTTATTGATTACTTTATCATATTTGCCTTAATACAGCTATAGGCCTATTGTTTGTTAAATAAATCACAAAAAATCATGTATCTTCTACTCATAGTTTCAATTCTATTTTCATTTTTAAGTAGTTAAATATATTGCCTTGCTTTTTTATGTTTATTATATAGGCAGTAGGCCTATATACTATTGCTTAAATTTTGTTAATAATTGTCTACCATATTTAGTAAAATTACTATAAATACAAGCAAATATATGGTGAGGAAGAACTTCAACTTGTGCTTGACTGCCCTATTCTAGCAATTGCTATTAGGCTTTAGCATTGATTCATTAGGCATTCTGCCTTCCTACCTCTTTAGTCCACTATTAAATATCCTACTCTCTATGCTAACATTTCCCATTTAACTATTAGAATTCCCCATTAGCTATTGAAATTCCCCATTGGCACACCTGTTTCCTAGGCAACTCCAATCTACTGTGTAGCCCTTTTCCTCTCTCCCCCTTAGACTGATTAGACTGTCTTGCTACTCTAACATTTATGCCACTAAGAATATCCCTAGGCTTACTCCTTATAGTAGCATACATTTCCCCAATTCTAAGAAATCCCCAAATCTCAAGTAAATTCAAATCTAAAAAGCTAAGGCAAAAACATATTTTAATTTCTAGGAAAATGTAATTTAAACAAAAAATCACAAATTTTAAAAAATACAGACAGTTTTAGACCAATACTGGACTAATATTGGAATACACATATCAAAAAATGGCCCAAAACCAGTATTTTTCAAAACCGGATCCTGGTATTAGCATATCTATATCCCAGTGATAAGAATGGCCAAATTTATAAAAAGTTTCTCTATAAAAAAGTCAAGAAACTTTTTTCTCTATTTTTTCTTTTTTTATAATTTGTTTAGTGCTTCTTTTTTATATAGGCTATGCTAATTGCACTGCAAAGTTATTTATATCAAGAAGAAAAAAATTAAAGTTTTAGCAGTTGCATTTTTCTCTTCTAGATTAAGGCTTTATATTATATATAGTAAAAAACTGGGAAAAGCTTAGTTTGCTATTATTAGCTACCATTGATTTTTTTAAATAAAACAGTAGGGATTAAAACAGAAAGTAACTTAAACAAACGAAAGCTGTTTTCTGTTTAGACAATATAACATGTGCAATTACTGCTACTATAAGTAAAAATTAATGAGGATACATATACTTGAAACTAAATACTTATTTGGCAAAATTATTCCCTATCAAGGCTATCACAATTTATATTTTTTAATGTCAGTTAAACAATAAAAAAATTTTCTATTTGGATTTTAAGTATCAGAATCATTGTATTCTTGGTCTCACTTCAGGATGCCAAATTGAAAACTAAGGTATAAGCTGGCATCCATCAAAAGAGTAAAAAAAATAATTTTATGGGTCAATGGGTCGTGACATTGAAAAATCCTAGGTTCAGGTTATGGGTCCATCATAATTGCCTGCAACCTTTTCCCACCAAAATTTTTCCACTGAGCTTTTTTATCTTTGTTTTAATGTTGCTGAAGTACCCTGGATCTATGTGGCTATTAGTAGATGAAGCCAATATATTTTACAAGGTAGCCAGCCCTTAAAATGATACTGTGACAAAAAATCGCTAAAAAGTCTTTGCAAACAACTTAAGTGACTCTAGCCGCCACTCTGGGACGACTTTTGTGACTCTTTAACGACTAATGTGACAGAGGTGACCATTGCATCACAAGCGCGTCACGTGAGCTGTTAGAATCGTAAAAGAGCCATAAAAGAGTCGTCCAAGAATCGTGTTGGCGCTTAACTTTCTACTAACTCAGTAGGCTAGTTAGTGTGCTTCAAACACAACTCAACGACTATAGGTAGCACGCCTCAAATACGACTCTACGGCCCACAGTCGTTATACCGTTGCTTCAGTGACTAAAATCGCACAAAATTTGTTTCATATTGATTATTGATTATCAATTGATTATCAGTCTGCCACTATCCGATGCCATTCACTGCTGCAGCCGCACTGACCGGACAGCATGGGGAAGCCAGCCGGTATTCGCACCGCCCGCAAGCTACGCAATAACCGACGCGAGCAGCGCTGGGCAGACAAGGACTACAAAAAGTCTCACCTGGGCACCCGTTGGAAGGCCAACCCGTTCGGCGGCGCGTCCCACGCCAAGGGCATCGTGGTTGAGAAGATCGGCGTCGAGGCCAAGCAGCCCAACAGCGCCATCAGGAAGTGCGTCAGAGTCCAGCTGATCAAGAACGGCAAGAAGATCACCGCTTTCGTGCCTAACGACGGCTGTCTGAACTTCATCGAGGAGAACGACGAGGTGCTGGTGTCCGGATTCGGCCGAGCCGGACACGCCGTCGGCGACATCCCCGGCGTCCGGTTCAAGATTGTCAAGGTGGCCAACGTGTCTCTGTGGGCGCTGTTCCGCGGCAAGAAGGAGCGACCGAGGAGCTGAGTAGCGAAAGTATTTGATGAAGATCTGCGCGCAGTCGAGACTTTAATAGCCTTGTGTGAGTTCTGTTGGATTCTGATGCGAAGCCGTGTCGCGTGCGTACAAAACTTGCTAAAACTAATAAATTGGAATTGCGCGAGAGTGCTATGTTGAACAATTGCGTCAATGCTAAACTCGCTTACTGCATTGGAGACAACTGTTTGGATTCAGTCTCTGGATTGTGTGTCATTTTCAGATAAGGGCCAGTTGGTAGACACTTAAGCATCAGTAAGTGTTCAACTGTTCAACGAGTTAGATCGAGATCACGATTTATATGTATGAGAAGGTGTTGCAAAACTTTCCGGAACTGTAAACGCCAGGGATGTCCAAATGAGCTTAAATTCTAGCCATAACTCCTTGCACAGTTGTGAAATTGGTTGTGTCATTGGTCTTCTGGATTGTTTTGCCTGGGCGAATTAGGGATGGTTCTTTAGCGAAGGGGGTATGTGGCGCTAATATAAAATTACAATAATCATTTTTTTAGAAAAATTTATTAGACTTCAACAGAGAAGTATAGAGTTTAGAGAATAAAATTAAACAAACTTGTGAATCAACTTTATAATCCGCATCAATTTATCTTATCTAGAGTCGTTCCTGCAGCAACAGATTTATATTTGAACTTGAACAAGCATGAAAGACAAGAATTGGCAAAATGTACTTTTACCATCTACTCGGTCTCCTGGTGACCATGCACCGTCACATCGATGGAGTTGGTTCCGGGCGAGTACTTTAGATAGTCGCTAATCTGTCGTATGTCCAGCATTGGCACGACAGACTTGTACATGAGATTGTTGATGACTAGCTTGCCGCTAACACGCTTCTTGATGTCCTCCTTGAGCTCGATGATGGTCATGCTGGTTGGCACGTTCATCGTCAGCAGTTGCTTGTTGCTGGAGGCCAATAGGACACGGATCTCCACTACAGAGTTCTTTTCTGCCATCTAAGTCTCTAGCACTTATTCTGCTATTCTTAAGTAATGTAAGAACAATATAAGTCGCGAACTCACACTGCAATTATAATCAGACGACGACAACAATTTTTCATTTCGGTTCGGCATGAGTTTAGTCTGTGGTCTGAAATTGTCTGGTCAGCTACTGGGTCCACCTGGCATTGATATGGGGTTAAAACATGTAATTTCTATTTTTACTAGCTAGCCAATGGATAAATAATCAGCGGTCCCAGTGCGTGACAACGATTGTCTGGCGAGCGCCGGTAGGCGCGAGCCATAGACAAATCGTTGTCACGTGCTGCGACCGCTGATTCTTTGCATTGTTTTTCTGTTTGACGATCCTACAGACAATGCATTGTTGTAGTAATGGATTGTTCTGCATTAAAAATGTGAATAATGATCGTCAAATTGCTAAACAATGGCATTCAAATGTGGCCCGTTTAACTTAGCTCACTTTGTCAGGGTTGGTGCCTACAAAATACGGAGGCTTACACATTAATTCCGATAGGTCAACGGTATTTAAGCGGCCAAACAGAGGTAGGTGTTTCTTGAAACAACTAGTACCGCCAGATAACAACGATGGCTTCTAATTTCTATAATTTTTATACAGTTTAATTCATTGTTGCTTACAGCAGACATTTTAGCGAATTACTGAATACATAACACGATCCTCCATCTACTTCTGTTGTAATTCTCGTTGTGTTCGTATAGTTTGAGTTGTCATGGCGACAACAAGCTCGCACACGGCTGTCACAGCTAATATTTGACAGTTGAAACATTGGTTGTTTGGCCTAAAAGCTTTGTACTAGAAGCTAGAGGCAGCTAGCTTCAAGCTATTGTTCACACGATTTTCGTTTACATAGCAAGACTGCCCGCCAATCACACTAACTATAGCTGTATATCATCCTTATTGAGCTAACTCACGCGGCCATGCTTCCACTGGCAGCCTGGAAGAGAAATGATCGTCACGTGAAAACCTCAACTCTATAAAGCAAACCGTTTGCTTCCGCTTATGTTGGACATGACACTGGCACAAGCTTCTGCTGGCTAAAAATGAAGTTAATTCTGCTGCCGCTGCTGCTATGCTCTACATTGGAAGTTTCATTTGCCATGACCGTTCACATCCAGTTCATGGTGGTCAAACTGCGCAGCACCTTAACTCCGGTTGCCATGGAGTCTCTGCCTGGCAGAGATTTAATGAACTGCGCTACGCTCTGCGCTTTGAGGCCCGCCTGCTTCGGCTTCGGCTGGCTGCAGGGTCGACTGTGCCGATTCTTTGACCGGCTGGCATTCAGCAGCACGGATGGCTGGCAGGTCTCGGAGTCATGCGATGTGTACACCAAGATTGTCGGTAAGACGTTATGCACTCTGTGCGAATTATTGTGTACATTAATTTTGCCCTACAAGCTCGCGGGACAAAGTACTTTGACCGCATATAATTTCCAGACTCACAGAAACAAACTCGGCTAAAATTTGGAAGCTGCAAGCAGAGCACAACGATCGAATCGAGCGTTTGCGATCGAGCAATTGACGGAAACAGGAACCAAAACTACACGCACTTGTCCTGCAGCCACACCGACAACAATCCAATCGAATGGTGGGAGGGGCAGCTGGCCGCTCCATCGTTTGTCTCGTACGTCACCATCTACAACCGGCAGGACTGCTGCGCTGGCCGACTCAACAAATTCTCGCTGCTGGTGGACGGCGTCGAGTGCAACCGAGTGAACATGACGGAGTCGTTCTCTGTGGCCAGCTTCAGTTGCAACGCCATCGGCAGCCGAGTTCGAGTCAGCGTGATCAGCAGATACCTGACCATTTGCGAGATCGAGGCTTACACGCTGTAGCTGAGCTGGGGGCAAGTGCAACTGCAGAGTGAAAGTGAACTGAAAGCAGTAATATTTAGAGCCTGAACGGCTGTGATGTAAACCAGAGCAATCAATAAAACTCTAAGTTGTCTGTAGCAACCTTCAAGCATTCAAAAATGAGTATGCCTTTCGACTTGGAAGTTTTGTTTTTGCTGCTTTTGGGTATGGGACCTCAGAAAGCATTTGGATAGTCTTGACTTGGTGTTTAAATCAAACGGCACTGACGTCATCTGCTGCTAGTTGGAAGTCCATAATCCCAAGGTTCCGTGTGGATAATTTCAATTTCATCCATAAAGCATAGCTGCTGTTGAAGAAGAGCCACCGCTCCACTCCACTGAATCTGGTTGCTTCTCATCGGAGTCTTCTGGAGACGTCATCTCAAATACATGTAAGTAAGAAGTGTTGGGTGTTCGCTTCCGTCCGCGCGGACCGCAGATAGGGTGTTCGGGGTTCGGGTGCTGGACTGCCCAGAGCAAGAGGGAGGTTCGGATGATGAGGCTGTAACCAGGTAGCCACTCAGCAGCACCAGAGAGGTAGACACGGGTCTGGAGGCGCACGGATACTTCACAGACGAGAGCAGGAAGGGCGACAGCCGGGCGAGGGCCCTGCGAGCACATAAATACTGGGTGAGAGCAGGGGGCTGGATGGGGCTAAGCCACGCAGAGCTGGGAGGTGGGAAAAACTCACAGAGTTGAAGGACGAGAGAGAAAGAAGGGGAATTCTAGCCAATCAGGTGCCTCCACGGCGAGAGACGACGTGATTGGACTGGCCCAAACGAGAGAGAAAGAAGGGGAATTCTAGCCAATCAGGTGCCTCCACGGCGAGAGACGACGTGATTGGACTGGCCCAAACGAGAGAGAAAGAAGGGGAATTCTAGCCAATCAGGTGCCTCCACGGCGAGAGACGACGTGATTGGACTGGCCCAAACGAGAGAGACAAAAATCGCCAGCCAATGAAAATGAAATGAAGAATGGCAGCTTAAGACGGAGCAGGGCAGACCAGAGTGGATCAGCGGCAGGGAGAAGAGAGGCGGAGATCGCAGGGGTCGGGGCAAGGGCATTGTGCGGCACGGCCCTCACAGTTATTTTTTATTCTACGATATCGACTAAAACAGGAGCCAATCTACGGACCCCTACACTCACATGGTTTGGATGGTGGGAGGAGATGTCTGATACATTGTTTGTCTTTTGTCTCCATCTAAAACACGCATGACTGTTGCGCTTGCCGACTCAAAATATTCTCGTTGCAGGTGGACGGCTATGTCGTTGAGAAGCAGCTCACATTTGCTTTTCGAATTTGACAAAAGTGCATTCATGTTTCTAAGCTCCTTCATCCTACACTTCTTTATCAACTCATCTCCCAGAGCACCCAAAGCTAAAACCATAGCTAAAAAGCACACCTCTAGCCATTTCTATGAGACATGATAAAATTGGTCATACCAGCTACAAGCCTGTTAAAGATTAAAAAGAGAAATGTCTATACGTGTTTTAACAATTGTACCAACGTCCATGCTCTTTTAAGCTGTACATTTGGACAGAAATGTACAGTATAGTCGATGAGCATACATTCTATTGTACGTCTCAAGCCTCTCTCCCCTGCTCAGAGATTTTCTGCCCCAACCGCCGCGCGTTGCCATGGACAACACAAGCATTGTGGAGAGCGGGGCGGGGAGGCAGGCAAGCACAGGTTTCTAAAATACTGTTCCAGCTTGTATTAAATGCCCCATCTCGGAATCCGAGTTAATAGCTACTCGTCAAATTTTAATTTCAAATTTGAAATTAAATTAAATTAATAAATTAAATAAATAAATAAATAAAATAAATTAATAAATTAAATTAAATTAAGCGAAATTAAATTCGCCATTCCAAGAAACACTTAAGAATGCTGGGTTGGCCGCAGCAGGATCCGCAGTTCTACCAGCAGCAGCAGCAGCAGATGCAGCACGCCAATCCCAATAGCCAGCACTACGGCAGCTACGGCCAGAACATGACGCAGAATGTCCATGGCCAAGCCAACCCTTGGCAGGTGAGTTGCTACTTGCTATAACTCCATGTCATCTCATTACCATTTTTGAAGCTGGTATCACTGTAAGACTTTCAAATATAAAAGCAAACAGTTCTTCAAGTCTGCAAGGATCACTAAGGATAGGACATGGACAGCTGAAGTAAAAGGACGCTGCACTCGGTTTTCTTAGAAATGAGCTGGAGGCCGCTAAGAAACGGTAAGGCATGGGTCAGATGAGAGGGGAGAGGAGGGGAGAGAGAGAAAAGAGGAAAGAAAAGAGGAGAGAGAAGTGGAGGGGAGATAAGAGAGGAGAGAAGAGAGCTGAGAAGAGACTATTGCTATTGTGAAGTTTAAAAAAAAACCCGAGGGCCGGATAGAGACTTCGCGGGGAGCAATGTGGCCCTGCGGGCTGGAGTTTGCCAACCCCTGGTGTAAGGATATTCGTTTCTTACCAGCTTCCGAATCTAACGTCCTTCTACTTCAGCTGTCCACGAAATAGAACAGGACACTTTGCTCAAGGAGAGTGCGTACATATATTGTTAATATTCGATAGATGCTACAAGTACGAGTATATTTATCAAAAGAAAAAACTGCTGGGCCGTTAAAGCGCGTCCCCGGGTTCGAATCCATACTCTACCAAGTCAATTTTAGGCTTTTGCTCGTAAATTAGCCCGGGGTTATCGTGCGATTCACCGGCCACTAGGGCTAACCCCCCCCCCAAGGCACAGAGAGTGTACATGCCTGATGATAAGAAAGCGAGAGCTGCTGTACACCCCGTGAGCCTGTTTACCGTACATGTACGTGGATTTGCCAACGGGAAACCTATGTGTTGTTAAAAATTATTAAAACTAAAATCAATAAAAAAACAGCTGGTAGTTAATTGCCTCCCGTACTGCAGCAGCGGCAGGTTATATTATTTGGCAATTCTATTTTTAGCTCCATGCGAAATACTAATTATACCAATTGGGGCAATAAATAGCAGCTGCGCACTTATACTTTGCATTTGGTGGTAGAGACCTGAAGCCAAGGATCCAAACTAAGTAGTTTTATTCGAATTCCATTTTAGTACAATTCTCAAACTTCGAGAAGCTGTACGATGACGATAGCTATTAAAAAGAATGAAAGAGTATTAGGATTGCGTAAAACTGTCGACAGCAACCTGAGGAAGCGAAGCTCTCCTCTGGAAGACAAAAAATGCAACATAGCCATATGACAATAAAATATGCCAGTATGCATAATACGTAAAAACAGTGACCAGGCTTAGCAAAACAAAGAATGTGTTTTTATTTACATGGGAACAGCGTTTAGTCAGCCTACAGCCTTTGCTTGATCTAGTCAAATAGTCAAACAAATCAAAGGATTTTTAAGCAGATTTCAGCCTGACCCAGCGAGCAAAACAATTAAAAATCTGCTTATTAGCAGAATAAAACCATGGAGTAAAACAAAAATTTAACTGTTTTAAAAACAATTGAACATTCCTTCATGTTGCTATCGTGTATGGCAAAACAAAGACAAAGATCGAATATCGAGTTGACAACAATTAACACGGCAAAACTTACATTGAAACTATGGGCTGAAATTCAATTTACAATAAATAAACGCCATAATGCTATTCAATGGACATGGTTAAACAAAACAAAACATTTAAACACACCAAACACACTGTCCATTTTGACGAGAATTCAAATCGGATTCAATGGTGATTGAATTATTACCTGACTCTAATTGGTCTAGAAGTCATCTGAAATTTCGCTGTCACTGCCGCTGTCGCTCAAGTTTTTATCGTCACAATTGCTGCTTTTTCTATTAGTTTCTTTTAGTTTCCGCTGCTCCTTCAAAGCAGCAATTTCTTTGGCTTTGGCATCGGCCCTGGAGGCCAGGCCGGCCAGCAGCCGTTCGACAGACACGCGGCGGAGCGTCAGAAGCATGCAAGCCCGCTCGCCGCCGGCTCGGTCACGGAGGCGCGCCAACCGATCGTCCAGGTCAGCCAGCTGGCCGCGCAGCTGCGTCTCCTCGCGTCGCGCGAGGCTGAACTGGCGCGCCGCTTCGGCCAACTGTTTCTCGTCTTCGTTGCGGCTGCTGGCGTCCGTGGAATCGGAGAAGCTGAGCAAGCTGCTGCAGCTGAAGCTCAGGCTGCCCGGAGACTGCGGGTAGTTCTGTAGAAGCCCTAATGGCTGGGAGGAATGTCTGCTAAGGTGGCAGCGGCATTGCGGTGTGCTGCTGCTCGCAGCGCCAGATGGGAAATATTCGTCAGGTAGAGCGGCCAGCAGTTGGTCAGCCCGCCACAGACTCTCGTCTTGGTGCTGCTTGAACAGCGGCACAGTCTGCGGTTGGTCGGCCATTGTGACAGTCGCTTCAGTAACTTCTACTAGCTTATTCTTTCAGCTGCAGTGACTTGACACTCGATGAGTTAGAAGGTGGCTAGAATTATTAATACAGGCCAAGGGGTGAGGGAAGAGTATCGCGTAGCCTCATTTTGATTGGCTGCTGTGATTGGATAAGATAGCGCAGCCTAGCAAGACCATTCCATATATCCAGTTGTAAATTAGCCGGCCAGACCGTGTACTGATCAACACGCTGAACTGAGCAATTGTACATAAGAAGCGACTCTGTTTTAGGCAGCGTGACGCGTGATTTCGTTATTTATTGCCATCAGGCGAAGGTTAATAAAGCACTTCTTATTTATAGACAGTTTGCATCTCTAATATCATAGAACGTGCACCCCTAAATCTGCAGAAGTACGCGCACCTAAGCGGTAGGTGAACAGCATTCATTTCCAATAAAAAGTCAACCATTATATATGCTCTAAAGTTCGATTCATACTACTGTTAGTAAAGTATCTCTGCATGTCCGAAATGGGTCTTAACCAACAGCACATTTCCGGCAAACACTTTTACAAGCCCCAATAATTTAATCATCTGTCCTTGTAGTTTACTGTACTTTAGCATGCAAAATAATCTTATTTATCACTTTCAGAGCTTCCAGTTCAACAGCGAGGACGAGTTCATCGGCATGTTTCAGCACTACGCGTCTCAGAGTCTGGGCGGCATCCAGGCTGAAGAGCTGTGCCGCATCCTCAACGAGCACCCCAGCATCCGCAATTACTACCGGGTCACCTGGTCGCTGGAGCTGTGCAAAATCATGCTGGCCATGTTGGACAGATCGCGGGATGGCGTCATGCAATACGCCGAGTTCAGAGAGCTGCTCACCTGCCTGCTCTACTGGCACCGCACCTTCCAGGAATACGATCGCGATAGAAGCGGCTTCATCGAGGCTAACGAGCTGCACAACATCATCAGCAGTCGGTTTCTGTACCGCCTGTCGGCCAAATCCATGACAATGCTGCTCAAGCGCTACTCAAAGGCCATGGACGACGGGCGCTGTTTGGTTGCTTTCGACGACTTCGTGACCCTGTCGGTGCGTCTGCGCACCTACACGGAGGCTTTCAGAGCCCGCGACCGGATGCAGCACAACGGCGAGACCGGCACCTGCCAGTTCTCCTATGACGACTTTCTGCAGTGCACAATGAGCCTGTGAAATTGGTTCTGCCTACTAACAGTTTCTAAGAATTGTTGACACGTCTATCTTTTACGTACGAGATAGGATCTATGTGACTCATGGTTTGCAATAGCAAACTTACTTTGAATTCTAAGAGCTACTTATTTGTAGAGTTCGTTGCTCTGGTTAAGTAGCTTTCAATGATAACAGCTTTTTTAAGTTGTGAGCGAGGCCTGGCTATCTTGTACAACGCATCAGCACCAGGTTTGCACCCTGTTTATTGAAATATATCAAGAAGGCAATGAAAAAGGCTGTTATATTTTTAGTTTTCGATAAGTTTCAGTAAATTAGCAAGTTGTTAAACAGTCCATTTTGACTTATGGGTGCCCACTAAATTTTTGCATCATCTTAGAATCCTTGCTTACTTTGATGTTAGCTTCTCAATCTCATTTAGGCTTGTGCTCTTATGCTTTTGTTTGCTTTTGTTACCTCAAAAAACCCTGGAGTCGGTGCTGTAACAACTCTGGAGGCAGTGCTGTAACAACTCTGGAGGCAGTGCTGTAACAACCATTGTAGAGTCGGTGCTGTAACAACCATTGTAGAGTCGGTGCTGTAACAACCATTGTAGAGTCGGTGCTGTAACAACCATAGAGTCGGTGCTGTAACAACCATAGAGTCGGTGCTGTAACAACCATAGAGTCGGTGCTGTAACAACCATAGAGTCGGTGCTGTAACAACCATAGAGTCGGTGCTGTAACAACCATTGTAGAGTCGGTGCTGTAACAACCATAGAGTCGGTGCTGTAACAACCATAGAGTCGGTGCTGTAACAACCATTGTAGAGTCGGTGCTGTAACAACCATAGAGTCGGTGCTGTAACAACCATAGAGTCGGTGCTGTAACAACCATAGAGTCGGTGCTGTAACAACCATTGTAGAGTCTGTGCTGTAACAACCATTGTAGAGTCGGTGCTGTAACAATCATAGAGTCTGTGCTGTAATAACAACGCCAAAGTCGGTGCTGTAACAACCATTGTAGAGTCTGTGCTGTAACAACCATTGTAGAGTCGGTGCTGTAACAATCATAGAGTCTGTGCTGTAATAACAACGCCAAAGTCGGTGCTGTAACAACTGCTGAATCGCTGAAATTCTGTCTCCTGGCTGTTGCTGAAATTCCAAAGGTAAATTGGGAATTGTTGGTGAGCCAAGCATCAAAGAGAGAGTAAGAGTTCGGGATAAGCCCTGGCTTAAATGGAGGCTTCAATGCCAAAACTGAAATGGGTGCTGATATCTTGCTACTCTCTGTCCAATGGCACACGCGTATATTTGCTTTATTTTTGACATGACAAAATAGATATTATTATTAATCATTATTTGTAAAATTGATTGTCAAATGTGACTGCACTTGGAATCGAGCCTGGGTCGCTGGCACACCAGAGCAGCTACGCTACCGCTGGGCTACGGCCCCCCTTGACGCTCACCGAAAGAGTAGACACTTTGTTGAGCCATAGACTATAACACAAAAAATGGCTTAACTCAATGCAGAGTGAAATATCTAGTGTTTTATTATCTGTGGGCCAAGCTTGGCTGTGGATCAGAATACACTAGTGAAGCTAATGGACTAAATAAATGTTGCTTTTTACGCTACTACCGAACAGAGTAGTTTTGCTAAATATAAACTCGTAGTTGAGTGAAACAACTAGTGTATTTAGTATCTGTGGATTGGACACAACACCGGGAAATTCAGAGAACTCTCTCTCTATGGCAAACCTTTGGCGATTCTTTAAAGGTTTATCGAAGTTTGACGTTTAAAAATGTTCAGAAATTGATACAAAAGTTTCACAGCCGCTGCTCCTGAGGACGCGTGTCATTCTAAGAATAGGTAAGCTTTTTGAACTGATCTAGACGATAGAGGCTCTGCTTGCGAGATTATAGCAATATAAAATTGAAGCATTCCATATATGAATTCGTAGCTTAAACCCTCTCATCGCATTTTTATAATATTGAAAAACTACCCTTCCAGAAGTTACC
The DNA here is from genome assembly GCA_002269645.1 of Macrostomum lignano. NCBI lineage: Eukaryota > Metazoa > Platyhelminthes > Macrostomidae > Macrostomum > Macrostomum lignano. The sequence goes on from NIVC01000352.1 coordinate 42,879, forward strand.
GAAATCATGAAGAAGTTCCTTTTCCACGCGCTGGCAAGCCAGGCTCACGGCTCCTACAAGCAGAGAATGGGTTCCTACCAGAATAGCCAGTACTATGGAAGCTACGGACAACACATGGTGCAGAATGTCTACAGTCGCATAAACCCATGGCAGGTGAGCAGCTGCAATCGAGCGTATCTGGAAGCTCATAGTTGCTATTGTTGCACCGTTTAAACAGCAATCCAACTCTTCCTTCCATATTTCTTACTGTGAGCACAGAGTTTCCAGTTTAGAAGCGAGAACGAATTCATGAGCATGTTCCATCACTACTCGTCACCGTCACTGGGCGGCATCCAGGCTCACGAGCTGTGCCGCATCCTCAACGAGCACCCCAGCATCCGCAACTACTACCGGATCACCTGGTCCCTGGAGCTGTGCAGGGTCATGCTGGCCATGATGGACAGATCGCGCGACGGCATCATGCAGTATGACGAGTTTAGCGAACTGCTCACCTGTCTGGTCTACTGGCACCGCACCTTCCAGGACTTCGATCGCAACCGTAGCGGCTATATTGAAGCTCATGAGCTGCACAATATCATCACTAATCATTTTCACTACATGTTGTCGCCGCAGGCGATGACGGTGCTGCTCAAACGCTACTCGAGAGCCATTAACGACGGTCGCTGCTTGCTAGCATTCGACGACTTCGTAAACCTGTCGGTGCGTCTGCGCGCTTACACGGAGTCCTTCCGGGCTCGCGATCAGTACCAGCACAATGGCAGTGAAACCGGCACCTGCCAGTTCACGTACGACGATTTCCTGCAGTGCACGATGAGCCTGTGACCAGCGACCACGTGACCGAGAGTTGAAAAAAGCGGAGCTTGCAAGTCTCAGGACTATTATTGAGATAAATTTATTTGACTGCTTGAGTTTTCAGTTTGATACAATTTGTTTTTCTTATGATAAAGCATTTAAAAAGAAATCTACATTCAGTTGCTAAAGTTTGCTTTTCATTTGTCTCGACTTTTCTTCAGTTTGAACAGTTTGACCAAAACGTAAACACACATCGGTGGTAGATTTGCAGAGGAATTTCAAGTTCTTTAGTTTGCTATTAGTGGGTTCAAGTTTCTTAGTCATTTTAGAGTCAGCATGAGATCGCGTGCTTTTTAGCGTTTTTCCGTTTGGTTTGTCCATTTTCGCTCGGTTTGCCGAGGCGGTGCCGGCGCTCAGGTGCAGGTGGCGGCAGCGCCATCCAATCGGATGGACACGAAGCCGTGATCGCCAGTCCACAGCAGGCCGGAGGCGCAGCCGCCCAGGCAGAAGGAGCCGCCACCGCCGCCGACCTGACCGTAGCCGAGGCCGGCGCCGCCGCCGCTGAATCCGCCGCCAGCGCCGGGCGCGCCTTTGGCGGTCTCGGTTAAGCAGCCGGCTCCGCCGCCGCCGCCGAAGCCGCCATCGCCGACGCTATCGTTTCCGGCGCTGCCGCCGACCCAGCCGTCGTCCAGGCCGCCGCCTCGCTCGCCATCCAAGGAGCTCCGTCTCGGGTTGACCGCCTTGCCCAGCCAGCCGGCGCCGCAGCCGCCGTGGTTCGATCCCAGTGGACTGCTTGCTGGGTTGTTGAATCCCGGCTGGCCGTTAGCGCCCCCGAATCCATAGATGCTTAGGTCTGGGCTGGCGCCTTTACTGTCTGAGCCGTTTACTCCGAGTTCACCGGGACTTCCTGATCAAAAACAATATTTTTGTGGGGTTTTCATGAATTACACCATGGACAGGGACGGTTTGCGCTTGCAACACGCATTGGCGAGATGGGAAGTTTTCAGTTCTTCAGCACTGAATTCCCAATTTCTCACCTGCTGGACTTCCGAATTTCAGATGCAGACAGCAGGTGTTTTGTCCGTTGTGATTTCTAAACAGTGTTGCCCGTACACCGTTCAAATCTCTGACCCTCAGTTGTACAATGCCTTCCCCCGTCACATATATCTTGGCGCTCAAGGCCATGGATGAAGGAATACTATGGATTGCTCATTTGAAATGCGTCTAATGGTCAATTTGGCCTTCTCAAAACTTGGAATTTACCCCCGTACTAACGCTATTGGCTGATGAAATCTATTCATAATCAAGAAAGGGAAATCCGAGAATTCAAACGTTCATGTTTTAGATCTTCACCCGCGCTCTTTCAATGTAAACTCCAGTCGAACTCCTAGGGGGGGACTATTAATAGACTTCATCAGCCAATAGCGTTAGTACGGGGGTAAATTCCAGAACGCCGACCATAGGCACTCGGCAGATGATGAGCAATCCTTGTTATTCCTTCATCCATGCTCAAGGCCGCGTGGTGGCCAAGCCTTTTTTACCTCTAACCAAATCTACAAACAGATTTCCCAGAGATTTGCGTTTTGCACAGCGCTGACTGGGGTTTGGCCATAGACAAATCCGTCCAGACAAAACACTGCAGAGACAGGAGCAGCTGCAATTTCGCCGCAACTTTGCTTGCTTGCCGGTCTCCGGCAGCAGTTCATGAAAAAACAGCTTGATAAACTTGTGAGCGCAGCTCGGACAAAACACCTGCTGACTGCATTTGCAATTCGGAAGTCCAGCAGGTGAGAAATTGGGAATTCAGTGCTGAAGAACTGAAAACTTCCCATCTCGCCAATGAATTTCGCAGCGAAATTGAAGGATTTGAGAGTGCAGCGTCCTGCTGCTTCAGCTGTCCAAGTGTAGGTCATTGTGGGATAAGATTCGTGAAATGAAATGTACACCCAAGTTTGCAGCTAAGTTTGCTGTACTTGGAATTGAACAGTTGGGCGTACAGAAATTTTTATCATACCTTCGCAATTAAACGTCGAACCTCCGCCTCCTCCGGCAGCCATCAGCAGCATCCGGTCGGAGCTCCGGTACACAAAGCTGGCGCCGCCACCGCCGCCGCCCTCGAATTGCTGCCTACCGGAGCCGCCCATCTGACCAACAACAATAGTCAGCTGAGTGCCAACTGTCAGGTTCACTCTGGCGCTCACGCGGGCACCCGGGCCGCCCAGAGTGCCCGATCCGGTGTTTCGGCCGCCCCTGGCGCCGGCAGTTTCGATCAGGTAGCAGCCGGTCATCTCTATCCAAGCGTATTGGAGTGTGCCGTTCCTGCCGGCGCTGCTGTCTGCAATGCATTGTTCGAGATCCCACACAAGGCGCTGTGCTTCACGCATTGTTAACTGAAGTTTCAATCTGCTACCACTGGATTCTATCCGCATACTTTCTGCTGAAGCGTTCATACGGAAAAAGGGTAAGAAAGGAGCACAAAAAATCCATCAATTTTGCCCTGCATTCCACCTAATTACAACCACTTTCAAGTCGGAGAAATCGCTTTTTTCGCGACGATACTTGACAATTGATGACAAAAGACAATTTATGTCGTCATAACCTCGATCATTGCCACTTTCAAGCGGATGTAATGGACTTCTTGGCCATCACCAGCGTTTTCAGCAGCATCATCGGCAGCAGGAAAGCAGTTTCCTTTCACTCCTTCTACTAGATTTGACCAGCTTTTTAGTAGTTTAATACCAAATTTAGCAACACAGGATGGCGAGTTTCATGCTTAAGCGATTGAAAAACTTTACAGAAAAACATTCTAGTTAAAAACGCTCACTTTCGAAGCGTAAATGCGGAATCCACACGCCCCAGTCGAGCGGCCTCCACGCAATCCTACCGGCCTTGGACAGGATCGTCACGGCTTGTTGGCCAGATGAGTTGTGCGCACTGGCAGCTGGTAGCAATGAGATGGCGTGGCACACGCTCTCTGCCTCGAAGACCACCGCGGTGCAGTCCGCCTTCTCGCAGCCGGCCAGGCACTCCAACTGTAGGCTGAAATTCATTGAGACGATCCGGGAATTGTTTTTGCCAATGTTCAGATTGAGCAGTTCGATCTCGAACTCCGTGCACACCGAGTACCGCCGTCCAATCGCATGTGGGGCCGCATTCGCACCTGCTGATGGGTATTGGAAGTGTTTTATTGTATTTCTATAAACGGCGGTAATGCACCTGACTCTCGCGCCACGATCCCTGGTTCGACTCTGTGCGCAAATACATTCATTTGATTCATATTGAAAATCAATGAGGGCCAACCCCCATGGCACAGAGAGTGTACATACCTGACGATTAGAGAATCAGGGCCGCTGTACACCCTGTGTGAGCGTCTGTATGAGTTGCGTGCCTGAGTACAGCAGTGGTACGCTTGCATGTGCTCAGGACTCAGCGGAATGGCCAGAATTGCCTCAGCGCGCTGGTTGTGGGACGATGTCGCCGAAGGCGTTGCGTCAGGGTGCCCCCAACTTTCTTGCCAGTTTTTTTCTCAACGCAAGTCAAGGCGAAAGTCGGCAGCAAGGAGACAGGCAGGTCATGCATATCCCACTGACCCCTGAGCACACACTCGGTTGAGTACGCAGACTGGGCGTACAGCGGCCCTGACTTTCTCGTCATTACGAATCTACACGCTGTGCCCTGAGGTTCGGCCCTCTGATCCTGGGCCTGAATTGCATAATATGCCCATGGCCAATCTTGGATCAAGAAGCCTGAAGCCTCAACTTGGCACAGGAACCCTGGCGCTACTCCAGACATACATGAGTTATCGCTTCGACTCACCGACAAGTTGAAAAGCAACCGCACACAGCAGGATGTCAGACAGCATCACTGTGTTTTGTGTTGAATGCCTTGGAAAACTCTGCAGTCGCATTTATCGCAATGAGAGATGGTGCGGCTGCTGCCGGATTGTAGGCTTTTATTTTCTAAATGCCAACAGTCTTCGATCGGGACAAGGTTGTCTTCTCTCTGCCCCCCTAGCAACGGACAAAATTTTCAATTCTCAATTATTTGGCGTTGGCAAATAGGCAACTATGAAATTTTGTGTCGAGCTTTGTCACGCTAATGCTGTTGCTGTGGCTAATTGCAGATGGGGGCAATAAATTAATTAAATTGAAGCAATTTTTTAAATGAAATAATTTTTGCAAACTACATTGGGAGTTCGCATCCTTGCTATTATTATCAATACAACCTAGAGGTAGAAGTGAGCTTCAGGACACTTTTGATGTACATGTAGAGAGTGAGATTCAGGACACTTTTGATGTACATGTAGAGAGTGAGATTCAGGGCACTTTTGATGTACATGTAGAGAGTGAGATTCAGGGCACTTTTGATGTACATGTAGAGAGTGAGATTCAGGACACAACTATGTGTAGAGAGTGAGATTCAGGACACAACTATGTGTAGAGAGTGAGATTCAGGACACAACTATGTGTAGAGAGTGAGATTCTGGACACCGTTTAAGATCGACAGTTAAATTCAAATGAAATTTGGACTTCAAATATGCATGTAGTTTCACAGTGTTACACATTTTAGTCCCCTGAATAGCAGTTTTATGCTTGCATTCAAGTTTAAATACTCGTAGCTGGGACAAAAATACTCCAAGAGCCGGTCAATCCAATGTAAAACATCAGTGCGAATTTACCAAGCTGTTCCTCTCTCTCCCTCTAGAGTCGTTTATTAAATTTCGTACTCGTATTGCCACAATTGCTGAGTGAGTCAATGCTATAGCGTTTGCTTATACAGTCACTTTTTCAGCCAGAATAAATGAACCAATTGGCTTTGGTTGATAAGGCACGACCGTCGTTGAGCTGTAGATTATTTAAATTTTGCTTTACAGGCCGCGATGATAACTGAAATTCTAGTCTTCAACTTTATTCTGTTTTCAAATGAAAAAATGTCGAAGATGAGTAGTCTGCTCATTGTGCTTCAGTCGTTGGTTCTCACGGCAACTCTGCTGTCAGCGGAAGACTTCAACGGCCCGTGCTTCGACGCAAGAGAATTCTGCCAGGACGCCAAGCACGCTGGCTTCCAGTTCTCGCCCGACGGCTGTAACTCGTGCCAGTGCACAGAGGAGGGCGGCGGCCTGGACACCTGCACCATGATGCACTGTCCTGCCCGGTTCCGGGACGAGCTAGAATGGGCTGTCCACTGCGAGACGGCGAAGAGCAAGGCGGAGAAGGGAGAGCTGTACTTGATTAACCTGCGGGAGGATCTTTGACTGTCCATGGCGGTTTTTTACTAATTTTGTGTTGCCTCGTAGTATATAGTATGAAATCTGGTGCATTAGTTTATGATTAATAAATACATTAATATTGAATTGCGTATCCACAGCATGCATGTGGCCAATCCAACTGGTTTATTTTGTTTACCTGAGAGAGACTTTAGGGCAACAGACAGTGAGATTTTGGACATAATTTGTGTCGGGAATTGAGATTTTGGCACAACAAAGGATGCAACTTTAGAGATAGGAGATCTCTAGTTGCATCCTTTAGAAGGAGATTTAAGAAGGAGGAGATTTACGACAGCTTTGAGATAGAGAGTGAGATTCAGGACACAACTAGATGTAGAGACGGGAGATTCAGGACACAATTTGATGTAGAGACTGGGAGATTCAGGACACAATTTTTTGTTGAGACGCGAGATTCAGGACACAATTTGATGTAGAGACGCGAGATTCAGGACACAATTTAATGTATAGAGACGCGAGATCCAGGACACAATTTGATGTATATACGTCGATGAAATAAGGAACCATATCGTAAAAACAGAACGTCTTATAAAGAGCGTTGCTATCACTGGTTTGGTGTCTATGGTCGTGGTCGCTTCGGCTCCATCTTATGCTTTGCACTCAAACAGAATCGCCATTAGAGATCAGAGCGGCGGTATTGACCTCTCCCCATCGCGCCGCTCAGAATCATATCAGGCAGACATCATGCAGTCCGGATCGGGCGGCTGGCTTTCCCAAACTATGCAGGAATCTGCCAGCGGCCTGTGGCATCAGCAACAGCAGCAGCCGTATCAGCCAGAGTCAATTTATCAGCCTGACTCTATCTATCAGTATCAGGAAGAGTTCTCTACGAGACCGCCGACCGAACTTGGATCGGCCCAGCTCGGTGACCCGCTAGCCTACCCTCAGTATCAGTTTTCCTACCTGGACACCTGGCAACAATCCAACTGCCAGCAAAGCTGTCAAGAACTAATCTACCAGCAGCCAAACTGCCAACAACAACAACAACAACAACAACCAAACTGCCACCAGAGCTATCAATCCACTTGTCAATCCGACTTGAAAGCTCTGTACAATCGGCAGTGGGAGTGCGACTTGTACAGCCTGACCGAACAGCCGCTGGCCGAGGTGTCCATCTCGGACGCTGATTGTCCGGTGTGCCAGTGGGACCGGCAGTTCACCCGCACCCGGGAGCCGCCAGACCAGCTGCCCGCCGGACCGTCAACAGCCGACTGGGCATCGGCAAGTCAGCATTTACCGCGCATCGATGGCGCCAGTAAAATTCTGGTATCATTCAACTCTAGGCTGGCTGCAATCTATATTGAAGAGGCCGCCGGGCACCGCGCCGGCGCATCGGCGGGGGCTGGCGGAGGCGCGAATAGTGGCGACGAAAGACGTGCTAGAAGCTCCGGTAGTCAAGTAGCTGGCGATGTCACGAGTGTTGGCGCGGCTGGAAGCGGAGTCGGAGGCGGCATGTCGATTCCCGCTTCGGATGCGCTGCGAACTCCTGGGTGAGAAATGCGTGAGATGCAGGAGCTCCTTGGCTCAAAAACATAGCCGTAGCAATTGTCAATTGCATTTAAACACTTCATGAACATTTGAAGAGTCAAAATCATAGAGAAATCAGTGGATAACTTTTCAGTTTTGCTTTTACAAAACATCAGTCATGAACCATAGTTTTATCCGGAACCGTAAAGCCAGGTCGTTCGCAAATTTTATCATTTGAGGAACACGCTATGGCTCGTAATTGAGAAGGGTCGGCCTTTCAGTGCTACATTCAACAACGATATTTTTTCATTTCCCAATTGCAGACAACTGGCTACTTCAAGCCGAAGAGAAGAGCCAGCTGATGCCAGTTGTGAGTAAATATGAGCTATACGTCTTCTGGATCAACTAGCTATTATGCACGTGCGCACCGTTCAATAGCTTAATTCGCAAATAAAATACATTTTAATGTCTCCAGGATTGTCCAGGAAGGTCTGAGGAAAATTAATTGAGTGGTAGTCGAAAGATATATCTATAGTGAATTATATGGGATGAAAAACGTTTATAATAGACCCTCAGTTTCCATGGTATGCGTTGCGTTAGTGTCCGCAATCTCAGTTAGCAATTCGAGCGCGTCTAGAATTGGGCTGTCAGTTTCGAAACCCTTGATTCTTGTGCAGTCTTAGCGTCTCGAACAGCCAGCTCAGCGCTGCCGTATCGATGGCAGCCTCCACCACCGCCGCCGCCACAGCCGCCACCAGCGCCGCCACCAGCGCCGCCACCACCACCGCCGCCGGCTGCTCGCTCTCAAGAGGTTGTCATGACACCGATGCCACAGTCGTCGGAGCCGGAATCGACGGATAGCGCTGATGCCACCGTCTCCTTTGCAGCGTTGGATAGGCAGCATCGTCGCCGATCCAGTCGACTGTCCGACGCTGTCACAAAGGCCGCCACCGCGGCAGCTGCAGCAGCTCCTGAGCGTCGCCAGCGGGACGTGACATTGCAGAGAACGTCGGAGCTCAGTTCGATGCTGCGAACTCCTTCAACCGGAGGCACGCCGCGTCCTTGGACGTCTGGTTCAGGCACTGCTACAACTGCGGCTGGAGCTGCTGCTGTCACGTCAACAGCTACTTCCCGCGTGACATCAACCACAGGAGGGGCGCGAATCTACGGAAGCGAGGGCAGCGAGGGCAGCGAAGGCGTTGGCGTTGGCGTCGGCGGCAGTGGCAGCGGCGACCGAGTCCCAGGCAAGACCACTATCCAGCTGTTGCGCTTCAAAACCCGGGACTTCGTTGGACCCGGCAAGGCGCCAAAACGTATTGAGCCGCCGCATTTCGTCAGTCAGCAACGCCCAGAGAATGTGGTGTCAAGAGGCGCTGCTGGTGACGGCTTCTCCAGGCCGCGGTCGCCGCAGACGCAACTGCAGAAGACCAACTTCTCGAATTCGGAGGTCGTCGACGAGTCGTCGAATTTGCCTCCAAGCGACGCGGCGGACAGACAGAAACAGATCATGGCAGATGCCATGCGCCTGGCCCGTCTCATCGAGGCCAGCTGGGGTTTGTTGTGACACCCTCATCGGGCTCGAACTGCTTTCAATAAGGTACACGTACTACTCGACTGTTCTTCTTAACTAGAAGATCTATAGAAAAATATGACTCAACATGCCAATCTTGGGCCTCGTGCAGAGCTTTTTGTTGAGCTTAGAAATAAAGCTGGAGATTTTGATTGTTCTAAAGTCTGTTTTGGTAAAAGAATTTCAAAAAAATTGGCTCTGACGGAGCCACCGGGAATGTTTGTCACGGGGACTTTTTCATTTTTATCATATCGTTCTGTCTCTCACCATCGTCACTTGTGTAAATTGCTTCTAACTTTATTAGAACTTTACTTTCATATCATATCGCATAGTGTTTATGCTGTGGTAAACCTATATTAAATTTGTTCGCTTGCTTAGACACCAAACGAGCTATTATTATTACATATTTACTTTTTCCCACGTATTTACATTGAAAAATATACCTAATGAAGCTGTGTAACATCAGACGAATTTCTATACAAATTTATAACTTTAAATAACAAACTACTCGTACCAACGCTGCGACATAGCAGGATAAACACACTGTGAAGAGACGAGCTGCAGATCAAGAAAATTTCATTTATGTCACAAATACATAAACAATTTTCCATATAGGATAGAGTAACAAGCATGCATGCATGTACATGTACTTTATGCATAGTCCCTTCTACATAGATACTGCTATTATGAATTGCTATTATGAAATATTATGAAAAACTGCTGTTATGAATTAGTTTCTATTATGTACATGTTTCGTAATTCCTATATTTTGGTGCGGGCATATTCATGCAATTCCAGGATATGGTTTGTCCTTCTTTTGGTTTGGATTGCAACGTCATCAATAATAGGAATAATCGTGATTATCTGACTTAATTCACTGTCTACATATGGCAACATTAAAACTATATTGGCACTTCTGAATGCCCTAAATGTTTTGTCCCTAAGATTTTTGCCTTTTTTCCTCGACTTTGTCTACAGTGTACACGCAGCTTGGTCCTTTGTACACGTGTACTTTAATAAGCGTTTAAAATTTAAATCACCCAGAATTTGCAACCAAGCTGATGTATAATTTCGTAATTTTATTATTTTGGGATCATTTTACCACACAATTAAAAAAAACAGTCACTTAATTTGTGCTCTGTTTGATCATTGAGTCACACTGAATTTGATAGTACTTTCATTTTTGTTTAAATGTAAGGTTTAATTTTCCGCGTGTTAAATTGAACTGAATTAACTATAACTGGATATGCTACAAATGAAAAAAGAGTCAGAAAAGAGCTCACTGGTGTAGCTAAAATATATGAAGTCATGTATAGCTAAAACAGTTATGCAAACTGAAACAGATATATCAGCAGTGTAATAAATCCGCTTTTCAGTTGTTTATTCATTGAAACAGATATATCAGCAGTGTAATAAATCCGCTTTTCAGTTGTTTATTCATTTACTGTCTTTTTAATTTCCTTTTTAATTCGATATTTCATTGCGATACTGTATCACGCGCTTTCAAAAATACTATATCTTTTTTTACAAAAATCGCCTATTATTGAGAACAATCCTCAATTATACTAGATATTTGTTATATTGACAAAATAATATTTAACTACCTTTTCTGAATCGCATTTTAGAAGAATCGTTTCAAACATTAAGGTCATATATATACAACATCGATTTTCTATTTTTCCCTGCTTAGATTCTTGCTGCTTCCGTCGTTAGTCGTTAATCGGCTAAAAAACCGTAAAAAATTCTTAACGCCCTTTCAAATGACCTTACTTAATACAAATATCGTGTAGTACTCGTTTTCAGCGACCGTGTAAAATTTAACCTTTTGAATAAATAAATCGGATCATACTGGCATAACAGGCTCCTTAAGCCTGAGCCAAATTTACTACTACTAACTGAATTTAAAAAGCAAAGAATTTGTAAAAAACGTTATAGGCCTATATATTTTTTATATATATCGCGTTTGCTAGCCTAGCCCTAACTAACAAAAAAGTGACTTGAGGGCTAGATTGAAGACTAGGCCTTAATACCTACCTAGCCAAACCATTTTAGTATGTTAGATATGTTTTAAGCCATATAGGCCCCCTTGTATAGAGGCAAGAGCATATATCCTAAAATTTGTGGATGCCTTATTTATAAATTTTTATTATAGCCATAGCCTTAGGCATAGGGTCTATTATTATTTAGCACGTAGATAGCGCCTAGTATAGATTTATTTCCAAAAAATATTCTGTCACATACTAGGCCTATGCCAACTTCCTAACTATAAGAAGGCTAGACATGGATAAAAAGTTTTATGTTAGAAAGTTAAAGTTTAGAAGATTATTTTTGTATATATTCATACTTAAAAAATCACATAATATAATAGCTATATAAAAATAATAATGTTGGTACATTTTGCCAATGCCTAACAGTCTAAAGAAGTAATTAATTAGTCATTAGATTTAGGCCTAAGTTAGAATATTATATTGTACATTCCATTTATAGTCTAGATTATACTATTACTAGGTCCATGCCCAAATAAAATCAAATAGTTACAAATATACATGCCAAAAAATGAGTGCATAGGCCTATCTATACTCTCAAATCTAGATTAGTCTTATAAAAATAGATGACTTTTCAATCTTTTTTCTATTTTACACTTAACTTTTCTATGCCTGTATAGAAAAAGTTGTAAAATTGCAGATGGCATTTGGTATACTTCTGAATTTTTTCTAAAGCATAGTACTGCCTTTTCCTACTGGCTACTGCTCCAGCAAATCTCTACCTATAAAAATCAAAACTCTGTCTGTGTGTATGTGTGTGTGTATCTATGTACAAATTTGATCACTATGGACTCCCAAACCATTCAACCAAATGACACCAAATTTTACACCCACCCTAAAATGGCTACAGAGAATGTCTTAGGCTACTTTTAAATTTCCTAAATTTGAGTCTTCCCACCTAAAAGTGCATAAAACTGCTCAAAATGTGCAATTTTTTCACTAAATTCTTCATAGCAGCGCTCCACTTCTACTGATTCTCTTCAAAGTTGACACAGTTAATCTTTAACTATTTTGACACAATCGTGTAAAATTTTCAGTTTCAAAGTTAATCCTAAATGGCACTGTGCACTTTAAAGTTAGGCTGCTTTTTTCAGCGAGATAGCCATCCCAACCTCTGTCTGCTTGCCTCTCTTTCCCTTATCTGGAAAGATATGTAAAAGGGGTTTTAAAATTGACTAACTTTCAGCTGCCATAAGTTTGCTCCACGGGAAGCGATTAACTTCAAACTTGACACAATTCTGCATTGACTTATTCTCTGTCTAAATGTAAAGTCTCAACTCTGTAACTCAACTCAAACAGAACAGAAACTGTAAGCATGTGAAATTTGTCTGCTTTTTCTGTTGTTTGTGGCGCAGTGGCGCTCACTCATTCATTCCCCCAGCCTAGACGAAGGGTCAGGCAATAGGGCTCAATGTACATAGCGAATATACAGTGTTTTGGAATCACTTTAATAGCCTTCTCTGCACCCTGCAAGTGGAGAGGCGTGGAGAGGAGAGACAGTTTAGCAAGAGATTCAAACCAATGTCCTCTGTATAGACAGTCTACAGCAGTTTAACAGTGGATGGCAATTGGCAAATCAAGGCGATATGGATGGTTTGTAAAAAAAGCAAAAAAATAATTAATAACTGATTACAATGCAATCCTACTAAATTAGTTACGCATACCATGAAAAGTTCAATATTAAGTTAGCATAAGGTACTTTAAAATTTAAATGGCTCCTAAGAAATGCATATTTCCTTGGTTGTTAGACTGCTGCAGACTGTGGTAGAGCTGGAGTTACACAACTTCATCTCAGGGCTGCTAATTGGCCAGAAAGATGACATTATTAAAGTGTGAGAAATGATAACAACCATGATAGTACTATGTCCCACAAACTAGCTTTCAAAGCAAGGATTGGCAGATTTTTTATGTCAAAGGCCAGATAAAGAATCAAGCTCATGGCTGCGGGCCAGATGAGAGTGAAAAAGAGAAAGAATAGACTATAAGAAAGAGCAGAGGGGCGAGAGGAGGATCAGAGAAAATATAGAAAATAATAAAAGAGACGAGGGGGTGAGGAGAAAGCAGAGAATATGGGAGGAAGAAGCAAAAGGAAGGATAGAGGAGGGAGAAGAAACAGTAGAGGTGAGAAGAAGGAGACAGAAGAGTTAAGAGATGAGACAGAGAATCAATGAGAGAGCAGGGTAGAGAAGAGTGAGAAGAAAGTAGAGATGAGTAGACATAAGAGAACAGAGAGGAGATGAGAGAGGATTGAGAGGAGCGATTAGAAAGGATAGAGAAGAGATAAGAGGGGGAGAGAGGAGTGAGAAGAGAGGAGAAAAATGAGATAGAGTCGCAAAAGAAAAGGGGAGAAAGGAGAGATGATAGAGTAAAGGGAAGAGGAGGAGAGAGGAAAGAGATGAGATTTTAGAGATGAGAGAGATGAAAGAAAAACTGAAAGAGTAGAGATGAAAGATGAAGGAAGAGAGAGAGCAGAGTGCAAAGACGAGAGAAGAGAATAGAGGGAGAGAGTAGAGAAGAGGGAAGAGAAGTAAGGAAAGAGAGGAGTCAGAAGAGGGGAAAGAGAAGACTACACTGGAGAGAACATATAAGAGTAAAGATGACAGATGAGAGAAAAGAGATGAGAGAGCAGAAACGAGAGTGAACAGACGAGAGATAGGAGAGTAGAGAGAGAAGAGGAGAGATAAGAAATGAGGTGAGAGGTGGAGACAAGGGAGAGATGAGAAGTAAGTGAGGAGAGAGGAGGGGAGGGAAGAGAATCAAGAGGACAGGGAAAATTGGTGGAAAGGGTGAGAGAGGAGAGGAAAGAGGGGAGAGATTAGAAAGAAGAGAGATGGGACAGGACAGGAGAGAGCAGAGAGAGAGAGAGAGAGAGAAAGAGAAAGAGAGAAGGAGAGGAGAGAAAGCAGAGAGAAATGAGAAAAAGATAAGAGAGAGAAGATAAAATAAGAGAAAGGAGAGATAAGAGAGCAAAGACAAGAGAGAAGAGAGGTGAGGGAAAAGATGAGAGGAGAGAGTGAAGAGAAGAGAGGAAAAAGGAGAGAGGAGAGATGAGGGAAGTGTTGAAAGAGGGTAGAGTAAGGAGTGAGAAGAGGGGAGAGGGAAGAGAGAGTAGAGAGCAGAGAGAAATGAGAAGAGATTAAAGAAGAGAAAGGAGATATGAGAGATCAGAGACCAGAGAGAAGAGAGGAGAGGCCAGGAGAGATAAAGAGAGAAGAGAGGAGAGGCCAGGAGAGATAAAGAGAGAAGAGAGGAGAGGCCAGGAGAGAGAAAAGAATAGAGGGGAGAGGGGAGACAAGAGACGAGACAGAAGATAGGAAACAGAAGAGAAGATACTGTAGAAGTTTCAAAGTATCCAAGGGATTTAGGGAGAGGCAGAGATAGAAGCCAGAGTTTGCCTGACATTCTGCGCTGCATCCCAGCCAACAATATAAATATTTGCCTCAAATCCTAATTTTAAATGAATGTACTCTATTTTATGTTTAACTCTGTCCTAACTATAAACAAGTTTTTGTTTGAGTTTGACCTCAGATTTTAGAATACATGCAAAAATAATTCTGGGGAATGGAGTTCCCCGGGTTCAAAATCTACAGGTTTCAACAGCTTGTAAATATATATAGAAGGCAGCCTGATGCCTCTGTGGAAAAGGCCTATACATGTGTCATTTATAATGTTTAGTATTGTTTTAAAATTTTAATTTTGAAAAAATTCTGAAGGTAAAATTTTGGAAATGTTGAAAAAAGTGGCTAAAATAAACTAATTTCTGCAAAACTAATTTCTGCTACATATACATGTATATTTTTTTGTTTTGTTTAAATAGTAAATAAAAAGTAAAAAAAGTGAGTGTTAGTCATACTAAACTTTGTTTTTCTAAATTTTAATTTTGAAAAATTTAATTTTTAATTTAAGAAACTTAGCCAATTTGATATGTTACAGAAAATGCTTTTTTTAGAACATCTAATATGCTAAAATGCAGTAAAATAATTTGACTCTATTCTAAAGTGCGCATCCATAAGTTTTCAATATTTATTCCAACGCAGCAGGGTTTCAAATAGTTTTATAAAGTGCATACTAGGTATATAGACACTTTTTTCTTAGGAGTCATGCATGCCAATTATGCATGCCTAACTTTTGGCTTGCAAGGCCAATGCATACCTATATTTTTGGGCATACTATATGATCTAGAGTGTGGTATACATTAGGGCTCGGACGGGATCAAAATTTTCGGGCGGGATCGAGATCGGGATTGAAATTTTTTAATGGGCAGGATTCGGGCAGGATTAGTCGGGAGTATACTGTTTTGTGATATTATATAGATATATATATATATATATATATATTATATTACTAATTTACTGTCAATAAATAATATATTTTGATAATAATAATAATATTAATATTATTATTATTATTATTATTGTATAGATTATATATTATATAATATATATATAATATTATATATAATATATATATATATACTACAGATATAGTATAGTCAATACTAGCTATAAGTTATAACTAGCTATCTATAACTTCATTCTAGCCTATATTAGCTATATAGTTACTTATTAAGTTATTATTATTGAATATTGATAGTTGGATACTAGATACTAGTAGTTGTAGTCTTGTAGACTAGATGATTATTAATATTATGCTTACCTATATCAGCTATATGTCATGTACTGATTCATCACTGAACCTATTAGTATTATTATGCTTTATAATTTAGATATAATATAGCTAGGCCTAGAAGAAAAGAAATGAATATATTAGTTTGTTTTGTATTGCATATCATGTTATTATATATATTGATAATTGAGTAAATTGACTAATTATAATTGATGAATAATTTGTGCAACATCTGTGCGCCACTTCACGAGTAGAGTTTTCTAAGAAAGGCAATCGTACGAAAAGTCTTTTTTAAATATTACAAATATTTTCATTTTAAACAAACTTAAATTATGCTTACAAAAAGAGTAATGCGAAATAAACATTCTATACAAATACAAATACTAGTACTATACTATACTAAACTAATACTATTCTACTATACAATACTATACTAATACTAGTACAAATACTATACGTGAAGCAAAAAATTCTTATGTATCATTAAAACAAAATTTGTTACAATATCGATATACTTATTTTCACAAAATACATTTGCAAGAAAGTTACCTTACCTGAGATTTCCGAAACACTGCATCAGAAAGTGCAAATATTCCCGATTCCCGACGGGTCACAAACTCGGGATCGGGATCCCGAAAAAAGCTCGGGATCCCGTCTGAGCTCTAGTATACATTGTGTGTAATGCATAGACACTTTATTTGGCCATATATTTAATTTTTCAAAAGTGCATTAGACACTATTTATCAAGACCCCTATTTATTCTACTAAAGGTTCAAACTATAATTTTAATATAATAAGCCAAATCCTAAACCTTTTAAACCTATGCAAAATAGAAAACTAGTTTGTATTTCTTGGTAAAAGAAATATATTTTCTTTATTATAATAGGCTCTTAATAATATAAGCCTGCCAGTCTTTCATTTGAGCAATGCAAATGCACTAGCCTAGCTTGGGGTTTGGTGCACTTAGCCAGCCAGACAGGCTGGGGGTTGATTGCTCTCATGCCTTTTAAAAATAATTGCATTGGTACTTTTCTTTCTTGGCCTCGCATAAGACATGAGCTGCCAAAGAAGCATATTTCATAAGTTAAAGTTGATCCCACCTTACAGCCAAGCATGAAGCTCATAATTGATGTAGACACAGGCATGGACGATGCTCAGGCATTGTTGCTGGCGCTCCGCAGTCCCCAAGCCCAGGTCCTGGCTGTCACCTGCATTGGCGGCAATGTTCCTCTGGACCTAGTAGTTCGCAACACCCGCCTAGTGGTGGCAGCTGCTAACTGGCCCGGACAGCCAGCGCCACGCGTGTTTGCTGGCTGCAGTCGGCCGCTGGTGTCAGACGGCGATGGAGAGATCCGAGCGACGCATTATCACGGCAGCGATGGCATTGCCGGCGCCTGGGAGAAGCTCACCTCTAGCGACTCAACAAAGTCAGAAGTGGAGGCCGCGGTGAACTCTGTGCCAGTGGAATCCATGCACGCCGCCCTGGGCCTGATTGAGCTGGTGTCGCAGAACAAAGGCGAGGTCACCCTGCTGGCCCTGGCTCCATTGACCAACATTGCGCTGGCGCTGCGCCTCGAGCCGCGCCTTGGCACCTGGTTGAGAAGCCTAGTAGTCATGGGCGGCGCCTATCAGTCTATGGGCAATAATGAGCGCCATCTTAGCGCCGAGTTCAACTTTGTACACGATCCGGAGGCGGCGCGCCTTGTGCTGCACGAGATGCTGCCCTGTCCCAGGCTGATCGTCCCTTACGAAGCCTGCTTGGAGAGCAGCCTGCCGTTTGATTGGGCGATTACCTGGGCCGCTGGTGGTAACGCTGCTGACGAGCCTAAGCCCTTGTGGCGTCGTCTCCATGAGCTGATTGTGTCTCACCAGTGCCTGATGCAGCGTGGTCAGGTCTGTGTTCAGGATTGTTCTTTGTTTTAACCTGTTTCAGCCTTGGTTTTGACATCTTGAGTTTGATTTTGGCATCAGGACTTTGATTTTGGCATCCTGAATTTGATTGTGGCATCCTGAATTTGATTCTGGCATCCTGACTTTGATTGTGGCATCCTGACTTTGATTCTGGCATCCTGACTTTGATTCTGGCATCCTGAATTTGATTATGGCATCCTGACTTTGATTGTGGCATCCTGAATTTGATTCTGGCATCTTGACTTTGATTCTGGCATCCTGAATTTGATTCTGGCATCCTGACTTTGATTGTGGCATCCTGAATTTGATTCTGGCATCTTGACTTTGATTCTGGCATCCTGACTTTGATTCTGGCATCAGGACTTTGATTCTGGCATCCTGAATTTGATTCTGGCATCCTGACTTTGATTGTGGCATTCTGAATTTGATTCTGGCATCCTGACTTTGATTCTGGCATCCTGACTTTGATTCTGGCATCGTGAATTTGATTGTGGCATTCTGAATTTGATTCTGGCATCCTGACTTTGATTCTGGCATCCTGAATTAGATTCTGGCATCAGGACTTTGATTCTGGCATCCTGAATTTGATTCTGGCATCAGGACTTTGATTGTGGCATCCTGACTTTGATTGTGGCATCAGGACTTTGATTCTGGCATCCTGACTTTGATTGTGGCATCCTGACTTTGATTCTGGCATCCTGACTTTGATTTTGGCATCCTGACTTTGATTCTGGCATCTTGACTTTGATTCTGGCATCCTGAATTTGATTCTGGCATCCTGACTTTGATTCTGGCATCCTGACTTTGATTCTGGCATCCTGACTTTGATTCTGGCATCCTGAATTTGATTCTGGCATCCTGACTTTGATTCTGGCATCCTGACTTTGATTGTGGCATCCTGACTTTGATTCTGGCATCCTGAATTTGATTCTGGCATCCTGACTTTGATTTTGGCATCCTGAATTTGATTGTGGCATCCTGACTTTGATTCTGGCATCCTGAGTTTGATTCTGGCATGACTGAGTTTGGCATCATGACTGTGTTTATAGCATCCTGAAGGTGAGAGATTTCAACTAAGACTACTGAGAAAAGTAGACGAATAAAGACTTGAATCGTAAAATCTCTCACCTAGCCCGAAAATGTCGCCATTAGAAACGGCAGCATATAAAAGAAACCATCTGTGCACACTGGGAGTGGTTGGCGTGTGGCCATGGCTGACTGACGAAGGCCAACAATCCAGAAACCGGTCTTGGTCTGCCTGCGCCGAGGTTCGATCTCCACTTTTAGTGTGTCACAGCAGACAGTGCTTCCTGTATTAAAGTTATTTAGGCTAATCAGCATGTGCACCGGTCTCACTTTCACACAGTATAGGATAGCTACGTACTATCTACTAAGAGTAGGCACCTATGAATTCAAATTATTATGATTTCAGACGTTCGCGCTCACCCTGGCCCAGCCGTTGGCCTATCGCAGCTGCGACCTGCTGGCGGCCAGCATCTGCCTGCTGCCCAGCGTAGCCTCAGACGTACTGGAGAAGCGTTGCACTATTGAACTGGCCGGCGGCGTCACCAGAGGTCAGCTGGTGGTTGATTGGTTCGACAAGGCGGACCGCGGGCTCAGCAAAGTGGCCACCGTGTCAGCCAGGTTTGTGACCAAAGTCGCACTGGATGCCTACCGGGCACTGCTGTTTGAAACTCTGGGATAATAGGGTTTTTCACTGCCAATTATTGACTATGCAGCTCTGCAGTCTCGGGTTATCAACTTAATAAAGAAAAATGAATTGTTAATTTTGCCTCAATAATCAATGTTGCTTTAGTTAGTTACTATGCAATTTAAAGTCGGAATATGCAATACTTTCCGTTCATGTTGGTAACTAGCCTGAATTCATGGTGTCACCATTGCCTGAATAGCCTGAATGTACAGTATCACCTTTGCCTGAATAGCCTGAATGTACAGTGTCACCATTGCCTGAATAGCCTGAATGTACAGTGTCACCATTGCCTGAATAGCCTGAATGTACAGTGTCACCATTGCCTGAATAGCCTGAATGTACAGTGTCACCATTGCCTGAATAGCCTGAATGTACAGTGTCACCATTGCCTGAATAGCATGAATGTACAGTGTCACCATTGCCTGAATAGCCTGAATGCATGGTGTCATCATTGTTTGAATAGCCTGAATGTACAGTGTCACCATTGCCTGAATAGCCTGAATGTACAGTGTCACCATTGCCTGAATAGCCTGAATGTACAGTGTCACCATTGCCTGAATAGCCTGAATGTACAGTGTCACCATTGCTTAGCTATTGATCAAGACTAACACAATCAGCTAATTAAATACATGTACTTTTAACCTATTTTCAATCTGCATGCAGCTCTTTCTAAATGAAATTGAAATGCTTTTACGATACATATTTAGTACAATATACAGATTAAATTTATGTTTAAATGTTGAGATTTATCCCCTTGCGTCTTTTCAATACCAGATTTATTAAATTGAAACTTTGATTCTGAAACGTGGCTAGTATGTTTTAATGGCCTCTGTTTAACTGGTCTATTAATTATATTTATAGTATGCTAATGCGCATTTTAACTACATTAATCGTTTCCGGTCTATTAGATTTTACCTGCAATGATTTTTAAAATAAATTAGTAATGTCTTAATGTTTCTTTTGTTTTTTAGTGTACTGTTTTTACACTTGAACTTTACAGTATGAATTATTGCATAAACGATAGATAGATAGATAGACAGATAGATAGATAGATAGATAGATAGATAGATAGATAGATAGATAGATAGATAGATAGATAGATAGATAGATAGATGGATAGATAGATAGATAGATAGATAGATAGATAGATAGATAGATAGATAGATAGATAGATAGACAGACAGATAGATAGATAGATAGATATATAGACAGATAGATAGATAGATAGATAGATAGATAGATAGATAGATAGATAGATAGATAGATAGACAGACAGACAGACAGATAGATAGATAGATAGATAGATAGATAGATAGATAGATAGATAGATAGACAGATAGATAGACAGACAGATAGATAGATAGACAGATAGATAGATAGATAGATAGATAGATAGATAGATAGATATATAGACAGATAGATAGATAGATAGATAGATAGATAGATAGATAGATAGATAGACAGACAGACAGACAGACAGATAGATAGATAGATAGATAGATAGATAGACAGACAGACAGATAGATAGATAGATAGATAGATAGATAGATAGATAGATAGATAGATAGATAGATAGATAGATAGATGGATAGATAGATAGACAGATAGATAGATAGATAGATAGACAGACAGACAGATAGATAGATAGATAGATAGATATATAGACAGATAGATAGATAGATAGATAGATAGATAGACAGACAGATAGATATATAGACAGATAGATAGATAGATAGATAGATAGATAGACAGACAGATAGATATATAGACAGATAGATAGATAGATAGATAGACAGACAGACAGACAGATAGATAGATAGATAGATAGATAGATAGATAGATAGATAGATAGATAGATAGAAATTCACTCTCACTGGCAACAATGCATGCTAATACAAAGCAATGTCTCATTTAACTTCGTTGCCATGGACGCTAATACTGCTTACGCTGGCAAGCTACGCTTTGCCAACAGCGGTAGCGAGTGGCGGCGACCCAATGCACGTGCACGACTCGGCGCACATGTTCTCCCATATGGAGCACCTGAGCATCAAGCCGAAGGATGGCAAAGAGCTCAGCGAGGCTGAGCAGGAATATTATTATTTCAAAATGCACGACTTTGATAACAACAACAAACTGGACGGATTGGAGCTGATGAAGTCGATGCTGGACCACGACGAAGGTAAGCAGGTTATGTCGGACACCGCACTGGAGCAGGCCATCAACGAGGTGCTGAAGGACGAGGACGCCAACGGGGACGGCTACATTGATTATTCGGAATTTGTTGCCTCCCAGCGCAAGACTGAAGACCCCAAAAGTGCTTGAAACTATCGATTCATAGGCCACGGGCTACTAGAACAGAGCATAGATGGCCCTTAGATGTGCACTTCGTCATAGCTGTGTTGGGGAAAAAGGGATTCCAATGTTTTATTTGCAAGTATTTGCATATGTATAAATTGATTTTTGGGGCCACATACTTGCAAAAGTTTGAAATTAGTAGCTCAATTTTTGGCATCACGGCAGTTGTCAGTGGGGAGATGGCTCACGGCTTGCTAGTGCAGCAACGCCTAGACCACGGCCAGTGCGCGATTGCTATTGTAAAGCTTCACAGACCCGAGGGGCGGAGTTTGCCGAACCTTGATCTCGAGTATTTAGTATCCATGTAGTCTAATTTTGCTTTTACATGTTTTCGGGGAAATCGGAAATATTGTGTGGTTGCTACTGGGTCTGATGCTGCAGTTGCCGCCGTCTCGAACCTCCATCGTTTGAGATAATAAATCTGTCTATGTCAATGTGCCAATATATACTACTTGCAGTCGTGAAAGCAATTGAACTATAGCAAGGTGGTACACCTGTCCTTGATTGAAGTTTGCATTCTGTGCCGTTAATTTTAATACAGTGTATGCTGTATTTTTCTGTTGTACTTTCAGTTTAATCTCACTCGCTGAGTTTTTGGTGGTTGGGATTCTATTCAATATACTAATGACGTGTGTTCGCATAGTTGTACTTTAAAGCAATGTTTGATGCATTATCATGCGAGACCGAACAATATTCCTTCTCACTTTCTCGAATTTGGAATCTTTATTCTCTAAAATATCTCACTAATTTTATATTTCTCTATATCTATATTTCAAAGGTATTTGGGTATTTTTACTGTGGCTCGATTTGTCTATTCAGAAGCCGTTTTAGTATTTTAGAGAACAGAAGCAACTGTTGCGCGTTCTGTTTAGTCTGTCTTTTATGAATTACTTATTTTATATTTTCTGCTTTTGTCGAATTCTTGTTTTTCTTTACAGAGTTATAAAAATTATAGCTTTTCAGATTGATTATGAGCAAATTTAGATGGCATTATTAAATTGGCTTTACAGAACGAGTAGATGGCCTTTTTACAGTGTACGTTTAACATTCGATATTTTATTCCGAGTCAAATCAATTTTATGGATATGATTTTGTTTGTGAAAATTGCCGCAGGCTTAGTGTCGTCTATATAGTTTGCCTGATCTAGTCGAAAATTAATTTAGTTATCTTTCTCCTATTCATTCGTCTTCTGTTGGTGTCGTTAAGCGATGTTTTCCAACTATTTCTGTGCTTTTAAAACATCTTAACCATGCAATTTTAATTCGGCAAGCAAGTCTTTTTGTGTTGCGCGTTATAACCTTGTTTACGAAACAGTTCAATATTAAATTGGTTTTTGCTTCCTTGGCTGTCGCTCGATAAGAAACTTCGGTAAAAAAACTCAAAATGAAAACAGATGTGAGCTACTTGGACTTTGATTTCTGAGTATGGATTTTCAGGGTTCAGGCATTAGTACATGTACGATATTAAAAAAAGACAATTCAGACCATTATAGTCGTGTACATGTACTCTCGTACATGGCCAGGGTTCACATGAGTGCAATTTATTAGAAGAATGAGCTGTTGAAACCTGCGGATTTTGGACCCGCTGAATTCCGATCCCCGGAACTGTTCTTGCATGCATTTTTAAATCTAAAGTCATACTCAAACAAACACTTGTAAGTAGTCGGGATGGAGGTAAACAAAAATTGGAGTAAATGTGTATCAAATTAAGATTTGAGGCCTTTAAAACTTCTCTCCTCTCCTCACTCTTCTCATCCATCTCCACTTTTATGTCACTCCTCTCTCTTCTCTCCTATTTCCTCAATTCTCTCTCCTCTCTTTTTGGAATTGGAATTGCATGGAATAGGATGCAGGGTAAAGGTGTAAACAATTTGCAGGGCAGTAAATCATTGTTAGGGATAAGTAGAATGTGCATTTCGTGTTAGAATTTGCAAGTAGCAGGGCATACGTAAATACACACTTTTACATATGTAAATACATACAGACAACTGAGTTTAAGTTACGATAAATAGGATTTTTTACATTGCACGCTATGAATGTTTATTTAATACCGTTTTTTCAAGTAAAGGCTCTATCACTATCAAACGGAACAAACTCTATTACTGATAGAGTTTGACTGAGCATTTTAACTATCAATGGGTTCATTTCTAGGTTTAATAATAATTATTTAATCGAATGACATAACAAATACAAAAAGCAGTATATATCGGTGGGTGTTTATATGTAGTCATGTTAATTACTTTCCGAATCCTGACTTAGCTTCTCCGACGCATCCGCTTCTTCTGTGTGCTGACTCGCCACTCCTTCGCCACTGCCACTGCTCAAGTCTTTGTTGCTGTCGATGCCGCTCAGGTCTACTGAATTTAGAAGGCTGTTGTCGAATTCCTCTTGCAGTTTCTCAAGGACAGTCTGTTTTTCTGTAAGTCGTTTCTTTTTAGCGTCCTGTTTTCCTCCTCGACATCGATAACCCGAGGAGGTCGAGTTTTACAAGGCGATTAAGATGCGATTTCTTAGCCTCAGCCAGAGGGAAATCGGCCATAGACATAGCTTTTAGTCCCTGCGAGCAAAAATACATTACTGAGATAGGAAAAAACAGCTGTGTTTGGGCCATTTTCAGCCATTTCTTTAGTTAGGACCTCCATTTTTTATTAGCCTGAGGCACTCCCCGGAAAAATTCGTGTCTATTAGTCCAAGTCCCATCTTTCTACGACTTACCGTTTAGGAGTCCATTAGCGAATACACACACAGACAACACACAGACACACAGTTTCATTTTTATATATTGAGATTATAAAAGCGTAGAATATGGTAGCATCGAAATACAAAGAGGGTCAAAGAAACAGAAATTGGTCATATAGGACAGATCGATGCAATGGAGCATTTTAACAATTGAGAAGTTAAGAAGAGCAGCGAAGGAGAGGGCATGCAGTGGTGGCCGGAGCTTGTGCCTGAATGGGTGCGCCCACGGCCATGACGGCTAGCGATAAAGAAGAAGAGATCGAAGAGTGTCCACGATCGTATGTTCTCTGCCAAGTCGATCTTGGTCTCTTTCTAGCCTAAAAACTGCTTGCCCGGCGTCGGACGTAATCGCAAGTATTTTTTAAGTGCAAATGAAATTACCGGGTACCTGCCTTATTTATAAACTTTTAAGTAATATGATTAACAAATCAAACACAGTAGCTTTATTTTCAT
The DNA here is from genome assembly GCA_002269645.1 of Macrostomum lignano. Taxonomy (NCBI): domain Eukaryota; kingdom Metazoa; phylum Platyhelminthes; family Macrostomidae; genus Macrostomum; species Macrostomum lignano. The sequence continues at coordinate 67,831 of NIVC01000352.1, forward strand.
TGCAAGTCTTAAAATTGTTTGCGAATAAAAGGCATAAAATAAATGCTTATTTGTTTCTTCAAACTATAACTATTCTTAGTTGCAAAAACATTGAATTTGAATAAAAAACGGGGATGGAGGTCCTCGAGACCAGAGTCCAGGAAACCAGACTATTTTTAGCAAAGAGCTAAGTATTGTGTATGGTAAGTCTTTGAAGTAGTCTGTAGATCGTTTCGAATTAACAATAATCAAGATTTAAAAAAAATTTCCTAAATCTTAGATCATTCAGTTTTTGACACAATACAAGCACACCATCACCCTTCTTATCTTAGGCCTAGCCTAGTGTAGTGTGTACATTATCAGCCTATCCAGTATTAAGTCTAAGCTAGTGGCATATTGCTATTTATATTTTGTTGAAGATAGAATATAAATTTGTACTTAAGTTAAATAAGGCTTAGGCCTAGCCTTAATAGTAGGCTTAACTAAAAACTGTAGATATAAGATCAAAAGGTTTAGGCCTAGCATTTATAAAAAATCAAAATAGGGCCTACAAACTAAAACTGGGTAATTAGGCCTATACCTGCTGATGAGATTTTTTAGAACTTGGTAAAATATCTATACCTATAAAAATGAAAACTCTGTATGTCTGTCTATGTACAAATTATTTCGTCTAGTATAAATTGAAATTTTTAGCTAATTATTAAGGCCTAAGTATAATGTATTACTCAGTATTAGTAGCCTAGGCCTAGTATAGTTGGTAGAAGAGAGCTCTAAGATTTTAAAAGTCAAGTATATTTTTTCTTTTTTATAAGTGTCTAATGTGACAAATCTCATTTGCTAGATGCCTAGACTCTAGTCGTCTAGAATAAAAGTTATACACATTTATATTTTGAAAATTGGTCTGATAATAAAAAAATGCATATAGGCCTAGTGGCAAAAAGTTGCAAAGCCTTTTTATCATAATTTTTAATCATACATGCGCAACCCCCCTGATTTACACTGGCTATATAACTTACTTTTTGACCAAAAATGCAACTTACCTCTGAAAGAAACCCTAACACAATTTTGGATAAATGGCAGAAGCCAGACTCCGGATGGTATACATGTACGCCGGAAAATTCCGGCATACAGAGGGACCTAGATTACACATTGGCGTACAACTTGGCGTACAAAGGCGCCTGGCGTGCCCTCTTGGCGTACAGCTTGGCGTATAGAGATTGCCGAGACCAGCAGGTGGGACCAAAAGTTCCGAGTCCCAACAATCAATCTACATAATTAGCATACAAAAATGATTAAGTTTGCATTTGGCATAGTTTCCATGTACATAGTTACAGTAGCTAAATTTTGATCAGAAAGAATGGCTGGCCCTTTACGAAAAAAATGGAAAACTAAATTTAAAAAACCAGGCTTAACCTTTCCAAGAAAGTAAAAGTAAAACGAAATTAGTTAAAATGAACTAGTTCTCTACAGTTTAGTAAAAAGATTTTCAGTTTTAACTCATAGGTTGATCAAATATTAAAATTGTGCAAGCTTTTAATATTAGTTGTAGTTTGTAATTTCTATTTTGGCATATTTTTGTATGCGATAAAAAGTTCGTTGGCGTACATTGGCGTGCATGAGCTACGGAAGCAATTTTCGTTCCGGCGTACAGCGGTACACGATCCTGACCCTGGGGCAGAAGTAACTTTGATTGTCTTTAAGGGCTAAATGCCTTATCATCTAATTAGTACTATATCTGTATTCTTTAGGCTGGCCATTTTTGCGACTTACCCCTGGTCCACCACAATTTATGCTGGCCAGATCGACTAGGTCAGCCAGTAATTGCACATCATGTATATTTTTAATACTTTTGTTAAAGTTTTTTGCCTATGTCTATTAGATGCATACAAAATTGGCAATAAACAAATTTGGCAATAACAATTTAATGTAGACAAATTTAGTGAAAACAAATTTGGTAACAAGTCTTTAACTTTGATTTATGATTGCAACCAAAGCTTTAGATATATAGGGCCTAAAATACTTGCATGTATGGCAGCCATCCACCTGACACCTAGTGTTTTAATTGTGTGCATGGTGGCTGTCTACCCAATGCAAAAAGTTTAAAGCATATAATGATATGACCAAACTATGATAAAACCACTTTATTCAAACTATACTTATCTATATACAACTTTTTATATTCTTACAAAATGGATAATTCCAAATAATTTATATATCTGAAATTAAAAAAGCCTAAAATAGTAATATAATACTTGAACATTAAAATCCTTAATTAAAACAAATTAGAATATAACATTCAAAGTGGCATATATAACCTAAACCAACTATGCCAAAATTTGTATAGATCTAGATTATTTCCATGCAAGAACTTTTTTACATTTTCAATATCTTTTTAAAAATGTTTTTTTTTAGAAAAGAATGACATTATTCCTTCATTGAAAAAATGACAAATATGCTTGAATTGGTATACATATTTTTAATAAGCTCCAACTCATTGCTAAAGTGATTAACTATTCATAAAACTATTTTAGATAGGCTTTTTAATGTAATTGCATCTAAGCCAGATTCATTCAATATATGCATGTATGTAAAAAGAGACTCCACAACCAATTTTAATGATTATGTCAAAGCCAATTTATTGGTAAAATAATTTGCTACAAGATATACATAGCTATATGTATCCTATTGGCAAGATAATTAAAATACAATGTGGAAGCATATAGCACCAGACTTGATTTAAATTGCATGACTATGCAATGTATAAGCATTTAGTAATAAGTTTCTATATGCTAGCAGATAGTTTCCCTTAGCTAGTTATATATACATATGCAACACCTAGCTAAGCTAGCCAATCTGGCATTTGGCCTCAACAATATAGTCATAATTACTCCTGCCATTTACCCAAAATTACATTAATTTTTGCTAAGGTACCTTTTATAGGTAAGTTGCATTTTTGATCAAAAAGTAAGTTGCATGGCCAGTGTAAATTCGAGGGTTATGCATGTATGTAGTTATAGCTTATTTCCAGTAGAGATTTTTAATGAAAATTTATTGATTTCTATATTAATAAAAGTTTTACTAGTCTAATTGTTATAAAAAAATAAATTGATATATTGCCTAAGCTTATTAATAGCTTATTGATAGATACATACATGCGCAACAGTCGGCCGAGTCGGCCGATCCGGCCGACTGATTTGGCAGCCAACCATGGAAGTCGCAAAAATGCCCACCCAAAAAACACCAAGTAGTAGTACTAAGTAGCTGACGAGGCATTTTTGCCTGATAAGACAGTCATGGTTACTCCCGCCGTTTACCCAAAGTTGCGTTAATTTTGCTTTAGGTTTTTTTACATGTAAGTCGCATTTTTGGCCAAAAACTACGTCGCATTTTTGTTAAAACTAAGTCGCACGGCCGACCGAATTTTGGACGTTGCGCATGTATGGATAGATATACCATAGGTTTATATAAATAGGCTAATTGCTTAACATTGGGCATTTAAATTTAAAATGGCCATAGGTTTTCTAAGGATCATAATCTAATGTGTCTCTAGAAAAGTTTTTAATAGTTGCTAAATTAAAATCTAACTCTATATTTTACTAAGCTTCAAACTCCTTTTTGATTAAGGCCTTATGCTTTGAACCAAATCCATATAGCAGATGTAGTTATCCTACTATAGTTAAGGAGCCATAACTTCTAAAAAGTTGGTAATATTTTCAAAATTCTTTCACTTGTGTCATTTGTAAATAAAGCAACTATGATACAAATTTGTTGCTGTTACTCTAGCTGTCTATTAAAAAGAAACATGAATAAGTCCTAAGACTTTTGGATACCCCTTATAGTGCTGAAAAGTGCTTATTATTTGGCTTTCCCTTGGTTTTAATTTTTTTGTCTAGACAGTTTTTTCTTCTAAGAAATTTTATATTGTCTGCTCAATTTTTAGACTTAATTTTTTATGTTTCTATTTTACTCTGATATAATACAAATAAATATAGGTACAAAAAAGAGAAATTTCAACTTAAATGCTACTATATAGTCTATAGTAGCCATGGAAACTAAAGCACAGCATATGTCAGTGGCCTAAATTAGATTAGGCCACTGACATATGATTTGGGGCTAAATTAGAATCTCAGCTTGGCTCTAAGTCTGCTCATGCAATTAACAGCCTTGAGGGCCAATCCATAAGGCATATTGAAGTGTACATGCCTAATGATAAATAAAGTTAGGGCTACTGTACACTCCTGTGTGAGTGTGTGCCACTGTGCCTGTGCATATGACTGTACATATCTATGCACATGTGTGCTTGCTCAGGGGAGTTGGTGGAATGGGCAGTAATGCCTTTTGCCGGTTGTGTGCCTATGTCGCCTTAAAGTGCGCCAGGGTGCACACAGCCCCCTGTCTGTAATAAAAATGTAAATAAAAGCTTCAGAACTGAAAATTAACTAGAAGTTATTAGCTTGTAGATTAGATTATTAGGATAACTAATCTATTCTATCTAGAACTCTCCCTTTTTGCTACCAGGAGGTTAAGCTGGATGAAATGGTGATTACTTGTCAAATAAATTTACGGCTCTGTAATAGAGCTCACAGTGATGCTCTGGGCCAGTTTCCAGTTGACACTTTCTAATTTACTTTCATTCGCGCCAGTCATCCGCCATCTGTCGAGTAGCCTGCGCCCTGTCTGGCGGCGTTGACAGTGCCGTTTCGGCCTACCTGCTCAGGCAGCGCGGCTTTCAAGTCACCTGCGTACACATGACCAACTGGGACGAACTGGACGAGACTGGCCACTGCTCCGGCGAGCGGGACCTTCGCGATGCCCAGCTAGTCAGTAAGCAGCTCGGCCTGCCATTCCTGCGTCTGAACTTCACCAAGGAGTATTGGACTCGGGTGTTTCAGCACACCCTGGGCGAGTACGAGTCCGGCCGAACTCCCAATCCGGATGTGCTGTGCAATAGGCACATTAAATTCGACTGCTTGTACAAGTATTGCATTGACGAATTGAAATTCGATGCTCTGGCTACTGGCCACTATGCTAGGACGTCGTTTGGCGATTTTCTTGAGCACCGCCAACCGGGCGAGAGTGTCCGCCTGCTGTGCTCAGCCGATCCGGTTAAGGATCAGACATTCTGGCTGTGCCAGGTGCCGCAGGAGGCTCTGCGCCGGGCTGCTTTCCCTATTGGCAGCCTGATGAAGCCGGATGTCAAACGCCTGTGCTCAAACATCGGCCTGTCTAGCATAGCAACCAGACGGGAGAGCGCCGGAATTTGTTTTATTGGCAAGCGAAATTTTTCCGATTTTATTGACCAGTACGTTGAACGTCGGCCAGGCAGATTTGTACACCTGGAGACTGGCAAAGAGCTCGGTCAGCACGATGGCGTACATCATTACACTCTTGGCCAGCGGCCGCGCTTAGCTATTGATCATCGGCGCTACTTTGTTGCCAAGCTGTGCCCGAACAGTCGGACAGTTTATCTAGTTGACGGCGTCAGCCACCCGTCTCTGTACCACAGAGATATGCGCTGTGAGCCGGCGCACTGGATTCACTCGGAGCCGCCTGAACTGGCCGCCACTGACCAGCTGCACTGCCAGCTCAGATGGCAGAACAAATGGCGCCCGATCGACTGCCATCTGGCTAAAGATGGCGCCGGCTTGCGGGTCACCCTGGCCGAGCCGATGCGCTGCGTGTCGGCCGGTCAATACGCCGTGTTCTATCGCGACAATGAGTGCTTGGGTAGCGCTAGGATATTGGCCTCGCGTAGCCTGTGTGACGAGGGCAGTCGAGATCCGGTGCATTGGAACACGGACGATTTTCTAGTGCGATATCCAGATTCTGTTGCCCTATCTGCTTGATGAGTCGCTTTAAATACTTTTTAATGATAGCTTGATTTTATGCATTTAAATATAAACTTGAGAACTTATTTGACTTGTATCTGGAATCGTGATTGATACTTTTATCCGTTGGTGCTGTTTTTTAAACTGATTTTTTAGTTTATTATCACGGATTTCAAATTATCTTTATCTGGGCAACTCTGATTCATCCAGTTCTGTCTGATCCAACTTTTCAAGTCTTTAAGTCCAGCTCTATTTAGCTAGATTTTTATAGTTACCTAGTATTTCTACTCGTATCTTCATGTCTAATTCCACTATCCTTGCCAGGACATGTCCAATTCCCCTATCCTTTCGAGGGCATGTCTAATTCCCCTGCCCTAGCCAGGACATTTCTAATTCCCTTATCCTAGCCATGACATGTCTAATTCCCTTATCCTTTCCAGAGCATGTCTAATTCCCTTATCCTTTCCAGAGCATGTCTAATTCCCCAGTCCTAGCCAGGACTGTCTAATTCCACTATCCTTGCCAGGACATGTCCAATTCCCCTATCCTTTCGAGGGCATGTCTAATTCCCCTGCCCTAGCCAGGACATTTCTAATTCCCTTATCCTAGCCAGGACATTTCTAATTCCCTTATCCTAGCCATGACATGTCTAATTCCCTTATCCTTTCCAGAGCATGTCTAATTCCCTTATCCTTTCCAGACCATGTCTAATTCCCCAGTCCTAGCCAGGACTGTCTAATTCCCCTATCCTAGCCAGGACATGTCTAATTCCCTTATCCTTTCCAGAGCATGTCTAATTCCCCAGTCCTAGCCAGGACATATCCAGACGTTATCCTCTCCTTTCATTCATCCTTAATCATTCTATTCCTTCAATCTGCTCTTTTATTATTCTTGTGAAGCGCTGTTGTCAATTTGCTTTGTTGTTTTAAAGCTCTCGCCGGCGTCTCTTCCGCTATTCCGGCGCTGAGGCTCGCATATCAAGGGTCTAATTTCCCTACCTCATGCCCCGCACCTGCTGCCTCTTAGCTTACCCTCCCTATGTTCGGGCCTTCGATTTGCTGTTTTCCCCGAGATCAGTTCTCGTGTCTTTCCTTTTCCTCTTTAACCTACAGCCTTCTACTTCTAGTGAAATCTAAGATGTTCACGTGATGCAAGTAATTAACTTAATAATTATACTGCACTAATTTTTGTTCTTATCTCTAGTGTTTATTTAGAGCTATCTAGAGCTATTTAAACACATTTTTACAGGCAACTTCAAAACCGGCGCCATCAGTCTCAGCTAGCGGCACCGGCATCAGCGTGTCGGAGCCGTCTCGCGACTACAAGATTAGCCTGCATTACGCTGTAGACAAGCTGTGCGACTCCGTAGCCACCCAGCAGCAGTGCAAATTCTCTCCAGAAGTTGTAGCGGCCATAGCCGAGTCTGTGCACCGCCTTGCGCAGACCTATTCCTTAGATTTAGAATCCTTTGCTAGGCACGCCAAGCGGAGCACAGTTGGCATTGACGATGTCAGACTGTGCGCTAGGCGTAATCCTCAGCTATTGCGCCACTTGCTGACGCTTGGAGGCGGCGGCGGCGGCGGTCGACGCAAGAAAAGCCGAGATAACGGCGGCGGGGATTCAGCGGGAGGGACAGGACCGATGGTGCTTGACGAGGGCACGGCCGATTCTGCAGTTTCCGCTGCAGAGGCTGCCAGCTGTTAGTAGGGCTCTGTTGCTATGACAATGTTGCATTTCGATTCTGACTATGCATGTACTTATATTCTTGTATTTACAGTAAGGCTTTCCTTGTAATCGACTTTTTAAAATATTTATTATTATAAAGATAAGTAACTTATGTTACAATATTTCTAAATTGTTTTGTCTTACTTTTTTTCAACTGCCAGCTTTGTAGGATAAACTGATTAGAAATTTATTGAACTTCTTTCTTAGCTATGCCCTCTAGTAACTACTAGATAGGCCACTCAGCACATTTGCGTGCAACTACTTTCAGTTCAGTAGCTAGTTAAACAGAAGCATTTTAATGTATTTTTTAAACCCCTACAGCTTAAACCCTCCAACCGCGCCTTTCCACACTACCCCCTCGCCCCGCCCCAATTTTTATTGCCTTTCTCGGAATTCCAGCCTAAAGCTGCCATGTACATTTCAGTAGACTGGCTAATGTACATTATTGCTGAACCAATTAGCAAGTTATTTACGCCTGCAAGCTTGAGCTTCTAAACTTATCAAGGTCGTTTCAGCTGGCTTTATTTTATAAAATAGCTTATGTATTCTTCTTTGCTACTGAACTGAAAGTAGAAAGCTGATTTACTAAGTATTTATGCCTGAGTGGCCCATTTAGGTTATTTTAGTATGTGACTATGCCCAACCTATTATTTAACGGGTCAACTTAGGCATATATTATTAGAAAAACAGATTTCTACTTCCAGTTCAGTAGCAAGGAAAAAAACAAGCTATTTTATAAAAACCAACTTTATCAAGCAGCTGAAATGACTTTGCTAAGTTTAGAAGCCAAAGCTTGCAGACGTAAACAACTTGCTTATTGGTTCAGTCATAAAGTACATTGGCCAACGCCACTAAAAGTAAAACGTACAGGGAATATTTTACCAAAAAGGGCAATAAAATTGGGCGGGTGTAGAGGTTTGGTGTGGAAAGACGCGGTTAAGGATTTATAAGCTAAGGTAAGAACTAACAAATGAGCCTTGTCCATAAAAGTACATTAAAAATGCTTCTGATTGACTTACTACTGAACTGGAAGTAGTTTACACGCAAATGTGCTGAGTAGCCCATCTAGTTATTCTACTATCTGTGTACTATCGAATGTCGCGTGCTGTGCTGCAGATGCGTGAGGCACACAGCTTTGTGATATATTATATTCAAAGGCCTAGTTAGTAGGCAGCATTCCTCCTTGCCTTGACAATACTAATTCAATTTCCCTGCCTCCTAATCTGCTTACTCCTTATTTGAGTTTTCTATCAATTGCATAGTGCCCAGTGCGAGTATATAACAAGGTACTAGTACAATAGTTAGCAGGTAATTAGTAGCTAGTAGATGCAGGAATTTGACTGGTTCTTGTCTTCTTCTCTCCTCTAAAACCCCTGAAATTATTGTCGGGCTCTTATTTGCATCGACTTGTGAGCTCCGACTAGAGAAAAAGATTTAGAGAAAAAAGACTACTTGTTTGTAGTAGTCGCTGGATAAAAATTGTTACTTCAAACCCAAACGTTGCAGCTCATATAAATCCAACAACTCAGCCTTAGATTAACCAAGTATGTCGGATTTCGATAAAGCCGCCGCTGCAGCAATGCAGCAAACTTCTTCGTCTTCTTTCGGCGTTGGCGACGATATCGCTGTTGGCGACGGAGCGTCCGCGTCCGCGGCGGCCCCCACCCCGCCAGTTGAGCAGTACACGGCTGAGGAGAGGCAGATGGCCCAGCGCGCCGCTGAGCACTTTCAGCAGGGGAATCTGGAGGACTGCTTGCAGCTGGTTTGTTCGATAAACTATTTTAATAAATTTGGGGGGCATTTTGGAGGTTCAGGTGACAGCTGTGACCCACTGAAAGATCAGGTGATAGCTGTGACCCATTGAAAGATCAGGTGATAGCTGTGACCCACTGAAAGATCAGGTGATAGCTGTGACCCACTGAGAGATCAGGTGACAGCTGTGACCCACTGAAAGATCAGGTGATAGCTGTGACCCATTGAAAGATCAGGTGATAGCTGTGACCCACTGAAAGATCAGGTGATAGCTGTGACCCATTGAAAGATCAGGTGATAGCTGTGACCCACTGAAAGATCAGGTGATAGCTGTGACCCATTGAAAGATCAGGTGATAGCTGTGACCCACTGAGAGATCAGGTGATAGCTGTGACCCATTGAAAGATCAGGTGATAGCTGTGACCCACTGAGAGATCAGGTGATAGCTGTGACCCATTGAAAGATCAGGTGATAGCTGTGACCCATTGAAAGATCAGGTGATAGCTGTGACCCACTGAGAGATCAGGTGATAGCTGTGACCCATTGAAAGATCAGGTGATAGCTGTGACCCATTGAAAGATCAGGTGATAGCTGTAAATTAATGTGACTGCACTTGGAATCGAGCCTGGGTCGCTGGCACACCAGAGCAGCTGCATTACCGCTGGGCTACGGCCCCCCTGAGATCAGGTGCTAGCTGTAACGCACTGATAGATCAGGTGCTAGCTGTGACCCACTGAGAGATTAGGTGCTAGCTGTGACCCACTGAGAGATAAGGTGCTAGCTGTGACCCACTGAGAGATTAGGTGCTAGCTGTGACCCACTGAGAGATTAGGTTCTAGCTGTGACCCACTGAGAGATTAGGTGCTAGCTGTGACCCACTGAGAGATTAGGTGCTAGCTGTGACCCACTGAGAGATTAGGTTCTAGCTGTGACCCACTGAGAGATTAGGTTCTAGCTGTGACCCACTGAGAGATCAGGTGCTAGCTGTGACCCACTGAGAGATAAGGTGATAGCTGTGACCCACTGAAATTAGGTGCCAGCTGTGACCCATTGTACGATCAGGTGACAGCTGTGACCCACTGAGAGATCAGGTGACAGCTGTGACCCAGTGCAATGAAAGCCACAGTCAGCTAATCAGAGACCAACCAAACCTGAACAGGTGAAGCAGCTGTGCAGCGCCCATCCAGCAGACTGGGCTGCCCAGCAGAACCGCGCCGTTGCCGATTACGTGCGCTCGGCTTATTTTCGAACCGAAGAATTCCGTCAAACGCTGTTTAACGTGGCATCGACGGCCAAATTTTCAATCGATGCTTGCGACCAGATTGAAGAGCCAGACAGTGCCGTACTGTTCTATAATCTGGCCCTGTTGAACTTCTACCAGCGGCAGCATCTGGAAGCCAGGCGGATTCTAAAGGTAGTTGTTTTGTTTCACATTAGAATTCTGCCTTCCTTAAATTCTGAATTATTAAAGAGACTAGCCTAACAAACTAGAAATTTGTCCCATGACTTAATTCAAAAATTACGCTGAAGCCAGTCAGAAGAATCGCCCCCAAACCACCCGGAAGAATCGCCCCAAACCACCCGGAAGAATCGCCCCCAAAACGCCTGGAAGAATCGCCCCCCAAAACGTTTGTAAGAATCGTCCCAAACCACCCGGAAGAATCGCCCCCAAACCACCCGGGAGAATCGCCCCAAACCACCCGGAAGAATTGCCCCCAAACCACCCGGGAGAATCGCCCGAAACCACCCGGAAGAATCGCCCCCAAAACACCTGTAAGAATCGCCCAAACCACCCGAGAGAATCGCCCCAAACCACCCGGAAGAATCGCCTCCAAAACGCCTGGAAGAATCGCCCCCAAAACGTTTGTAAGAATCGCCCCAAACCACCCGGTAGAATCGCCCCCAAACCACCCGGAAGAATCGCCCCCAAAACGCCGGGAAGAATCGCCCCAAGCCACCCGGAAGAATCGCCCCAAACCACCCGGAAGAATCGCCCCAAACCACCAAGAAGAATCGCCACCAAAACGCCTGTAAGAATCGCCCCAAACCACCCGGAAGAATCGCCCCCAAACCACCCGGAAGAATCGCCCCAAACCACCCGGGAGAATCGCCCCCAAAACGCCGAGAAGAATCGCCCCAAACCACCCGGAAGAATCGGCCCCAAAACGTTTGTAAGAATTGCCCCAAACCACCCGGTAAAATCGCCCCAAACCACCCGGGAGAATCGCCCCAAACCACCTGGAAGAATCGCCCCCAAAACGCCGGGAAGAATCGCCCCAAACCATCCGGAAGAATAGCCCCAAACCACCCGGACGAATCGCCCCAAACCACCTGGACGAATTGCCCTAAACCACCCTGAAGAATCGTCCCAAACCACCCTGAAGAATCGCCCCAAACCACCCGGAAGAATCGCCCCAAACCACCTGGACGAATCGCCCCAAACCACCCGGACGAATCGCCCCAAACCACCCGGAAGAATCGCCCCAAACCACCTGGACGAATCGCCCCAAACCACCAGGAAGAATCGCCCCAAACCACCCGGACGAATCGCCCCAAACCACCCGGAAGAATCGCCCCAAACCACCCGGAAGAATCGCCCCAAACCACCAGGAAGAATCGCCCCAAACCAACCGGAAGAATCGCCCCAAACCACCCGGAAGAATCGCCCCAAACCACCCGAAAGAATCGCCCCAAACCACCCGGAAGAATCGCCCCAAACCACCTGGACGAATCGCCCCAAACCACCCTGAAGAATCGCCCCAAACCACCCGGAAGAATCGCCCCAAACCACCTGGACGAATCGCCCCAAACCACCAGGAAGAATCGCCCCAAACCACCCGGACGAATCGCCCCAAACCACCCGGAAGAATCGCCCCAAACCACCCGGAAGAATCGCCCCAAACCACCAGGAAGAATCGCCCCAAACCACCCGGAAGAATCGCCCCAAACCACCCGGAAGAATCGCCCCAAACCACCCGGAAGAATCGCCCCAAACCACCCGGAAGAATCGCCCCAAACCACCCGGAAGAATCGCCCCAAACCACCCGGAAGAATCGCCCCCAAACCACCAGGAAGAATCGCCCAAAACCACCCGGGAGAATCGCCCCCAAACCACCAGGAAGAATCGCCCCAAACCACCCGGAAGAATCGCCCCAAACCACCCGGAAGAATCGCCCCCAAAACGTTTGTAAGAATCGCCCCAAACCACCCGGACGAATGGCCGCCAGAGACCGCTCCCTAGACAGCCCATTTCCTTCATCCACCCAAACTTCATTGGCTCACTCCCAGGCGATGCTGCCGCTGTCCGAACTGCTGGAGCCGGCCTTCTACAGGGCGCTAGTCATGCTGCTACTTGACACTTTTCTGAAGCTCCAATGCCCGGAGGATGCCATCCAGCTCCTAGCGGACGGCGAGAAAGTCGTCAGCCAGGCCGACGAAACCGATTCCGCTCTGTCGGCGTCCGCCGTTGAATCCGACGGTGGAGACCCCGGCAGAGGCAGAGGGGCAGGCGGTTTGGAGAGAGCCAAGTCGGACCTGTGTCTGATCCGCATAGCCGCCCTGCTAATGCGCCGGGATCTGGGCTCCGCTAAGCAGCTAATTAAAGCTAATCGGCAACATCCGTCAGCTGATTTCACTCGTACTCTTCAGTTCCACCGGGCCCATTTAGCCTATCTAGCTGGAAATTTGCGCAAAGCGTTGCGCCTGATGCACGACATACCTGGGACGCCGCGTAGTCCAACAGACACGGGCGAATGCGAGGCGGTAATGCAGTGGAACAATTTAGCCTGCGTTCACTTTCACCTTGGCAAGCACAATCTGGGCGCTTTCTATCTGAAACGGGCTATTAAAGAGAATGAGAAAGCCTGCTCAGATTACCAAGCTAAGAAAGCTAATGGCAAGGGTAGCCACGTGTTGCACCATCAGATACCGCTGCGAGCCTATTCTATTAGCAGGCACTACGAACTGTTGCACAATCTGGGTTTGGAGCTGCTATTCAGGTGAGCATTTGCCTGTGTGTGCCTGTGCTCAGGGGTAAAAAAAATGAGGTGTGACTGTTTCCTTCCTGGCTTCTGCGGGTTGATTTAACTATTCATTATTCCTAATAATTAAAGTTGTACTATACTAATTAAAACCAAGGAATTTGTGTCTCTAAAGTACGATATTAGTCTCCCATAATCAGGAGATTAGTGTCCCTGAGGTATGAGATTAGTCTCCCATAATCAGGAGATTAGTGTCTAAGGTATGAGATTAGTCTCCCATAATCAGTGGGTTAGTGTCCTTGAGGTATGGGAGTAGTGTCTTATAATCAGGAGATTAGTGTCTCTGAGGTATGAGATTAGTCTCCCATAATCAAGAAATTAGTGTCTAAGGTATGAGATTAGTCTCCCATAATCAAGAAATTAGTGTCTAAGGTATGAGATTAGTCTCTTATAATCAGGAGATTAGTGTCTCGTCTGATGTATAAGGTTAGCCTCCCATACTCGGGGGGGGGGGTTATTGAAAGGCCCTATAAAGTACAGAGAAACCTACAATTTTTTCGAACCTACAGCGGCAAGCCGGTGCAAGCGTTTGACTACCTGCTCGAAGTAATTAACGTCTATCCGCGCAATCCCCGCCTGTGGCTCCGCCTAGCCGAGTGCTCCATCAAGTATCAGCGGCTTAGCAACAGCGCCGATCGCGAATTTCGCATCCGCCAACGAGCCGTCAAAGGCGTTGTCGGTTCCGGCCGGCACCGCAAGCTGCTGCTTGGCACCGGGGTGCAGGAAATAAAAAAGCCGTGGGAAGAGTCCGCGGCCATGCCCACTCCTACATTGGAATTCGCTTCCCTGTGCGTTAGAAATGCTTTGCTATTGCTGCCGCAGGAGCCGCCGTTTCCGCATGGCGATACCGACTATCACGGTCACGTGTTGCGCTGGGCCGAGACCCTCTGCTTGCCGCTTAGTCCGGCCGGATTCCTTCGCGGAGTTCAATTGATCCAATTCCGCGCCTCCGTGCTCACCTCGGCGGCTTATATCGCCCTGTGCCTGTGCGATCATCTGCAGGCCCTGCGCTACTGCAACCAGCTGCTGAGTCAGCCTGCACTGTCTGACTGTCAACTCTATCTGGGCAAAATGTACTTGGCCGAGGCTAAAGTCAACTTGCAGGTGAGTGTCATTCATTGGCTTGGGAGTTTAAAGGTGGAAGATGGAGACGCTAATAAATTAGCTCTCAGCGTGAGATTTCTCCGCATCTCACGTGAGATTCCTCCGCATCTCAGCGTGAAATTCCTCCGCATCTCAGCCTCGGACTCCTCTGCATCTCAGTGTGAGATTCCTCCTCATCTCAGCGGGAGATTCTTCCGCATCTCAACGTGAGATTCCTCCGCATCTCAGCGTGAAATTCCTCCGCATCTCAGCCTCGGATTCCTCTGCATCTCAGTGTGAGATTCCTCCTCATCTCAGCGTGAGATTCTTCCGCATCTCAACGTGAGATTCCTCCGCATCTCAGCGTGAAATTCCTCCGCATCTCAGCCTCGGATTCCTCTGCATCTCAGTGTGAGATTCCTCCTCATCTCAGCGTGAGATTCCTCCTCATCTCAGCGTGAGATTCTTCCGCATCTCAACGTGAGATTCTTCCGCATCTCAGCGTGAGATTCCTCCTCAGCTCAGCGTGAGATTCCTCCGCATCTCAGCGTGGGATTCCCCCATCTTACTCGTGAGATTTCTGCACATTTCAGCTTGAGATTCCTCCAACTTACTCATGAGATTTCTCCGCATCCCAGCGTGAGATTCCTCTATCTTACTCATGAGATTTCTCTATCTTACTCACAAGATTTTCCCGCATCCCTGTGGGAGTTTTTCGAATCTTCCAAAGGGATTTCTCCCGTCTCATCTTACTGTAAGACAGCTTAAATTCGTACCACCAAACCGCCCAGGTGCCGGAGCACATCTCCAAGGACTATCTAAACGACGCTGTTCAGCTATTGAACCCGGCCTCTGTCACTCGAGTCGACGTTCTGCCCGCACAGCCGCCTCGCCCGGACGACTGGCCGAAGCGCAAAGAGTCTCCGGCGCCGTCCGTCAGCCAATGGACGCCCGACAACGTGCTGGAGGCGCAGAACATTATGAAGTACAACTTGTCCGTTGTTTACGCTATCAAAGGCGACTTCGATTTGGCTAGGCAGCACCTGCAGGATGTTGTGTACAATCCCAAAGGCCAGGGCATGTCGCCGCCATTCCCGGCCCATTTCTACTTTTTTAAGCTCTACTTGGACCTGATGCAGGGCAGGCGCAGTTTTGCCCAACTGCTATTAAAAGAAACCTTCGGTCATCTGACGCCTAATCCGCCTAATTGGCGCTCTAAGCCGGCCGCCGCCGCCCCCGCTGTGGCGCCGCCGGATGCCTCCGCTGTGCAGCCGCCACAGGGAGCTCTGCCGCAGCAATAAGCTGTCTTCTACTAGAAGCTCTTTATTGCTTCTTTAGCAAATCAGTGAGAATTAACACAACCATCCCCGTCCGTAATGCAGAATTGAGTAATTTTAATGAATTTCAATAATCCTTCAGAGATTTATAAAAAAAACACCAGTTGTCTCTAATAGTATTTATGTATAATCATTTTGTAGCTTGTTTTTTTCAAAATAAAAATTATTTTGTTTAGACTACTACTATCAGTAGAGGTGAAAAAATTTCTTATTGGCCTTCAATAGCATACAGTTTTATAGATCAATCGCTAATCGTTTATTGTTTTAAAGATATAAAATTTATAATAAGCTTTTTTCAAAAATATCATCTTAACTCAGTCATAAACGCAGATACAAGATTGTGTCACTCGCAAGTAAGGTTATGAAAAAGCAGAGCGTCTACTCTTTTTCGGTAGTTTGTCTGCGCAGTGTCGCCTAAACTTAATTTAGCAGAGACAGACGAAACTCCGCCTAGGGGACAGGCCCCAATCTAGCTCATCCAGTGAGAGAGCAGTAAGGAGAGAGATCAAAGTCAAGAGGACGAAACTCTGTCTAGGGAGCAGGCCCGATCTAGCTCAGCCAATGAGAGAGCAGTAAGGAGAGAGATCAAAGTCAAGAGGACGAAACTCTGTCTAGGGAGCAGGCCCAATCTAGCTCAGCCAATGAGAGAGCAGCAAGGAGAGAGGTCAAAGTCAAGAGGACGAAACTCTGTCTAGGCCCAATCTAGCTCAGCCAATGAGAGAGCACTTAAGGAGAGAGGTCAAAGTCAGACACAAGCGGTCAAGAGGAAAGCCGGCCTGGCTTTCTTGACCTGGCTGGGGACTTGGGCGCCACCCCTTTTCTCTTGCTCGCTACGCACACGTACTTAATTTGGGGTGCAGCTTCAAACAGAGTAAAGATGCTAATTTGATGGGTCTGCTTGAAGAAAGCCTTAAAGAAGCATTTTCATGTATTTATCAGCAAAGATGAAACTTAGTAAGTAAATAAATATTCGCGAAAGATTAGGCAGTGACACATTGAAAAGAGCGTTTTATATTTTGTTTTTTCTTACTCTCTCGTACCCTTTCTTAGTCTTCGCAAAGTTTCCCTTAGTCACGTTATTGGTCGTCGTGTTTGCTTTCCCAGAATTCTTGTCCAGTTACTATCCCATTGGCAAGGGTCCTGGTGACCTATTTTTATTTTATTTTCTGTTTCTCTGTCATGACACTAACACACACATTATTAAGATAAGCATTAGCTTTAGTAGACTATCAAAATTTCCCCCCTAATTTTAACTACTGAATGTGCTCATCTATAAATACGTATATATGCCGACTACGTACCAAATTCCATACCATATTCGCTTTATCAACCTCTGTCCCACTCTCTGAACTGTTCACCTTATCTCCCTTTGCCGATCCAAATTTGCAATTGATCGGGCATTTCTTTTGCTTTGATACGCAGCTCTGGATTGGAATTTCCTCTGTTGCTGTGTTGTATCAATTTGTGTTGTATTTTTTCTGCTGTTACCGCTTCTTAATGTATTTATTTTGTGTACTTGACTGATTTCATCGCCCTAAAGGTTTTGCATAGTGTCGCAAACTTTATAATTAACTTAATAAGTGGATGCCGCAATGTGCGTTTTTTATATCTACATCGCTAGTTGTTATCATTTCTATATGTAGTATTTAATATTATAATTTTTAACTAGTGCTTGTGTATTCCTGTGGTGCACCCGGTATAAAAAATGCATTAACAAAATTAAATATCGTTGGTAAATCGTCTTTCTTATGTTTATTATTATTGACTATCGATATGTAAAAAATCGATTTTAGTAAGGTTCTACAATTGGATGCCAAACATTTTTAACTGCCGACACCCCACCCCAGCCAACCCCAACCCCAGCCAACCCTAACCCCACCCCAGCCAACCCCAACCCCAGCCAACCCTAACCCCACCCCAGCCAACCCCAACCCCAGCCAACCCTAACCCCACCCCAGCCAACCCCAACCCCAGCCAACCCTCACCCCAGCCAACCATAACCCCACCCAAGCCAACCCCAACCCCAGCCAACCCCAGCCAACCCCAACCCCAGCCAACCCTCACCCCAGCCAACCCTAACCCCACCCCAGCCAACCCTAACCCCACCTCAGCCAACCCCAACCCCAGCTAACCCTAACCCCAGCCAACGCTAACTCCACCCAACCGCAGCCAACGCTAACTCCACCCAACCGCAGCCAACCCTAACCCTAACCCCAGCCAACCCTAACAACACCCCAGCCAACCCTAACTAAGCTATACTTTTTTGCCTTCTCGTAGAAGTAAGATTTTCCTATGTTTCCTTTTCTGTCAATCCAAATTCAAACTGGAGCAGCTACCAAAAAAGAAGCGACGCTTGGATAGCGCCAGTTCGAGTGCCGAACCAGAGCAGCAGCCAAAAAAGAAGCAGCACTTGGATAGCGCCAATTCGAGCGCCGAACCAGAGCAGCAGCCAAAAAAGAAGCAGCGCTTGGATAGCGCCAATTCGAGCGCCGAACCAGAGCAGCAGCCAAAAAAGAAGCAGCACTTGGATAGCGCCAATTCGAGCGCCGAACCAGAGCAGCAGCCACAAAAAAAGCAGCAGCACTTGGATAGCGCCAATTCGAGCGCCGAACCAGAGCAGCAGCCAAAAAAGAAGCAGCGCTTGGATAGCGCTGGCTCTAGCGCCGAGCCATCTTCGTCAACTTCGACATCGCCAACCCGACCGCTGATGGAATTCAGCTACGCGTCGGCTTCAGTTGAAGAGTTTCGTTTTGCCGACAAGCGAGTCCGTTTGTTGACTAAAAAAGTGAAAGATTTGCTGCCCGATGGCCGGTGCGTCATCTATTGGATGTCGCGAGATCAGCGCGTTCAAGGTAAATTGAATTGAAGCATTCTGTGCCACGTGATACAGTGTTATTATCAGTACACAGGAACATTTGCCAGCGATGGTGGGGGAGCATATACAATGCGCAGATAAAAATAAGCCTGAATTAAGACTGAATTAAGACTACTGAATTAAACAGTAGCTTATTAGCGTTTTAAGTGATTTATAGCCAAATCCAAAATGCTAATAATCAATAATCAAAGCCTATTTCAAAAACAAGTAGTGTTTTTATCAACAGTGCATTGGAGATCTTTAGGATTTATTCAAGCATTCTTTTCCTTCAAGCTGCCGGAGCACTCTCTCATCTCCCCCATCTCCCCTCCCCTCCTCTCCCCTCTTCCCCTCCCCTCTCCCCTTATCTCACTTCTCTCTCATCTCCCTCTCTCCTCTCTCCCCTTCTCTCCTCTTCTCTCTTGATTGCCTCTCTTCTCTCCTCTCTGTCTCCCGCAGTCATGCGCTTGATTCTATATCCGGCCCTTAAATTACATAGGTTTGCCGACCGCGCCGGCTGGAGGGGCTTTTGAGATATTTTCTCAGGCTTTGTTTTAACCCATGGAGTTCTATTAATAGCATCTAAAGATAGATATTATGTTCTTATAGAGGTTGAAACATATCCGCTTATCCCCGCAGACAACTGGGCTCTAATCCACGCCCAACGACTGGCCCTGCGCTCACGACTGCCTTTGTGCGTCGCTTTCAACTTGGTGCCGAAGTTTCTCGACGCCACAATTCGCCAATTCGACTTCCTGCTGCGCGGCCTTGAACACGTCGAGACCGAATGCCGACGGCTGGACATCGACTTCCGCCTGCTAACCGGCCAGCCAGTCGATAATCTGCCTCGAATGGTTCGCGACCTGTCAGCTGCCGCTCTGGTCGCTGATTTCAGCCCGCTGCGCGTGCCGCTCAACTGGGCGAATTCTGTAGCCGCTAAACTGCCGGCCGGGGTGCCCATGTACCAGGTGGATGCGCACAATATTGTGCCAGTCTGGCTGGCCTCGGACAAGCTCGAATACGCGGCTAGAACTATACGGCCGAAGATTCATCGCTACCTGGGCGAATATCTGACCGAATTCCCGCGCATCGAACGGCATCCGTATCGGCTGCCGGAGGCCGACCGGGCCAAGCCGGTTAATTGGAAAGCTGCCAGAGACAGTCTGGAGGTTGGTGCTCAATATTCAGCATCATCAGCCCGATTACACTTTCATCTACCATTCTAATAATATATCTACCAACTTGTCTACCAATAAAAGTCTGATAGATTGGCCAGAAATGTGCCGATGCTGGGCTACTGTGTTGGGCAGTTAACAAAAGCGTTACGGCAGTGTAAAAACGGAGCAGTTATGCTGCTTTTATACTGATCCTATATATCCATTTGTCCATTGGCTTGTGGCGATTGCCTACTCACCTACCTACCTACCTACCTACCTACCTACCTACCTACCTACCTACCTACCTACTTACTTATCTACCTACCTACCTACCACCTACCCACCTACTCTACCTCTCCCTATTCTACTTACTTACCTACCTACTCATACCCCTCTACCTATTGTACATACCTACCTTCCTGTCATCAATATTTTCTATTCAGATGCCAATTGGCTCCGTGATAATCCAGAAAACCCATTATATGAGATATGCATTTGGGAGTAGGGCGGCATTTACTCGTGCGGCGCAAACGTATAGTTTTTGTCATCACTGTACATTAACAAATTTGTTGACAGCGAGGAACTAAGCAGTCATGCCCAATCACACAAGATGAATGTGGCCGCGCATGGAATCGAACGCAAGATATTTGGGTTACGCTAAGCTGCTCTGCTCCACCTCTCTATCCTCATGCCCAGGTGAACATGTCGGTGCTGCCAGTGAAGTGGGCCGAGCCTGGCCCGGTCGGGGCCAGCCGGACCCTTGCGGAATTTCTGCAGAGTCGGCTGCGCCGGTTTGCCACCGGCCGCAACGATCCAAATGTGGCCGCGCTTAGCAACCTGTCGCCATGGCTGCACTTTGGCCAAATCAGCGCCCAGCGTTGCGCTTTCGAAGCTAAGAAAGTGAGTCGGATTGTAAAGATCCGTCATCTGTTCTTTGAGTTCCGTCACCTGTTCTTAGAGATCCTTCACCTGTTCTTTGAGATCCGTCACCTGTTCTTTGAGATCCGTCACCTGTTCTTTGAGATCCGTCACCTGTTCTTTGAGATCCGTCACCTGTTCTTTGAGATCCGTCACCTGTTCTTTGAGATCCGTCACCTGTTCTTTGAGATCCGTCATCTGTTCTTAGAGATGTGTCACCTGTTCTTTGAGATCTGTCACCTGTTCTTTGAGATCCGTCACCTGTTCTTTGAGATGTGTCACCTGTTCTTTGAGATCCGTCACCTGTTCTTTGAGATCTGTCACCTGTTCTTTGAGATCTGTCACCTGTTTTTAGAGATCTGTCACCTGTTCTTTGAGATCCGTCACCTGTTCTTTGAGATCTGTCACCTGTTCTTTGAGATCCGTCACCTTTTCTTTGAGATCCGTCACCTGTTCTTTGAGATCCGTCACCTGTTCTAAGAGATCCGTCACCTGTTCTTTGAGATCCGTCACCTGTTCTTTGAGATCTGTCACCTGTTCTTTGAGATCTGTCACCTGTTCTTAGAGATCCGTCACCTGTTCTTTGAGATATGTCACCTGTTCTTTGAGATATGTCACCTGTTCTTTGAGATCCGTCACCTGTTCTTTGAGATCTGTCACCTGTTCTTAGAGATCCGTCACCTGTTCTTTGAGATCTGTCACCTGTTCTTTGAGATATGTCACCTGTTCTTTGAGATATGTCACCTGTTCTTTGAGATCCGTCACCTGTTCTTAAAGATCCGTCACCTGTTCTTAGAGATCCGTCATCTGTTCTTTGAGATCTGTCGCCTGTTCTTTGAGATCTGTCACCTGTTCTTTGAGATCTGTCACCTGTTCTTTGAGATCTGTCACCTGTTTTTAGAGATCCGTCACCTGTTCTTTGAGATCCGTCACCTGTTCTTAGAGATCCGTCATCTGTTCTTTGAGATCCGTCACCTGTTCTTTGAGATCTGTCACCTGTTTTTAGAGATCCGTCATCTGTTCTTTGAGATCCGTCACCTGTTCTTAGAGATCCGTCATCTGTTCACCTTTTCTTCTTGGAGAGATCTTGGAGACACATTCTCTTTCTTTAAAGAAGTGAAATGAAAAGTCGGTACTACTAAATGAAACCCATATACAAACGGTATTTGATCCTCTCCCCCTTCCTTCACCGCCAGTTCCGCCCGTCCCACAAAGAATCAGTGGACGCCTTCATCGAAGAGTCCGTTGTCCGACGCGAATTAGCTGACAATTTCTGTCTGCACAATTCCAACTACGATTCACTTGAAGGCGCCTATGATTGGGCGCGCGAAACTCTGCAGCGCCACTCCAGGGACGCACGGCCCTACCTGTACACCCGTCAGGAGCTGGAGGAAGGTCGGACTCACGACCGGCTGTGGAACGCTGCCCAGCTGCAGATGGTTCGCGAGGCCAAAATGCACGGCTACTTGCGCATGTACTGGGCCAAGAAGATTCTGGAGTGGACGGAGTCGCCCGCCGAGGCGCTGTCTATTTCTATCTACTTGAATGACAAGTACAATTTGGATGGCCGAGATCCCAATGGCTACGTTGGTTAGTGCAAATTTATTATGGCTCATTGCATGTTATAAGCAGTTTTATTATTCACTATGACCAGTCCTATGTTCATTATGGGCACTTGGGTAGTCACTATGACCATTTGGGTATTCAGTCACTATGACCATTAGGGTAGTCAGTCACTATGACCACTAGGGTATTCAGTCACTATGAGCATTAGGGTAGTCAGTCACTATGACCATTTGGGTATTCAGTCACTATGACCATTAGGGTAGTCAGTCACTATGACCACTAGGGTATTCAGTCACTATGAGCATTAGGGTAGTCAGTCACTATGACCATAGGGTAGTCAGTCACTATGACCATTAGGGTAGTCAGTCACTATGACCATTAGGGTAGTCAGTCACTATGACCATTAGGGTAGTCAGTCACTATGACCATTAGGGTAGTCAGTCACTATGACCATTAGGGTAGTCAGTCACTATGACCATTAGGGTAGTCAGTCACTATGACCATTAGTGTTAGTCAGTCACTATGACCATTAGGGTAGTCAGCTACTATGACCAGTCGGGTAGACACTATGACCATTAGGGTAGTCAGTCACTATGACCATTAGGGTAGTCAGCTACTATGACCAGTCGGGTAGTCACTATGACCATTAGGGTAGTCAGTCACTATGACCATTAGGGTAGTCAGTCACTATGACCATTAGGGTAGTCAGACACTATGACCAGTCGGGTATATTAATGCTGGAGTGAAGCTATCCAATAAACCCACCCCGCAGGCTGCATGTGGTCAATCTGCGGCGTGCACGATCAGGGCTGGGGTGAGCGGGCCGTGTTTGGCAAGATTCGCTACATGAACTACGATGGCTGCAAGCGCAAATTTGACGTAGAGAAATTCAGCACCCTCTACTGCGGAGCTGGCCCGGCCGCGGGGTCTTCCCGGCCATCTACTAGCAAAGCTGGCGACAAGAAGCAGCAATCTACACTGCTCAAGTATTTGTCCAAGCCTAAAAATAAGAAGCGCTGATTGCAAAAATCGAAGCTGACTACTACTCGTAATCAGTAGTACTACATGCGATTTATTATTTCTATTAAAATGCTAGTGATGCATTTTCTGTTTATTTTGCGAGCTACAAAGACAATTCTCATTACTACTCTAAGCAATCTCCAAATGCATTGTTAAATATAGCATTGACTGTGCCAGTTGTGTACCTTGCTAACTTCAATGTTCAACACCTATTCATTTGCAGTTAATCTCGTGCGTTTGTATGCGTATGTAAATATTGCGTATGTTTTTTGTTTTGTTTGCACTTTTTAATTTCAAATAAATATGCGTTTGTCTTTGTTTTTCTATTCTTGTTTTTGTAGAAATATTGCTTACTTAGAAAGGAGACTAAAGGGTGTTTGACAAGGTAGATAGTGGGTGTTCAGTGAAGAAGATGGGAGTAATCAGTGAGGGAGATAGTGGGTATTCAGTGAGGGAGATGTGGGTATTCAGTGAGGGAGATGTGGGTATTCAGTGAGGGCGATAGTGGGTGTTCAGGGAGGCAGACAGTGGGTATTCAAGGAGGGAGATAGTGGGTATTCAGTGAGGGAGATAGTGGGTATTCAGTGAGGGAGATAGCGGGTATTCAGTGAGGGAGATAGCGGGTGTTCATATGTTCAGAGTTAATTTGCAAACTCTACAGTCTACATCAATGACCTTTCCTGTTACAAACCGCTTCCGCCACCAGCAGCAGCAGCAGCACAATTCGTCAGCCGCAGTGCAGAGGCCGCCGCAGCCGGCTGCTGTGCTGGCAG
This sequence comes from Macrostomum lignano, assembly GCA_002269645.1. Lineage (NCBI taxonomy): Eukaryota > Metazoa > Platyhelminthes > Macrostomidae > Macrostomum > Macrostomum lignano. The sequence continues at coordinate 91,863 of NIVC01000352.1, forward strand.
GCCGCGCCAGACGCTGCGTATCACCGCCTCCCGGTGATTACTCCTCTACTAACTCCTTGATGTGGCTTCAGAATCCCGGCATGATGCAGCACCAACAGCAGCAGCAATTCCAGCAGCAGCAGCAGATGCAGCAACACCTGCAGCAGCAGCAATTAGGTCACGTCCCGGCCGATTGTCTGATTTCTTACGGCGGCAGTCGCTCGCTGAACCCGTCGCCGCAGCAGTCGCCGCGCCCGTTGCAACGCTGCGGCTCGCTGAGCTCCCTGCTCGACCCCAGCATAGAGTTGCCCAACTTCAGCGCACTGGATGTTCAAGACGTGCTGTGCTGCGCCGCTCACGATCAGCCAGAGCCGCCGCAATCTCCGCAAGTTAGTAGCCAGCGTCCAGCCGCGCCGCAATGGGCTATGTTTGACCCGTTCGCCGGCCTAGGCGAGTCCGTGCTAGTCGACTCGCTCATCGACGCCCCGTTCCCGTCTGGCGGCTCCGTGCTGTTCGGCAATCCCAGTCTGGCCAGCTGCGCCCAGCTGACCGCGCCGGCTTTCGACACCCAGCTGCGCCGATTAGATCCTGTCAACCTTATCCTGCCCAGGCCGCAGGTGCACGCCCAAGGCGATCTAGGTGGTTGCTTCCATCAGCCTATGATGCTGCGCTGCTATCGGCCTTCCTCAATAGCCGGAGGCGGCGGCGGCGACACCGAAGGCGACGGCGAGTCGACCTCGTCGGCGTTGTCCTTCCCTACTAGCGAGTCGCGCTCCTACGCAAGCGCCACTTCTGCTCCGTTGTTCGCTTGGCGAGTCGGCGGCGGCGGCGTCGGCTACGTCTGCAGCGAGGACGGCGACGCAGTGGCAGCTGCCGGAGTCCACAGGGATCGTCGGGCGCCGGCGGCCGCGGCTGCTGCATCCTCCTCCTCTATGCAGCAGTCGCGGAGTCGCAATCTGTCACTTGATGCCAGCTTTAGCCGTGACTTGCCCTGCTTTCATCCGGTGCGTGGATCCATAGGATTTAGATTTGCTGGGACTATAGATCTGCTGGGATTTTAGATCTGCTGGGATTTTAGATCTGCTGGGATTATAGATCTGCTGGGATTTTAGATCTGCTAGGATTATAGATCTGCTGGGATTTTAGATCTGCTGGGATTTTAGATCTGCTAGGATTGTACGAGTAGATCTACTGGGATTATAGATCTGCTGGGATTTTAGATCTGCTGGGATTATAGATCTGCTGGGATTATATAGATCTGCTGGGATTATAGATCTGCTGGGATTATAGATCTGCTGGGATTTTAGATCTGCTGGGATTATATAGATCTGCTGGGATTATAGATCTGCTGGGATTATATAGATCTGCTGGGATTATAGATCTGCTGGTATTATATAGATCTGCTGGGATTATAGATCTGCTGGGATTATAGATCTGCTGGGACTATAGATCAATAGTGAGAATCAACTATTTTACAAGTATCATTCTACTTACATGTGTCTTCATTCCCATTGTTTGTCAGACGGACAGGCTCACTTCGTTTGACCAGGAGTCCTCTGCAGCCGCCGCCGCTGCCGCCGTCTCTTCTCCAGCTACCTCAGCGGGTGGCGCGGTTGCGGCTCCGCTGTTGAAGCGGCCGCTCTCTGAGTGCCCCATCAGTCGACGGCTGCTGATTGAACCGAACAAGTCTCAGCAGCAGCAGCAGCAGCCGCAAGCAACGCAGCAGCCACCGCCTCCGCCGACCTCCGTGTTTGTCGCTTCCTCCGCTGCGAGTTTTTTCGAGTCGCAAGCGCCAACGCCGACACCGGAGACGCCAACTCAGGCGACGGTGGCCGCGGTGGCGTCAGCGTCAGCCGACTCCGTTGTCCTTGATCTGGTAGCCACCGATATTGCCAACACGTCGGCAGTTGCACCGCCGGCTTCCAAGGAGGCCGCCGTCAAATCGGCGGCATCGCTGATTGAAGACGCCGACGCAACCCTGCTATTCTGCGATCATCCCGCCTGCTTAACGTCGGCTGTCGCATTTCCCAATGCTGAGCAGCTTCGCGAGCATCAGCTCAATGTTCACGACTATCTGTTCTGCGACTGGCCCGGCTGCGGCCGCGCCTTCCGCAGTCGCAAAGGCCTCAACAGGCACGTGAATTGTCAGCACTCGAAGCCGCTAACTTGCCCGCTCTGCTCGGCCCGGTACAGCGGCAGTCGGACCCATTTCGAACGGCATCTGTTGCACGGCCACCGGCGCTGGATGTGCCCGCACGCCGCCTGTACGGAGCTGTTCGCCTCCAAAGCCGAACGGGCGCGTCACGTTGCTGACCGGCATAGCAACACGCCCAAGGCCCAGCTGTCCTGTCCACTGTGCCCCTTCACTACTAATCATCAGCACGCCCTGCGCCGGCACACAGACTGTCACTCTAGGCGGCACGACTGTGCCCAGTGCGATCGGCACTTTCCCAGCCGGCGAGCCCTGGCCAGCCATCAGAGAATGCACCTGGCTGCTGCTAGTCTAGCCGAGACATCTGTGAGTGTGTTAATCCTGCCTTTGGTTATCTCCCTCATCCTCAGATTGAGTTGTCGACTCCCAGATTCTCAGATTGCGTAGGTCAATCTGACAACTCTCACAGATCCTCAGGTCAATCTGACAACTCTCCCAGATCCTCAGGTCAGTCTGACAACTCTCACAGATCCTCAGGTCAGTCTGACAACTCTCACAGATCCTCAGGTCAGTCTGACAACTCTCACAGATCCTCAGGTCAATCTGAAAACTCTCACAGATCCTCAGGTCAGTCTGATAATTCTCCCAGATCCTCAGGTCAATCTGACAACTCTCACAGATCCTCAGGTCAATCTGATAACTCTCACAGATCCTCAGGTCACTCTGACAACTCTCCCAGATCCTCAGGTCACTCTGACAACTCTCACAGATCCTCAGGTCAATCTGACAACTCTCACAGATCCTCAGGTCAATCTGACAACTCTCCCAGATCCTCAGGTCACTCTGACAACTCTCACAGATAGACCTTACAAAACACTAGTGTACATTTTAGAGCAATCCATTGCATGCGTTTGGCAAGTAATTCAAATTACCTTTTCCCGCATGCTTTGCCAGTCTGTCAATCTGGCGGAGAGTCCCTCCTCGCCCGACTGCCCGATGGCCGACTGCCCTGTTGTTGTCAATCGTCGCTCACTTGGCGGTGATTACCAAAGCAATGGCGGGGACGCTAGCGCACCTTGTCTGAGCGCCAGCGGCAGCTGCATCAGCGGCCTGACTGGCAGTGGCGGAGCGCCGCCGATGCACCGCCCGACACCGCGCCGGCTGGCCAGCGAGCCCTGTTGCTGCCTGTCAGTCGGCGGCGGCGGCGGCGGCGGCGGCGGTAATCGCGGCGCATCCTCGGCTTCGTCGCCAGCGGCAGCTGTATCGGCTGATTCTTCGGTCCAGACTCCGTCGCCTCCATCATTACAGCAGCAGCAGCAGCAGCAGCAACCTGAACAGCAGCAGCAGCTGGTGTACTGCTGTCCCGTTACCGACTGCCCGCTGTCGTTCGACAATCTGCCGGATTTCAAGAGCCATTTCGCTGACCACCTGTCCGGCCAGGTGCCCGGCGACGTCGCCTCGCTGATCGGCCTGCCTACTGGCGTCGGCGTCGACCACACGGCCGGGGCCGCCGACGGAGCCTGCGGCGCCAACGACGGTGATGACGATGTGAGTTCGGCTGCCGCCGCGGCCGCCGCTGCCGCCTTCAGCCTGGATGACGAGACTACTTCGCTGGTGGCCGCCCTCGACCTCATGATGGCCTCCGACCAGTCGCTGATCTCCGCCATCAACGATCCGGACTCGGAGCTGCTCAACCAGATGTTGCTGACGTCGGCCCTGACCCTGCCCGACGCTGAATCTGGCCGGCTCCGCTGTCGACGCCGCGGCCCGGGCATCGGGCAGCTCGGCTCTGGCAGCTGCGGCGGCGCCTGCGTCCAATCCTCGAGCTCGGCCCGGACGGACGCCAAAGCGAACAGCAGCCTGGCTGAGCTGGTTCGGCGCCGGCGCTGGCTGCTGCGTGAGCGGGTCGCCCGGCTGCAAGGCCGCGACGGATCACGCAATGTCGGCGAATGCCTGCCAATCAAATACCAGGAGGAGGATGTGGAAATCAACTGCCTGTCAGTTTAGCAGCCTGTGTGTCGCTTAATCCCCCTCCCTCCCTCCCTACTACCATATAAGCACCGCCGCCGCCCCTCTAGCCATGTCAGACCCGACCGCGAGTCGCTTCTTTTTACATTAGGTATATATATTATGCTGATGCCTATTTTTATTGTTTATTGCGTGTGCGCACGGAGACACCGGCAGGCTTCAATGCGCAGCGGGCAAATGCATACGGAGCTTTTGATAATATAAATAGTTCCCAAATAATCAGAGCATGTTTCTCAAGATAATATTGAATAACACTGATTCCAAGAGCTAATTTCGATGGGTTTTTCTCGCCAATTATTAAATTCAACTTTTCTACGCGCTACTCATGCTACTTCGCTTAAATTTTGGTAGTCAGTAGTATAGTAGAAATGCCTGTAGGCTTAATTTGTGAATGTTCGTCGCTTTTTTTCTCGCAAGTTTCTCTCGCTTTTATGTTGATTATTCGGCAAAATTGTGAAGCTTTTTTATTTTTATTAAACCACAGAAAACTAAAATAGCTAGATGGGGCACTCAGGAATATATACTTGGTACATCAGCTTTCTACTCTCAGTTCAGTAGCAAAAAAGAATGCTTAAGCTATTTTATAAACAGACAGCTGAAATGACTTTGATAAGTTTAGAAGCCAAGCTTGCAGGCGTAAACAGCTTGCTAATTGGTTCAGCAATAATGTACATTGGCCAGTCCACTGAAATGTACATGGCAGCTTTTAGGCTGGAATTCCGAAAAAGGCAATAAAATTGGGGCGGGGCGAAGGGGGGTAGTGTGGAAAGGCGCGGTTGGAGGGTTTAGCTTGAGGGTAAGAGCCAATAAAATAAGCCTTGGCTTTAAAAATACATTAAAATGCTTCTGTTTAACTACTTACTGCTGAACTGAAAGTAGCTAGCATGCAAATTTGCTGAGTGGGCCATCTAGTTATTTATTGTGTGTTAAACTGGCAAACCGCTTGTTAATTTCATCAGTTTTCTTTGTATTCACTAAATATATAACTACTAACTAGTAATATGTAATGATTGTTGTCAGACAGTTGCAGGTCACAGTCACCATATCCTTTTAGCACTATTAATTATTGTCATGTACTAATATTTGTCAATATTATTATACAATTTGACAAATTCGGTTATAAATAATTGATGATTGATTGAATTTCATCAGTAGAGCTATATATACAAATATTATGCAATTATACAATTCGGTCAGTAGTTCTTAGACTTATGTTTTGAGTTATCGCTGTCTAAAGAGATTAGTGGCATTGCGTATTTGTAGAAATTTTGTCTTTGTCAGTGTAACCCCGGTAGTCTCTGTACACATTTACTAACCTCAGCGTATCTCCGTGCGTCTAGTTTATTGATATTTGCTTGCTGCTATGCCAAGTTTTAATTGATATCTCATATTGCAAGGGGGAGGGGTCGATGATACACCTTTTGCGTTCTATTTCGATTAAACTGCATTCAATTTCGGCAAACTGGCTTTCATTTTCGGCATCAGCTACGGCCGCACATCCAAACTGCATTTGAAATTTCGGCAAACTGTATTCAATTTCGGCAAGCTGCATTCAATTTCGGCAAACTGCTTAGATTGGCGCTGTCGAAATTGAGTGCAGTTTGCCGAAATTGAATGCAGTTTGCCGAAATTGAATACAGTTTGCCGAAATTGAGTGCAGTTTGCCGAAATTGAGTGCAGTTTGCCGAAATTGAATACAGTTTGCCGAAATTGAATACAGTTTGCCGAAATTGAGTGCAGTTTGCCGAAATTGAATGCAGTTTGCCGAAATTGAGTGCAGTTTGCCGAAATTGAGTGCAGTTTGCCGAAATTGAGTGCAGTTTGCCGAAATTGAATGCAGTTTGCCGAAATTGAATACAGTTTGCCGAAATTGAATACAGTTTGCCGAAATTGAATACAGTTTGCCGAAATTGAATACAGTTTGCCGAAATTGAGTGCAGTTTGCCGAAATTGAGTACAGTTTGCCGAAATTGAATACAGTTTGCCGAAATTGAATACAGTTTGCCGAAATTGAATACAGTTTGCCGAAATTGAATACAGTTTGCCGAAATTGAATACAGTTTGCCGAAATTGAGTGCAGTTTGCCGAAATTGAATACAGTTTGCCGAAATTGAATACAGTTTGCCGAAATTGAGTGCAGTTTGCCGAAATTGAATGCAGTTTGCCGAAATTGAGTGCAGTTTGCCGAAATTGAGTGCAGTTTGCCGAAATTGAGTGCAGTTTGCCGAAATTGAATGCAGTTTGCCGAAATTGAATACAGTTTGCCGAAATTGAATACAGTTTGCCGAAATTGAATACAGTTTGCCGAAATTGAATACAGTTTGCCGAAATTGAATACAGTTTGCCGAAATTGAGTGCAGTTTGCCGAAATTGAATACAGTTTGCCGAAATTGAATGCAGTTTGCCGAAATTGAATACAGTTTGCCGAAATTGAATACAGTTTGCCGAAATTGAATACAGTTTGCCGAAATTGAATACAGTTTGCCGAAATTGAATACAGTTTGCCGAAATTGAATGCAGTTTGCCGAAATTGAATACAGTTTGCCGAAATTGAATACAGTTTGCCGAAATTGAATACAGTTTGCCGAAATTGAGTGCAGTTTGCCGAAATTGAATACAGTTTGCCGAAATTGAGTGCAGTTTGCCGAAATTGAATACAGTTTGCCGAAATTGAATACAGTTTGCCGAAATTGAATACAGTTTGCCGAAATTGAATACAGTTTGCCGAAATTGAGTGCAGTTTGCCGAAACTGTTTCTCGGTTTGTCGAATTCGAATGCAGTTTGGATGTGCGGCCGTTGCTGATGCCGAAAATGAAAGCCAGTTTGCCGAAATTGAATGCATTTTTATCGAAATAGAACGCAAAAAGGTGTAGCAGAATGCGATATTGCTGCTATTTGTCAGGCATTCCTAAAAGCACACACACACATACACACACAACTGTCTGAGGTATTCATTTTTAGGGGCACGTTCTATCATCCTCTGGTACTCAAAATACTACAATTACAAAGAGTTAAGAAAAGTTCTTCATTATTATTTCTTATTATTGTTGTCGTTATTGTCTAAGAAAATAATACAAAAATATACATCGAGCGCGTTCCTGCTGCGCGCTAGCAGTAAGATATTCTACAATACTTATTTGCTTGCATTCATCCGTTTCTGTTGGTTATTCCTTCTCCAAAAGACAAACATCTGTAGATTTTATCTGTTGACATTTATACACAAGTTTCGCTGTGAAAAAGCGACAGCAAGTCTGTCCCTGGCTTAATCCGACCCGGAAGATGCTGGCCACAGACCACAAATACGAGAATAACCAGATGGGCCACTCAGCACATTTGCATGCAACTACTTTCAGTTCAGTAGTTAGTTAAACTTAAGCATTTTTAAAGCCAAGGCTCATTTTATTGGCTCTTACCCTCTAGCTAAACCCTCCAACCGCGCCTTTCCACACTACCCCCCGCCCCACCCCAATTTTTATTGCCTTTCTCTGAATTCCAGTTTAAAGCTGCCATGTACATTTCAGTGGACTGGCTAATGTACATTATTGCTGAACCAATTAGCAAGCTGTTTACGCCTGCAAGCTTGGGCTTCTAAACTTATCAAAGTCGTTTCAGCTGGCTTTTTTTATAAAATAGCTTATGTATTCTTCTTTGCTACTGAACTGAAAGTAGAAACCTGTTTTACTAAGTGTATGCCTGAGTGGCCTATCTAGTTATTCTAGTATCTGTACCAGAGACAAAAAGCTCCCAGCTAATTAAAACCCTGACAAAACCCTGTATGTCTGACAATAAGAAAGGCAGGCCGTTGTACACCCTGTGTGACCGTGTGCGTATCTGAGTTTTTGAGGATCAGCCTTGGGCGGAAAATAGCCTATCAGTACTATGTAAATGACAATTTCCCATAAATTTGATCAATTTATGCATTGCACATCCTTAAATATCTACTCTCTCGCGTAGAAAAGTAGTGTATAAAGCATGTCGACTGCAGAATTTGCTCCAGGCCGCGGTCAGGCCGTGAATGGGCCGCACGGGCCCGGCTGCTGTGCCGACTATCTGGACGGCATGCTGGCCACGGACCCTGTCAGCCGGTACTACACCCGCTACGAGACCGCCGATGGTCACGTGACAGTGCTGGTCCACTCCAACCGGCTGCTGGTGCTCTGCCTGGGACTGAAGCACCCGGTTGTGACGGCCGGGCCAGCAGGCCTAACAGCAGTCGATTTTGGCCAGCGCGCCGATTCTCGGTCAGCGGTAAACGGAAACGTGGCGGCCAGTTTCTGCGGCAGGGCGGGCAGGTGTGCGAGCTCCGGTTGTCCGGCTCGGCGCATCAGCCAGTCCGCTGTCCGGTTAGCGGCAAACTGATCGAAGTCAATCCGCGATTGGCTGCTGAGCCTAGCCTGGCTGTGACTGAGCCAGTCGGCCAGGGCTACCTATGCATCCTGGCGCCTTCGCTGTCCGATTGGCCTAAACTACTGGAGCCGCTGGTTCGCTGCTCGCCAGCTGCAGCAGAGCAATCAGTGACAGCTGAAGTCGTGGACAGCTGAAGCAGAAGGGCGCTGCACTCGCAAATCCTGCGGTTTTCGCTGCGAAATGCACTTGCGAGATAGGAGTTTTCAGTTTTTTCAGCCTGGCCTAACTGAATTCCCAATATCTCACCGAACTTCCGAATGGCAAATGAAGTGCTCATGCATGTTGTAGAGAAGAAGGCGCAGTAAAAAAATTCTGGTTGGATTACTAGAATAACCAGACGGGCCACTCAGCACATTTGCGTGCAAACTACTTTCAGTTCAGTAGTAAGTTAAACAGAAGCATTTTAATGTATTTTTTAAGCCAGGGCTTATTTTATTGGCTCTTACCAATACCCCCCCCCCCCACTTAAACCCTCCAACCGCGCCTTTCCACACTACGCCCCGCCCCATCCCAATTTTTGCCTTTCTCTGAATTCCAGCCTAAAAGCTGCCATGTACATTTCAGTGGACTGGCTAATGTACGTTGTTGCTGAACCAATTACGAGCTGTTTACGCCTGCAAGCTTGGGCTTCTAAACTTATCAAAGTCGTTTCAGCTGTCTTTATTTTTATACGAGCTAAAATAGCTTACGTATTCTTCTTTGCTACCGAACTGAAAGTAGAAAGCTGTTTTAATAAGTAGCTAATCTAGTTATTTTAGTATCTGTGGGTTGGATATGTTCGTTCTACTGTTAAATAAATATATAAATATATATTTACTGTAGTCTGTATATAACTTAATAGTCTTATAACAACTAATCATTGAGAACAAGCAATCAACACAATATTATTTAAAACAACACGAAAATCGGTGCGCATATTGGAGCAATTCAACTTCTTCATCAGCATATTATTCGTCAGTTAGCAGCATTTCAACCACTTTACATTCGTCAGCTGTCATCGTGCGCAGCAGCGAGATGCTCGGGCTCAGCAGCACTTTGCTGATGTAAGCCACCTGCACAGCCAATAGGAACAGCAGCACTAGGCCCAGCACGCCAATAACTGACAGGCAGGAGGCGATTGACAGGCAGAACACTAGACTAGTGTAGCTGACCTTGGCGGATACGTCAAAGCTATGCTTGTCGTATTCAAACGCGTACCATTCGTCCACAATGCGTAGCGTGTCGCCTAGGATGGCCAGCGCTAGGAATAGCGCTCCTAGGCAGGCGCACTTCGGCACCGAGTTGCTCTTTGGTCGCTCTGTCTTGGCTGGCTTTCTGTTGCAGGAAATGATTGAATATTGACCAGTTGCATAGTCAGAATCAATCAATCGATATCAAAAATTCACCAGGTTACAAGCATCGCACTCTCAGACACTCACCAGTGCTGACATGCACTCTCAGACACTCACCAGTGCTGGCATGGCACTGTCAGACACTCACCAGTGCTGGCATGGCACTGTCAGACACTCACCAGTGCTGGCATGGCACTGTCAGACACTCACCAGTGCTGGCATGACACTGTCAGACACTCACCAGTGCTGGCATGACACTGTCAGACACTCACCAGTGCTGGCATGGCACCATCAGACACTCACCAGTGCTGGTATGGCACCGTCAGACACTCACCAGTGCTGACATGGCACTGTCAGACACTCACCAGTGCTGACATGGCACTGTCAGATACTCACCAGTGCTGGTATGGCACCGTCAGGCTCTCACCAGTGCTGACATGGCACTGTCAGACTCTCACCAGTGCTGACATGGCACTGTCAGACTCTCACCAGTGCTGACATGGCACTGTCAGACACTCACCAGTGCTGGCATGGCACCATCAGACACTCACCAGTGCTGGCATGGCACCATCAGACACTCACCAGTGCTGGCATGGCACCATCAGACACTCACCAGCACCATCAGACACTCACCAGCACTATCAGACATTCCCCATTTCCGTCTCACTCATTGGTTTGGCCCTGTTGGGCTTCGCCGACCGCTTCGGACCGAGTGCCGCAGTTCTCGGCCAGGTCCTTCCCCTGGCTGCTGTCGGCTGTGGCAGTCGTGTGGCGCATCAGATTGGAAATCCGTCTGCGGCTGTGCGCCTTTCTGGCCGGCTTCGCTTCGGAGGCGGCGTCGCCGGGTGCCAGCGACTTCAACGGGCCAACGCTGGCCAGGGTGAGTCGCTCTTCGGTGAAGCTCTCGGTTGAGCTCTCCGTTGAACTGTGGGTTTCATCTAGTGGGTTCATTCCAGCGGACTAATGGGTCTCTTCTAATAACTGCCGGGCGTTCACAACAAACAATGTGATTTCGAGTATTGTATACAAGTACCTAGGCTTTAAGGGCGGTAATGAGAAATCAAGAGGGCTCCGTAGCCTTTATTATCCGCCTTCAAAGCCTAGCTAGGTGCCATAGACTAAGCGACAGCTGTTTATATTTGCTTTAATTCTATTCGAGCCAAGGAGTTATATAATTAGCATCCTGGAGTGAAAACATACTGGATCTATAATGCCATTAGAAAATCATGCAAGGCTTTGAGCAAAAATTCAATCTGCGTCCCTCTGTATACATTTAGGTCAATTCATAAGATTCACCTGAATCTAAATCTAATTAAATGATACAATACGTTGATACGTTCTGTTTTGCAGTGTATATACAAGACTCGTTCCGTACTAAGAAAACAAGATGTGAAGAACAATAGCAGACAGCCAAAGAAACAGAAAATATTTACACACACGGAAATTCAGAGGCAGCACTAAATTCTGTTGACAAAAACAATAGACATATTTAACTAATAGCTGTCAGTTCTACTCGTACTTTTAGTAAGAAATTATAAACTTTAAACGACTCTAACTGTATTGGAGGAGCTTTTATTCGCGCTCGGCGATAATCTTTAGAAGTCCGTAACGCGGTGATTTTCATCAATCGCTGCCTCGCAGCAGACAAGTAGAAATTGCAGCTCAAACCGTTGCTGCAACAAGAGTCTCGATTCTAATGCAACCATGAGAGCGACGTTGGAAGTGAGTCCTGACTCCTGAAAGTCTGCTCGAACATTCGGCACAGACGACGACACAGCTCTTCTGACGGATATGATCACAAAGGCCACCCTTCGATGACCAGCAGGGCTGCCCGACATGTCTGACAACTCGGTCGGTCGGGCAACTACAGCTGACGAGCGATGCAGTGCAGTAATTTAGTGCCATTCTCCGATGTCAATCTGTCGAGATACTAGCTGCCTCGCGAAATGCCAAGTAGTCAACTAAGGAAGATCGGCTTTGCGCGCTTCTCCAAATAGAACCGCACCTGCAGCAGCCCTTCTGTTTAGAAGATCTGATGAAAGCAGATGAAGAGTGCTTCTATGTAAATCTATAACAACTAGAGTCCCAGCAGGTCCAGGTGCTCACCTCGAATTGAAAATATCGGAATAGTGTGCATGTCCACGACACGAATAGACTCAGAAGTTGCATCAGCAACTGGCCGCTCTAGCGATCTGAGAAATTCTATTGCATTAACTATTGACAAGCTAATTAAGTCTCTGCTGCTATAGCTAACACGCATTTTGTGCCGCTTCCGTTGGTGAACATGTGCATGCTTGTCGGTAATTAGTCAATTCGCAATGCGTAGCGACTCAGATTCCTGCACAGCATGCAGATGTTCTATGTACATGTACATGTATCGCCATTCAATTCGCTGTGTCGACTTTCACAAGCACGCCGTAACAACTCAGGCAGTTGCGCACAAGCTTGACAAGATGGCAAGAGCAGAATCCCCCACTGTCCTTAAAAAAGGAAAGGGCAAGCACGAGGGCAAACCTCGGCGGGAAAACTTCCCGCAGGCAATTCTCATCTATCCTCAACTAAGCTGACATGCCCTTAGCTGTCAGAATTGCAGGCATTTAATGCACTTATGCACTAGGTTCCAGCTGTTTCGCAATATGTATTGACTACCAATGCCGAACACGAGTATGATGCACACTGGCATGTTGAGCCCCGGCTACTCCCGACAGTTGGCGAGCCAGATTGGAGGGATAGTCAGCCCTCTCCCTCTCCCCTACCTCTAGCTCCCCTTGCCCGATCTCCCCTAACAATTCCCTTCCCTCCTAATCTTTCTCCCCTTCCCTGTCTCATCTACATGTGAGCATTAGAGGGAGATGTAGCTAAAGTTGAAAATAGACCACGCAATACGAGCGTATATTGGTAAAATTGTCTAAAAGCAAATTAATGTTTTATACAAAAAATACAAGATTAGCTGAAAACTGTTTTAGTTGATATTAACATTTTCGACCCGGCCTTTGCTAGCCAAAATGTAATCGTCGATGGTAATCGTGTAATTTCAGGCCGCCCAATAGTAGTCCGATGGTACAATATCAAGATCGATGATGCCATAGACTGACTGAAGGTCGTAACATCGAGTGAACAATGTCCAAAGTATTTACACTAGTATGTATACACTTCGAGAGTACATGATACACGCACCGTGCATAATTGCAGTGTTTTTAAATACATGCAATGAATACATTTCACCGTGCATGAATTCTTCTGCACAAACAGACACTTTTACATAAATTTTCCTTCTTTTGTACATGTATATCCGCAGTCGAATATGGAGTTGATGGCTAGTTGATAGGTACAAAATGACCCTAACCTTTCGTTTCGATTTTTTTCACTCAAATATAATTTTCGCTCGATCAAATGCATTTCTTTATTAATTGAATGTCTATTAATCCGTAAATCCAGCTTGTTAAAAGCAACAATTAACTGGCTATTCTCCTGTCTGAAGTGGACAAGGCACTCTCATAATGCATCTGTCTGTTTTTTTTCACTTTCACTGGCCCATTTAGTGAAAGCAGGCAATTAGCGCAGTAGCCATAAGTGGGCAAATCGGCCCTCACGGGGGGTGGGGCGGAGCCGACTGCATGCCTTTGAAAGTTTCTCAGTTACCCAGTGTTATCGCCCCCAGCTCCCTCGCCATGCAGAACTTGTGCAAACAAACAACTCAAAAAGCTATACTAAACCCTGCGTAATGCAGTCTGCAGCATAAATACATATGTGGCAGAATTGCGTTGCCATTGCCATACTTAAACTACTTATACATGCATAGCCGTGCAGTACACGATGTTTCCGCGTCTTCAAAATATTGGATGAGCGCGTGGGAACACACACGCGGACTCGAACAGCCGCTCCGCCCCTCCCGCCGCCGACAGCGAAAGTTTTCAATGTTTTCTCTAGCAGCTTGCATTGTAGACTACAGGATTGGTGGCGTGAGAACTCGCTGTTGAAATAATTCTGATGATGGGGGTTGGAGTCTACATAGACGCGAGTTTAGCAAAGGCGAGTGCATGAGAGCACGCTAAAAGGTCGTAGCGTCATATATTGGGTAAACCATTATCAAAAACATTTACCTTAATGGTTTAGGAGGCCGAAACGCGTCAAGTTAGTGGGAAGAGCATGAAAAGCTCAGTGCTAAAACGCGTCCCACGGTCCCGCCACGAATTTAGTGTGCGGCCACTCAGTTAGGGCGGATTGTGTACTATGTTTTCTTGGAAAATTTTAGGAGGCAGGTTTTTTATACGGAGGTAGGAGCTGTGTTCATTTGTACAGCACAAAAATTGTTATTGCTTTTGATAGAAGGGAATCCCAGTGTTAATCGTTTGATATATCTTGCCTTTCTTATATAGCTCTATTGATATTTATAAAGCTTTTTGTTTGGAAATTAAAATTAGGATTCTGGATGTTAATTTTATATCGTCTCATTGGTTTTAGGAATTTATGAGTGCGTGCCGGCCTACTGCGCTTATTAAAGCCTTAATTTTGTAGCGAAATCTAGCCTTCGGTGCCACTGGAGGTTTCCTGTTGCTACTAATGGCAATTGCGCAAGCAACGCAATTCTGATGCGCGTGTCAATTTAAATATTGTTTGCTCTCTGGAAATTTGTCAGGATTCTGCGTTTGCCTGGCACAAATAAACGAGACTCGTAATGCTGGCATAGCCGGATTAACAAGTTAATTGTTAATTAATCTCATTAGTTAATAACAACTGTTATAATTAATATGTTTATTGCATATCAAAGTTGAAGATGTATAAATGAGGAAGCACACACACACGATAGTAAAAAAAACTTAAAATGTAGAGTTGGAGAACGAGAGCCTGCGCACTCAACTCTAACAAAGTACAAGCCGTAAAAATGTTTAAATACGAGCTCAAGTGGACAGTTGCTAAGAAAAAGAAGACAATTAGAGCTGGTAAATAAATAAATATCAAGTGAAGCTTGTGAATTGTTGATAGCAAATTTAACGAATATTTCTTATCAAAACGGTTGCGATAGATATGCACCTGTGTAAGCCTCATTTTCGAATAATTCCTTTCCTTCTCATCAGAACTTGATTGACACGTCTTTCTGGCGTTGCGTTTCTGCCGACTCCACTGCAGCCGGTAGTCCGTGGTTCGAGCCCCCCTCCCGTTCGGAAGCCTCGCCGTCGAGCAGGCCGGTCCTGGCCAGCTCCAGGGCGGAGCAGCGGGGAAAGCCGGGCACCGTCACCGTGTCGTGGAAGCCCTCGTAGTCGATGACGCATTCGCCTGTGTCCGTTGGCAAGATGCTGAGGTCCTCGAAGCGGTGTCCCCAGCGGATCTCCGTTGGCAGGTAGCTGGTCCGGGCCTCCGTGGTGGCGCCCGTCGAGATCACGACGCCGTTCATGAAGACCAGCAGCTCAAAGTCGGCCGCGTAGAGGTCCTTGGCGGACATGTTCCAAAATGGCGAGCCGCTGTCGATTCTGTGCTGGACAACTACCGGCCAGCCGAGGAAGAGGCGGGCATCGCCGCCGTCCAGGCCCATGTTGATGACCTGCTGCTCCAGTAAGAGCGTCTCGCCTTCAGCGGTGAGTCGCCGCTTCACCAGGACGCCGCGCACGCTGCAGTCGATGAGGTGAGAATGGCGAGCGTCGCCAACGCGGCAGAGCAGCACGAGATGCCCGTCGCGGCTGCAGATTGCCGCATTTTTGCTGAACAGCAGCGTGCCTGTCCGGTTCTTCGACTTCGTCAGCTTGGCCAGCACCGCGCCAGTCATCAGCGTCGTGATGATGAGGTTGCTGTAGGACTGCAGCGTCACCAGCAGCACCGCAATCGGGCACTTGTCCGACGGCGACCGCGACCCGTAGCCGATGGTGATCTGCGTCTCCATGGAGAACAGCAGCGTGGCCAGGAAGGAGTTCACGTTGAGTAGGCAGGGCTCGAACCCCAGCGGCGGGGTGGTCAGGTAGTCTCCATGGCCGTAGCTGAGCGCCCACCAGAAGAAGGTGAAGAGCAGCCAGCAGCTGAAGAAGGCGGAGAAGAACACGGCTAGGCAGTAGCGCCACTTCATGTCCACCAGGGTGGTGAAGATGTCGCCAAAGTAGCGGCGCTTCCGCTTCCGCACGTTGCTATGGACGACGTTGCACTTGCCGTTCTTCATCACCAGCCTGTCGTAGCCTCGCATGCGCATGATGGCGAACTGCGACTCGCGGCGCATGATGGCGGACTGGCCAAGACTGCCAATTGATTGATGGATGCTGAATTGAGGGGTCCGAGGACAGGTCGCTTGGAGGCTGGGGCTCGCATTATTGTCACCATTAAGTAACCGAGGGAGCGGAAAAACCAGTTTTTCTAAGGAACGAACTGGCTTGAAGCGGTTGGCTGATAGTTACTGTGTTCCTTTCTCTTTCTCTCTCTCTCTCTCTCATTGAGCTGCTTTAGTTTGAGTAGTTTCCATTAGTAGCGACATTCAATGTCAGTTCCATCGAAGCGGCGATTAGTTAGATATTTTATACGGTGCCCCCACGTAAAGCTGGCCTCGAATTGAACAGATCGAGTTGAAACTCTATTGTATAATATGTTGCTTAGATTTATAAAAAAAGATATTTGATAAATGCAATACATTTCGGCTTAAAAATTGCATGCCAAAAAGCAACTATTATAAAAAACTGTTCAAAAGTTACTTAAAAGATTGAAGACAAGCAGTTAACAAATGCGCGAGATGCTACTATACCCCAGCAGTAACGTGTAACAAATGGGTAATGAGGAAAGCACGACGGGAGCTCCTCGCTAAGAAAGCTAAAAATAGCAATAAGAATGCAGCCAATAACAGCTGGGCTCAGGAGAATCCGCGCTAACCAAACTGTGCAATAAAAAAGAGCAACCAGAGAATATCAACTGATCATGGATAAGACAGCTTAGAGAGATTAGCGATGCCAAGACCAATAGCAGTCTCGGCAACAACACCAGAAATCCTGCCGTCGTCGGTTCATTCGCTAGCGTTGGCCATCTCGTTGCCGACGCTGGGCCTGGTGGCGCTGTGCGCTCTGGCCTGCGTCTGCTGCTGGCGGAGGAAGCGCAAGACCCGAGCTCGCCTGTTTGACCGGCTGGGCGAGGAGGCCAAGAGTGCAAGAACGACGGTCAGGTGACTTTTGCTGGTGGAGTGGATAAACTGATACAGGGACATTGCTGCTGGTTTGATTAACGGTACCTAAAACAAGGTGGAAGGCTCTACTGAAGGAGGACACTTAAGCGTTTACAGATATATGGATAGATAGACAGATAGATAGACAGACAGATAGATAGACCGATAGATAGACCGCTAATCCAGACCGAACCCTCAAACCGCAATGCAGGAAACTGACTCATAAGGCAAACCGAGCGGGCAGGCGGCTGGCCGCACCGAAGGCAGCGTCAGCTCCGAAGCTGATGCGGATGGTCTCAACAGTGCTGCAGCAGCTGCCGTCTGAGCAGCGCAGGCAGAAGTCTAAGCAGCATCGATCAGCGCGGAGGTCTTCATACATGTGCTGGCAGGATGCGGAGCGGAGGAAGGATGAGCAGAAAGCGCCAGAGCAGCTGCCACATACAGACAGCTGGGTGAAGCGATCTGCGACGAGCGATGCTATTGAAGGCAAGAATGCAAGGCTGCAGTGTAAAGTATAGCTAGCTGCAGTCTGCTGCAGGACTTGGATTCACAAAAATACTTAAAATCATCTGATTCCGATAGACCGAAAAATTCGACTTAAATAAGGATCCGACCACGCTTTGAAAAGGAAACGAATTATATTAGACTCCAATGACTGTTAGACAAGTATTTGCTCAAGACTACAAAGCCAGCTAAAAATAGATTTACCAGTAATGAATAAGATAGGGTTGAGACTACAATGAATAGAGCGTGCCAGGCTATACCTCAGGCGCAGAGAGCAGAGAGCTAGGGCGCAGAGAGCTAGGCGGAGGGTTTACAACTGGCCAAATCCAAGATGTGCTCACTTTTCCCGGATTTATATCCCTCAAATGCTGCATCATCTCAGGTTTTTTGCTTCTCAAACTTGCCAGCAAGGTACGCTTGTCAGCGTAGACCACTGTAGTTTGGGTTGGTCAAGATTTCTCTCTCAGAGACTTTCCCAGTCATTGGGGTGTGTTTCCAGACTCTCCCAGTCATTGGGGTGTGTTTCCAGACTCTCCCAGTCATTGGGGTGTGTTTCCAGACTCTCCCAGTCATTGGGGTGTGTTTCCAGACTCTCCCAGTCATTGGAGTGTGTTTCCAGACTCTCCCAGTCATTGGAGTGTGTTTCCAGACTCTCCCAGTCATTGGAGTGTGTTTCCAGACTCTCCCAGTCATTGGGGTGTGTTTCCAGACTCTCCCAGTCATTGGAGTGTGTTTCCAGACTCTCCCAGTCATTGGGGTGTGTTTCCAGACTCTCCCTGCATTCATTGGTGTAGTTCCAGACTCTCCCTGCATTCATTGGTGTAGTTCCAGACTCTCCCTGCATTCATTGGTGTAGTTCCAGACTCTCCCTGCATTCATTGGTGTAGTGCCAGACTCTCCCTGCATTCATTGGTGTAGTTCCAGACTCTCCCTGCATTCATTGGTGTAGTTCCAGACTCTCCATGCATTCATTGGTGTAGTTCCAGACTCTCCCTGCATTCATTGGTGTAGTTCCAGACTCTCCCTGCATTCATTGGTGTAGTTCCAGACTCTCCCTGCATTCATTGGTGTAGTGCCAGACTCTCCCTGCATTCATTGGTGTAGTTCCATACTCTCCCTGCATTCATTGGTGTAGTTCCAGACTCTCCCTGCATTCATTGGTGTAGTTCCAGACTCTCCCTGCATTCATTGGTGTAGTTCCAAACTCTCCCTGCATTCATTGGTGTAGTGCCAGGCTCTCCCTGCATTCATTGGTGTAGTTCCAGACTCTCCCTGCATTCATTGGTGTAGTTCCAGACTCTCCCAGTCATTGGTGTATTACCAGACTCTTCCAGTCATTGGGGTGTTGCCAAACTTTCCCAGTCATTGGTGTATTACCAGACTCTTCCAGTCATTGGGTTGTGTTTCCAGACTCTCCCAGTCATTGGGGTGTATTACCAGACTCTCCCAGTCATTGGGGTGTGTTTCCAGACTCTCCCAGTCATAGGGGTGTATTACCAGACTCTCCCAGTCATTGGGGTGTGTTTCCAGACTCTCCCAGTCATTGGTGTATTACCAGACTCTCCCAGTCATTGGGTTGTGTTTCCAGACTCTCCCAGTCATTGGGTTGTTGCCACTCACTCCCCATCCCAGTCATAGTGATATGACCGTCCGCCCCTACTCTTTGCTCCCTTCCCACAGGCACGGATGCGGGCCTAGGCCAAATCCAGCTGGGCATACGGTACGACAGACGGCACCGGTTCCTGACTGTGGCGCTGCTGCAAGCGGCAAATCTGCAGCTGCCTCCAAACCAAAAGCCGCCGCAGCAGGTTCAAGCGCTGTTGCAGATCCTACCGCCGCAAGGTAGCCGCCACCAAGAGTTCAACGACACCTTCCAGACTCCGCCAGCTGAGTTCAATTCAGGTCAACCCAACTGGCGATACGCGTTCAAATTTGTGCAGTTCCCGGGCCTGCTAGCCAGCTGGCAGCTGCGGGTGGCGGTGCGGCTGGCAGCGGAAGATCAGGAAGACGGGACGCCGCGCTCACTTGTCCAGCAGCCGGCGCACCTCGGCGAGACTTGGCTCGATTTGGCAAAGTTTTCGCGACTGTCAGAGTCGTCATCAACTTCAACGCAAAACTCGTCGTCATCTTCGGCGACGGCGCCCGTCGAATCGCCGGCAAAGTGCGCAGACGATGGAGAGAAGCAGCGGCGACGGCAGCGACGGCAGCGGCGGCAGCGGAAGCTGCAACAGCAAGATGAAGCAGCAACTCTGGAGCAGGTGTTCTGGCAGCACCTGGAGCCTAGCAGGAGCTGCTGCGGTGGATTCTGACACTAAACAGCTCAAGGTGTCAAGGTGGACTGATCGGTGGACTGAAGAGTACAGTTCCTTTAAAAATTTCCCAGAACGCGCCATCCTGAGAAACGTGTGACCTTCATTTCTTAGACAGGCTTTAAAGTACAAAGTGTGTATCCAGTTAGCTGCATCACACTGAAATGCAGTTTACAATACACCTAATCCAATAACAGGTAACTTTTAAACTCAAGAAACTTGGAGAATTGAAACGCAGGAAAGTTCTTCATTGGTGCATTATAGCAGAGAAATTATTTAGCTGCAGTTCAAAGTAACACCGAGAGTGCATTTCTTGAGTGGACAACTCAAGTAAAGCTCAATGCAGAAATGCAAACAAACCATACAAATAAAGGGCTTATTGAGTTATAAAAACCACAAAGCCGTGATTAAAATGCTTCATATTAGTCATAAAACCGTTGTAGTCTAGCAGGGGAATTTGCTCTGCCAAATTATTAAGTTCACGAATTTTTGGCTACAACTAAGTGCAGACTGCGCAGCATCTTCACTAGTTTGAAATCGTCATCGCTGAGCTGCGATGTGTCCACCTTGGCAACAGATGAGTTGTCCTTAGCAACTGGCGAGGCCTTAGCAACCGACGAGTCCTTAGCAACCGAAGAGTCCTTAGCAACCGACGAGTCCTTAGCAACCGACGAGTTTGTCTTAGCAATAGGCTTCTTTTCTTCAGTAGCTAACGTATTCTCCTTAGCAACCAACGAATTCTCCTGAGCTGGTCCCGTAGCAACCGGTGCCTCAATAACACTGGAATTTTTATCTGGCGCTGGCAACTCGGCCCATACGCTGTCGTTCATAGGAGCGCATTCCAGAAACCGGGTCACTCGCTTCTTAGCATCCCCCTGCACAGCCGATTCGGGCCTGTACAGCCAGTAGAAACGGCACTGCAAGCTGGCCGACAGCTTGCGCACCGACGACAGGCAGCGGTGGAACTCGAAGAAGCCCAGGTCGTCGGGCGAGGGCGCAGACGGCGCCAGCAGCAGGTCAATCGGCAGGGCGGCACCGAGACGGTCGTCTTCCAGCAGTTCTACATCACCGAGATTGACAACTTGGCTGTCGTTGTTGATAGACGCTGTTGATTTTGCCGACAGACTAGAGGCCATCAGCAAAGTGGAGGTGAGCCCAGCTGCCTGCAGCAGCTTTAAGCTGAGCCCCTGCTGGTCGAACAGCACCAGGACGCGCAGCAGGCGAGTTGGGCTAGATTCGCGATCGAGCTGAGGCCTGAGGGGGTGGGTACACGGTGTGGCTGAGGCTTAAGCCCGTCGGTAACCAGTGGTCCGAACTGAAGTATCTGAGTTTGTCAAGACTGATGGGGAATATTCCCACCTGAGGGATCAATACATCTACACGGATGGGAAAAATTCCCACCTGAGGGATCAATATGTCAAGACTGATGGGAATATTCCCACCTGAGGGATCAGTGTATCAACACGGATGGTGAATATTCCCACCTGAGGGATCAATATGTCAAGACTGATGGGGAATATTCCCACCTGAGGGATCAATATGTCAAGACTGATGGTGAATATTCCCACCTGAGGGATCAAGACGTCAAGACTGATGGTGAATATTCCCACCTGAGGGATCAATATATCAACACGGATGGGAAATATTCCCACCTGAGGGATTAATATATCAACACGGATGGGAAATATTCCCACCTGAGGGATCAATATATCAACACGGATGGGAAATATTCCCACCTGAGGGATCAATATGTCAAGACTGATGGGGAATATTCCCACCTGAGGGATCAATATGTCAAGACTGATGGGGAATATTCCCACCTGAGGGATCAATATGTCAATACTGATGGGGAATATTCCCACCTGAGGAATCAATATCAACACGGATGGGAAATATTCCCACCTGAGAGATCAGTGTGTCAGGACTGATGGGGAACATTCCCACCTGAGGAATCAATACGTCAATACTAAATAGGATTGGGGGATCATAACTGAATGACGTCAGTAGCCTGGCCTGTCAGGACGCAGGCAATAACAAAACTGTTACTAAACACAGTGCAAAACAAGTCTGATCTGTCCTTACCGACCAGCGGGTCGCAGCAGGCCCATCGGAGCGGACATGCACAGACAGCAAATCCAGTCAGTAGCGTCAGGCTCCAAGTAGGTGGCCAGGGCCCAGGCGGCCGGGCCGACAAGAAGGGTGAGACAGGCCTGCGGGAACACGGATACGGCTGATGACAGTCATCGGGATGTGGACAAGATCAGATAGGATGCAGACAAGATCAGAGAGGATGCGGACAGGATCAGAGCGGATGCAGACAAGATCAGAGAGGATGCAGACAAGATCAGAGAGGATGCAGACAAGATCAGAGAGGATGCGGACAAGATCAGAGAGGATGCGGACAAGATCAGATAATGTAGGCAAGATCTGAGAGGATGCGGACAAGATCAGAGAGGATGCAGACAAGATCAGAGAGGATGCGGACAGGATCAGAGTGGATGCGGACAAGATCAGAGAGGATGCGGACAGGATCAGAGTGGATGCGGACAAGATCAGAGAGGATGCGGACAAGATCAGAGAGGATGCGGACAAGATCAGAGAGGATGCAGACAAGATCAGATAGGATACGGACAAGATCAGAGTGGATGCGGACAAGATCAGAGAGGATGCGGACAGGATCAGAGTGGATGCGGACAAGATCAGAGAGGATACGGACAAGATCAGAGCGGATGCGGACAAGATCAGAGCGGATGCGGACAAGATCAGAGAGGATGCGGACAAGATCAGAGAGGATGCGGACAAGATCAGATAATGTAGGCAAGATCTGAGAGGATGCGGACAAGATCAGAGAGGATGCGGACAGGATCAGAGTGGATGCGGACAGGATCAGAGTGGATGCGGACAGGATCAGAGTGGATGCGGACAAGATCAGAGAGGATGCGGACAAGTCAGAGAGGATGCGGACAAGATCAGATAATGTAGGCAAGATCTGAGAGGATGCGGACAAGATCAGAGAGGATGCGGACAAGATCTGAGAGGATGCGGACAAGATCAGAGGATGCAGACAAGATCAGAGAGGATGCGGACAAGATCAGAGAGGATGCAGACAAGATCAGAGAGGATGCGGACAAGATCAGAGAGGATGCGGACAAGATCAGAGAGGATGCGGACAAGATCAGAGAGGATGCGGACAAGATCAGAGAGGATGCGGACAAGATCAGAGGATTGCGGATGAAGCCATGAAGCCGGTAATACCTGGCAGAACAGTCGTTTGCAGCCTGTGCAAGTGGCCGCCTGCACGCGCAGCGCATCGCGCACACAGAGCAGGCGCGGGCGCCCACGCCGATGACGGCAGCGGCAAGGGCGTCATTTACCCGGCGGCTGCAGGGCTGACACAGCTGGCCAGCGAATACGGGATGCTGGATAGCCGGGTCGCTGGCCGCCGAGCCGCCGCAGGCCAGACAGTAGTCAGGCTCGTTGATCCGGCTGCGCCTGTAGTTCCGCATCAGCTGGTCTGTGATAGGACGCGAACCCGGTACCTCCAGGCAATCGTTATCGTGGCTACCGCCGCTGCTACTGCCACTGGGACCTCCGCTTCTGTCTTCTCCCTCTCTCTTCTCCTTTGTTCCGACAGCTTGGTTAGGCTTTTTGCAGCCCCGTCCCACTGTTGAAGCGGCGGTCGCGCTCTGCTCAAAGTCGGAGTCGCTGTCGACCGCGGCGGCGGCTGATGTGACTGGACGACTCTGTGCAGCTGGGATGAGATGGTGCATCGAAGCATTTCATTGCGCAGTGCGTGGCGTTACCTTCAAGACCAAAGCATCAAACAGGACCCAGGGTCTTGCGCTATGGACAACCAAGGCAGAAGGACGCTGGACTGAAGCCAGCAGGTGTTTCGTCCGAGCTGCGCTCACAAGTTTATCAAGCTGTTTTTTTAACTGCTGCCGGAGACCGGCAAGCAAGCAAAGTTGCGGCGAAATTCCAGCTGCTCCTGTCTCTGCAGGACGGATTTGTCTATGGTAAAAACCTGCATAGTTTTATGTATGTAAAAAACCAAATCTCTGCAGTCGTTTAGAAAAGCTCTCCAATGATTTTTTAAACTTTTTTCTCTTGAAAAAAACTTGTGAGCGCCCCTCGGAGAAAACACCTGCTGGCTTCATCTGCAATTCGGAAGTCCAGCAGGTGAGGTATTGGGAATTCAGTGCAGAAAAACTGAAAACTTCTTATCTCGCCAATGCATTCATATTCATACATGCGCAACTGCTGGCCAACCTGGCCGATCCGGCCACCGTAAATTGTGGTGGACCAGGTGGACCAAGTCGCATTTTTTATAAAAAAAGTAAGTCGTATGGCCAGTGTAAATCAGGGGGGGGGGGTTGCGCATGCATGTTTATAAAGATTTCTTTTTTATTATTTAATATTATTGAGGGGTGTTTAAATTATTTTCTTGTTTTAGAAGTAGACCATATCTGTAGACGAACATGGATTTCATAAGACAGCAGCTAAACACTGACCAGGCGCGCCGCTTCTAACGTAGGAACGCCGGTGCCGCTCGCGCATGCTGTCCAGGCAGCGCTCGGCCCACTCGGACAGCCGACAACCGTCGCCGCCGTTCAACAGCGCCTGCTGGCCGGCCTCCAGCTCGGCTAGCGACTCTCGTAGCCGGCCAAGCGCAACCCGGCTGGTCAGGGCGCCGCGCGCCAACAGCTCGTCCAGCAGGCGGACTAGGCCGCGTTGCTGCATCGAGCCGCTAGCGGGGGCGCCAGCACCAGCCGCAGGCAGATGGACCAGGGCTTTCTGGCTGCTCAGTGGCAGCAGGGATTTCTGAGCAACTTCGGACACTTTGCCTTCGGCTAGCCAAAGCAGCCAGCGCCAGCCTGGCCGAGCCGGGCGAAGGTGGCAGCGCCAGCCGGACACAACCATGCCGGGATAATGGCGCGCACCCCATGGCGCCCAGGCCAGAGCGCCGAAGTCTTCAACTAGCTCGCCCGACTGGGGGGCCAGCATGTTGTCAGCGGAGCTGACGGCGTTGCCCGATTCGTTGTCGGATGCGGATGAAGAGTCAGACGACTCATTGTAGTTGTTGCTGACAGGCCTGGGTCGCTTGGTTGCGCCGCGGGAAGGCATCGCTCAGCTCTGTTGGCTGCAAAGCGGTCATGTAGAATAAAAGAATATGCTGCCCATACAGACTTCCAGACTTTCTCAGTGTCAGCTGGCTATATTTTTGATAATGCTCAAATATATTTTCTTATATATTGCTTATAATATTTTTTTGCTATTGGACAATAAGAATCATATTTTGGGCTTAAAGATATTGCTGCAGTCTAACATCTAGGGGTTGTAGCCTAGTGTTTAGAGGGTCAGATTCACAACTAAAAGGCTAGGGTTCCATTCTCAACCCACTTAGAACAATTTGTGACCTTGAGAAAGACTTACTTAACTCTGCATTGCTTCAGTTCACCCAGTTGTAAAATGGATATGAATTAGCAGGGGTAATTGAGGGGGTATGTGTGTGGCAACCCCCTAGTTGTCAGACTTATAATTTATAACCAAAATAATTCAGTAATCAGTTAAAATAAAAAATATTAATTTATATCTTGCTTGTTGCATTTGTACTTTCTTATTATATAGCCCCTATAGCTTGGCTAATTTACTTTATTTTATCTTCTTTACACTATTTGCTAGGCCTATATAGTCCTAAATAACATACTTATTATTATTAAAATTAATCGAAAAAGATAATGGTTAGATATATAACTATATTAAGGCTCTATGGCCTTAATAAGATACAATCTATATTAAAAAATGAATTTAAACAAAGTAAAAATTACTTAGTAAGCATTCTCAAAATCCACTTTAAAAACAGTGATTTCCCAGGCCTAACTTTTAAAGCATTTAGAAATATATTATAAAAGTTATAAATGGGCTAAAAGTTAGCAATGGTCTAAAAGTTCTAGTCCAACTAGAGCTATTTGATTCTATTTATTGTTGATTTATTTCTATGTATATTATTTTGATGAACGAGGAGAATGAGGTAGGTGTGCACATTTTATAATCAAAGCATTGAGCTAAGAATGTTACTATTGACTCTTGACTCATTTTTACAAAAATAAAAGAATTTAGAAAACTAGGGCTACAAAAAATAATTATGATATATAATTATAATAGTTTATAAAAAATATTCCAAAATGTAATATATGTCTATCTATCAGTTTATCAATCTATCACCCTTTTGACTATTGCCTTTTTGACTATCATCCTTTTGATTAGTATCTATCTATACTCATACCTAGCTAGTCCCGAGTCTATTTTGGTATTCTATATAAAAGTTCAAGTTATAAATATGTACCTATTGCTTTATAACTAAAATGGCTATTATTAAAAATGCAATGTTACCAAAGTAGAAAGTACTAAAGTGGCTATTACAAAAGTTGATTATTATTACCATTTAAGTTCTATAGCCTATTGTTATATGCAACATATTGGGCTTATTAATATTATAATGCCAAATTTAATATAGTTGTTACTGTGAGGAGTAAAAGTTAAGGCTTATAATTTATATTATATGCATTGAAACAAAAATAGGCCTATTGTATCAATGTAGGCCTAGTAATAAAAAAGCAAAATTTTTATGCTATAAGACACACACAGACAGTCAACAGACAAAAGACAGTTTTCATTTTTATAGGTAGGCCTAGAGATAGCAGTCTATAGGCCCAAATTTTTATATCACTTTTTAACTTCCATGCAAGAGTAAAAACACTGCTCAAGATGACAAGGGTGCTTATTAGGATTTTAAAGTTGTTGTCTTATGCCTTATGGTTTTACACCAAACTTGTCAAAATCTAATTTGTCAACGGACATAAAATTTAAAAAGAAATTGAATTTGTCAACAGTTAAAACAAACTGAGCAAATTTGTCAACAACAAGACAGACTTACTAAAAAGCTTATTCTTTAGCATAAGTTTCTATAATTTGATGAGCAAAATATTGTAAAGACTTTAACAAGACTTCATAAGTGCATACTCTAAATGCTATTGTGCATACACAACTCAAATCTAACAAATTGGGCAATCAATACTATGTAGCCCCAACATAATACTACATTCTACTTAGTTGAGTATCCAGATATAAGTATATCAAGAGCTAGTCTATTGGGTGTTTGTGTGCTACATATGATTTATTATACTTTATTGCATCTTTATAGTGAAGCAAGTCACTTTAATTCAATTTTTATTCCAAGTTTGTTTATCTCCTTAACCATTAACAAAGGTTTTGTTTGAGTATGACTTTAGATTCCAAAATGCGTATAAAAATAGTTCCAGGCAGATTTATTGCAATTTAGTGGACTTAAAATCCACAGGCTTTAACAGGTTCTAAAAAATATATAGGCCTATATCAAATAAAACCATTCACATTTGTTATCTTATATGTATTGTCTCAATAGGCTTTTGTATTTCAATTTTTAGCATAGGGCCTATAGTAAAAATATACTAGCTAGTTAATAGCATATTGTCAGGTAGGCCTAACCAAATTTGTCAACAATGCTTGGTAAGGTAAACTGCTGTAGATGTTGACAAATTGGGTGGCAGTGGCACCCATGGTTCTGGTTGGTTAGGCCTAGAAGACCTAAAAAGGAAAAGGCAGTGTCAACATAAACTTAGAGTACAGTCTAGGTTTAATACGCTAATCTGTCTGGGTTTCCCCACATATTTTCTAAAGTCTACTACTATTTAACAATAGAAATGAACAAGGCGGATATATAATAGGCCTATAATTAAATAGCTAGCATATCGTTAGAGCTAGCTGTGCAGCATTTCTTAGTGTATAGTAAGGCCTAGTATATATTATTTATTAGTACTGTACTGTATAGCACAAGCAATATAATTATTAATGGTATTCTCCTATGCTGCATCCACTGCTCGGCAGAGCTCGTAGACAGAGGACCGGCTTCTAGGTTGGTTGGACAATTCTTAATGAAAGATTGAAACTTTGAAAGATAAAGAAATGTCTATGAAGGCTAAGCCTCTTTATAGCTGGAATGGCCGGCGTCGGCTCAGCGTGTCGGCTCACTAGACGCATTTAGAGCGGAGCGGTACAGCGCGCATTATCCCTTCTAGTCGGACCAAATTTGTCCGCTTTATACCGTCTAGACGGTAGGGTATAGTATAGGACCCCTGGTCGGCTCACGGCTCAATGTTTTAAATACGCGCCATCTTTTAAATCTTTTTATAAGACGAGATTTACTTATAGCTTAGAAGGGTGGAAAGCTTAGAAGCCGTAAAAATATTCGGCTTTGAAGATGAGGAAGAGCTGACATCATTTAAGTAGATACGTGTCAGTATTTTCCCTTTTTATAGTGGAAGTGGTCACATAGTCGCACGAATTTAAAACCTGTATATTTTTGGTACATAATTTAAAAATTCCTGTTGATCTGGAATCTGGATTATAATGATTAAGTTAGGTGCCTTCGTGCCTAGCATTACAATAATTTATGTTGAATTGAATAGCTCAAATCTGAGAAAGATTTGGGCAGTCAGAACTCAGAACCGATATTATAATCATTCGTCTCTTATTAATATTTATTTTAGGGCCTAGTTAGGCCTAAGCTTAAGCCAATGTATTAGTTTATAATTATATGATGTCCTTGCCCTGTGCTGTGACATGGTTTGGTTTGTAGTATGCGTGGCCTAATGTTAGGGCCATTTCAACTAAGGCAGCCTAAGGCTTTAAAGTGACCCAACAGCCAACCAGAAATTTCTTAGGGGGCTTGCTTGGTATAAGACCAAGCTGGCCACGCCCACACATCACACACCAAGATGGCCGCAACATTAAATCTCTATTATATCTACTCTCTCTATCATTAATTAGCAACTTCCATATACTAAAAATCAATAGCTATTGTTATAGGCCTAATAATTATTTGCTTATGCCTAGTCAATCATGTTTATATTATAAATACTGATAGACTAATAGTAATAGATTTGAAACTAGGCCTAATTACCCATAATACAAAAAACTTTATTTTTTTTAGTCATTAATTTTTGTGCCAATTTATTCCTTATCATTACATTTATTAAATTTATTAATATCAGTTTATCAAGAAACCATTGCTAGGCCTAGGCCTAGTAAATAGGTTAGGGTTAGGGTTAGGGGCCTAGGGTTAGATAATCTACTTTGGTAATAGCCATTTCAGTAATAGGCTTATGTATTGGTTTTCCAACAGAAATTCAGTTAGACATTCAGAAATTTTTTAGTAAATGTTTAACAAAATTGTCTATTTAGTACGCAAGACAATATAAATTTTTAGACTTTTTTACACATGTCTCTGCTTTAAAAAGACACATCAGACGTACACAAGGACACTTCATAAGCTGAGATATTCCCTAGCAATGGTTGTTATAGCATTTTGCAATATACCTAACACTGTCTATGGTCGTTTTTTAAAGAGTCACTATATCGTCGCACTTTGCTCTTTCTGAATGAAATTGCACAGCTGCTTTACGCATGTCTTTAGGCCTACTTTAAAATGACATATCAGACACACACAAAGACGCTTCACAAGCTGAGACAATGTTTTTAAAAAAAGCCTAGCAACAGTTGTTACAACATTTTCTAGATATACCAAATGCTGTTTGATGTTGCTGTTTGAATCACATAACCATTTTTTCAGAAGCTGTGCTATTTCTGTAAGAAAATTGCACTATTGCTTTACACATTCCTCACTATAAAAAGACACATTAAAGACCAACAAAGATGTTTCACAAGCTGAGGTATTCTTTAGCAACATTTGTTACAATGTTTTCTAAATACTTAGTTTACCAATGCCTGTCTTTGGCATTTGCACATTCTCTAGTTGTTCGGTGGGCAATTTTGCTTACCCTTATTGGAGCTGTCAATTGCAAATCACTTCAAGACTGATTTGCTTCTGCAGTAGGCAGATTGATTTCTTAAAGTGATACCTGATATTCTCTAGTCATAATTGCTTCTTCTTGGAAGACTCAGCAGAGTTGCAAATTTTCTTTGCCATTTTGAGAGTAAGGTCTTACTTTCTTTTAGTAGTCATTCGACAACTTTGCTATCTCAATGACTTGTGACAATCCAATCAGGTATATTTAGGTATATCAGGTATATTAGGTAGCTGCAAGGGGCGTCCAGTGGATGTAGCGAGGAGGCAGAGGGAACCGCCCATTTCGCTAGTCCCTGGCAACCAATGACTTCCATTGAAGTGATGTCACCCAGGGGGACCCGTCGCTCTTGCTTGCAGCGCGGTCCTCCCCACTGGCGGTAGGGAAGAAGTCAGCTCATCCCATGTCCCTAAGGTACAGGGTGAGTAGTGGGATGCTCTCGGGCCTGCAAATGTCGGAGAGAACTTGGTTTGGCCCAAGGTGAGTGAGCCTGGCCTTGGTGAAAACCGGGCAGTGGCAGATAAAATGCTTGGCGTTTTCACTGCCTGAGCAGCAGAAGGGGCACTGCTCCTCAGGTACTTGGCCCTGAAGGAAATGGTGGCAAGAGAAGCAGCCATGCCCAGAAAGGGCCTGCTAACTGCTCTAAGGTCTCTGTGGTTGAGCCTGAGGAGGGCTCTACTCAGGAGAGGAGAGGGGCAAAGGATGGCCGCATGGGATTGCCTACAATTCTGAGTGTCGTGCCACCTGCGGAGATGCTCGGAGTCAGTCCAGCACTTAATGCAGGAGTTGATCACCAAAGCGGGGATGGGGGCTCCCGGGCCTGGCCATAGCAGCACGCCGGCGAAGCCAGCCTTGGCCAGCAGGTCAACGCGCTCGTTGCCAAGGAAGCCGGCGTGGCCCGGGATCCATCTGAGCTTCACCTGGTTGCCTAGCGCAAGCCTGTTGAGTTGGGTGTTGCAGTCCAGGATGGACCTGGAGCTGGCAGTGCTGCGGCAAAGGGCCCGAAGGGCTGCTTGGCTGTCAGAGTGAAAAATAAATTTCCAACTGCTAAGCTGCCTTTGGCGCAACTCTGCCGCGTAGGAGCTGATGGCAAGCACCTCGCTCTGAAAAACACTGGAGTTGAGCCCAGTGTGCTAGGAGTAGCTCCACCCAACTTCTCCCTTGAAGAAGATGCAAGCTCCGAAGCCTGAAAGCCTGAAAATAAATGCTAATAGTGATATATTCTTTATTAGATTTAGAAATTTCATAGATTTTATTCTTGTTCTTGCATCTTTATTTAGAGAATCAATCAAAAAGTGACAGATCGAAAAGGCAATAGTCTAAAGGGCCATAACTATAACAAATACATATATTAGCCTTGTATTTATTAAAATGTATAATAGGCCCAATTAAAATATATTAGACTTCTACTATTATTCTACATGCATATATATTGATACTAAGGCAGGCATTATTTTAAATAGCTATCAAAATTTATGTTGCTTAGAAATAAGAATAAACTTTATTTGAGTATAATATTTGTTATTTTTGCCTTTCAATGTCAATGTCATTTAACAACTATTTTATTTTAAAAGCTTTATGCATTAATTTTAGACAAAGATAACATGAAACAAGTCATACTTGCCTTCCTATATTCATGTCTAAAAAAGTTGCAAAGATTATTAACAATATTTAGCAAGTACTAAGAGTAAGAGATTAGACTCAGACTAGCAATCTAGTGCCCCCTTTAGGATGCCCAATAAGCAAAGAACAAAAATATTCATGCAAATTCATTAAAAAGCACATTTTCTTAAGAACCAATTCTTTTTTCAGTTTTATAAATCACCTTATTTGTGTAAACTTCTCATAGGCAAAGATTTTTATGTTTATTATGAATTTGTTTCTAAAAAATAACAAAAGGACAACAAAATAAAGCCTTCACAAAGATAACAAGTATTCCCCTTATATAGAAAGCATCTCCTAGACTGCAAACATCCTTCTAAATAGCATGCATCTCTAGATGGCAAGCATCCCCCAATAATAAGTATCTCACAATGGCAAACATCCCTTAGATAGCAAGCATAGTAAGCACCCCCCATATAGCAAGTATCATCAGAAAAATAGTATATTTCCATCATTGGAAGTCTTAGTAATTATTTTTGTTATAAATTAACAGCTTTATAAAAATCTCTTATATGAATTCTATTTTAGTTACTTTTAGTTGCTTAATGTAGTTAATTGTTCCAGTATGTGATGGCTCGGCACTTCACTGCATGCCAACTGCTGCGCATACGCAGAGCCGGTAGACCTGCCCTGTTTTCCTGGTCTGGTCCGCCAGATACTTACCCATCCAGCCAGTGCCTGCAAACCCCTTATCTCGCTTTACAATGAGCATCCTGTGCCCATGCGCAGCCTCCAGCAGTGGTGCCTCATCTGGCGCCGAGGCCAAGTACTCGGTCGGCCGGGGCAACAAGCTGTCAGCCGAGCAGGTCAGTCGTCAAATCGATCGACAGTTGAAAGCCGACCGGGAGCTTCGACGCCACGAACGCCGCATCCTGTTGCTAGGCACTGCAGCTAGCGGTAAAAGTACATTTCTGAGATCGATGCGTATTATACACGAGGATCGATTCTCTGAGCAGGAGCTGCTCAGTTTCAAGTCAGTTATCTATTGCAATATTTGGCGCGGCCTGATGAAATTGCTGTACGTTAAAAAACGGCTTGGCATTCGCTGGGAGAATAATAAAACTGGCGTACCGGCTGTTAAAGCGCTGCTGGCTCTGGAGAAGGAAATTGGCCACTCGGCGCTCATGGCCTGCGGCCTGCGCGAGGATCAGTTCCTCAGGGCAGCGCCTTTTATTCAGGTATTTCTGTTTGCATGCTCTCCTGTGATTATTATCCATTAGGTCATTAGGGTTTTGTTAGCTTTCCCATGATTGTCCATTAGGCCATTAGCATTTTTCTTGCTTTAATTCCCATGATGATTATCCATTAGGTCATTAGCGGTTTTCTTGCTTTAATTCCTATGGTGATTATCCATTAGGTCATTGAGGTTTTCTTGCTTTAATTCCCATGATGGTTATTCATTAGGTCATTAGCGGTTTTCTTGCTTTCCCATGATGATTATCCATTAGGTCATTAGCAGTTTTCTTGCTTTAATTCCCATGATGGTTATTCATTAGGTCATTAGCGGTTTTCTTGCTTTCCCATGATGATTATCCATTAGGTCATTAGCGGTTTTCTTGCTTTCCCATGATGATTATCCATTAGGTCATTAGCGGTTTTCTTGCTTTCCCATGATGATTAACCATTAGGTCATTAGCGGTTTTCTTGCTTTAATCCCTATGGTGATTATCCATTAGGTCATTAGCGGTTTTCTTGCTTTAATTCCCATGATGATTAACCATTAGGTCGTTAGCGGTTTTCTTGCTTTAATTCCAATGATGATTATCCATTAGGTCATTAGCGGTTTTCTTGCTTTCCCATGATGATTATCCATTAGGTCATTAGCGGTTTTCTTGCTTTCCAATGATGATTATCCATTAGGTCATTAGCGGTTTTCTTGCTTTCCCATGATGATTATCCATTAGGTCATTAGCGGTTTTCTTGCTTTCCCATGATGATTATCCATTAGGTCATTAGCAGTTTTCTTGCTTTAATTCCCATGATGGTTATTCATTAGGTCATTAGCGGTTTTCTTGCTTTCCCATGATGATTATCCATTAGGTCATTAGCGGTTTTCTTGCTTTCCCATGATGATTATCCATTAGGTCATTAGCGGTTTTCTTGCTTTAATCCCTATGGTGATTATCCATTAGGTCATTAGCGGTTTTCTTGCTTTAATTCCCATGATGATTAACCATTAGGTCGTTAGCGGTTTTCTTGCTTTAATTCCAATGATGATTATCCATTAGGTCATTAGCGGTTTTCTTGCTTTCCAATGATGATTATCCATTAGGTCATTAGCGGTTTTCTTGCTTTCCCATGATGATTATCCATTAGGTCATTAGCGGTTTTCTTGCTTTCCCATGATGATTAACCATTAGGTCATTAGCGGTTTTCTTGCTTTAATTCCCATGATGATTATCCATTAGGTCATTAGCGGTTTTCTTGCTTTCCCATGATGATTATCCAGTAGGTCATTAGCAGTTTTCTTGCTTTCCCAAGAGGACTATCTATTTAGTCATAGGGTTTCGACTACTAAAATATGATTTGCCATTACCTGGGTTGGAAGGGCCAGTGTCCTATAGCTGTTTGTGAATTCCAATCCGATTGCCACATGTACAGGAAACTTTTACTAATGAAATGTTATTGGGAAACTGGCTGCTATCCGACAAGCGGCGCACTAATCGCTATCCGTATTTGATAGGAATGAGTCAATCAGGCCAGCAGCAGTCAGTTTCTTATGGGCAAGCATTAGCCAGAATATTTCTGCGCAGCGTTACTCTTGGGGATGGGGTGCAAGGGCGAATGGCCATCCTGCTTTCCCCTCTTTCTCTCTCCCCCTCTCTCCCACAGAAACTTTCCTGCATTTCTGGTCGGTCAGTCGTACTTCAATTTTCAAACTTTTCCGGAGCTCCCTCTTGTTTTTCCTATTCGAATGATCCGCATATCAGGCTTGGCTTGGCATATCATTACAGATTCAAATAGGCGTATGTATCTATACAGGCCATGGTGGTCTGTCCGCAGTGGCTTTGCACTCTCCCTCTTCCCACTGCTTCCCCCATTTCACCTCTGCTGGGCTTGCTACCGACAGGCCTATCTACTTCTAGTGCAGCTCTGTTGTGTTGTATTTAATGGCGGATTCTTGTCGCGCCCCCTGACTTGGCTGCTGTAGATAATAGCTTTGCCTTTTGCTATTTTTTTGTCTGCAAATGCAGTGTGTAGTAGTCCATATATACTACTGACAGTAGTTTATGATTTTCAATGAGCAGAATGAGTTTCATTAGATTTTAATTTTGTATTTTCTGTCAAATGTGTGTCAGCTGGCTACTGTGTTGTCTGTCAAATGTGTGTCAGCTGGCTACTGTGTTGTCTGTCCAATGTGTGTCAGCTGGCTACTGTGTTGTCTGTCCAATGTGTGTCAGCTGGCTACTGTGTTGTCTGTCCAATGTGTGTCAGCTGGCTACTGTGTTGTCTGTCAAATGTGTGTCAGCTAGCTACTGTGTTGTCTGTCAAATGTGTGTCAGCTGGCTACTGTGTTGTCTGTCAAATGTGTGTCAGCTGGCTACTGTGTTGTCTGTCCAATGTGTGTCAGCTGGCTACTGTGTTGTCTGTCAAATGTGTGTCAGCTGGCTACTGTGTTGTCTGTCAAATGTGTGTCAGCTGGCTACTGTGTTGTCTGTCAAATGTGTGTCAGCTGGCTACTGTGTTGTCTGTCAAATGTGTGTCAGCTAGCTACTGTGTTGTCTGTCAAATGTGTGTCAGCTGGCTACTGTGTTGTCTGTCAAATGTGTGTCAGCTAGCTACTGTGTTGTCTGTCAAATGTGTGTCAGCTGGCTACTGTGTTGTCTGTCAAATGTGTGTCAGTTGGCTACTGTGTTGTCTGTCAAATGTGTCAGCTGGCTACTGTGCCATCTCTGCATCTTCGCATGATTGAACATTGCCATGAGCTGGGAAGCTTATCACACCACACGCACAGGTTTGAATAGAATTAAAATGCTGTTTTTCACCTGCCCAGGTGCTCTGGTGCGACGCCGGAGTTCGTGAAGCATTCGAGCGCCGGCACAGCGTACCCGGCGACGAGGAGTTCAAAGATGTCGGAGAGAATCTGGATTACTATTTGAATAGGCTCAAATCTATCTCGGTTGTTAACTACAGGCCAACTGACGCGCACATATTGCATAGCAGGCGGTTTACTGACTCGGTAAGGCAGTTTGTCTGGCTGCGATCTGCGAACTCTTTGCTGCCTACTTGCAGTAGTTTTCAAGTGATTACTGAGAGTCAGCCCCAAGCCCTACTGAGAGTCAGCCCCAAGCCCTACTGAGAGTCAGCCCCAAACCCTACTGAGAGTCAGCCGCAAACCCACTGAGAGTCAGCCGCAAACCCTACTGAGAGTCAGCCGCAAACCCTACTGAGAGTCAGCCCCAAGCCCTACTGAGAGTCAGCCCCAAACCCTACTGAGAGTCAGCCGCAAACCTACTGAGAGTCAGCCGCAAGCCCTACTGAGAGTCAGCCCCAAACCCTACTGAGAGTCAGCCCCAAACCTACTGAGAGTCAGCCCCAAACCCTACTGAGAGTCAGCCCCAAGCCCTACTGAGAGTCAGCCCCAAACCCTACTGAGAGTCAGCCGCAAACCCTACTGAGAGTCAGCCCCAAACCCTACTGAGAGTCAGCCGCAAACTCCACCCGCAGGTATTCGAAAAGTGCCTGCTATACGAGGGCGTGCCCCTGCGCATTATCGACATTGGCGGGCACACTAACGAGCGCCGGAAATGGTCGAAAACGTTGCGCATATTCCAGGGCGAGCTGCAGTCGGTTATCTACATAATCGCCTGTTCAACATTCAACGAAACCTACACCAAAGCCAGCGGCGAGCTCATCAACAAGCTCGACGAGAGTTTCCTCTGTCTGCGCCACCTTCTAGACGTGAAATCGGAGCTGTTCACCCGCGACATGAACCTGATCGTGTTCTTCAACAAAGACGACCTGTTCTCTTACAAGATCGCCAGCCTTCGTGTCGATTATTCAAAGTTCGATTCGACCTTTCCAGCTGATCGATTCGATCCGTTGGATCTCGGCCAGGTGCGCGAGCATCTGATCAGACGCCTGACCACTGTTGTGCCGCCTAATCGGCAGTTGCGCAGGTACACTCACTTCACCACCTCGATTGATCTCAGCAATGTCAGACGGGTGTTCCGCGACATCCGGGACACTGTTATGCTCAACTTTCTCAGAGAGGCCCTGCCGGCTTAGGTAGCGCCTTCTATTCGATTCATTCATTC
Source organism: Macrostomum lignano (assembly GCA_002269645.1). NCBI lineage: Eukaryota > Metazoa > Platyhelminthes > Macrostomidae > Macrostomum > Macrostomum lignano. The sequence goes on from NIVC01000352.1 coordinate 128,531, forward strand.
CCGGCTACAGATAATATATAACTAGATTGCTCACTTCAAAATTTTACTCCTGCACTTACTCTTAGGCCCAGATGTAAGAGGGGGAAAGGGAGGGATGGGGAGCTAGGAGAGGGAGGGGAGCTAGGAGAGGGTGGGGAGCTAGGAGAGGGAGGGGAGCTAGGAGAGGGAGGGGAGCTAGGAGAGAAGGGGAGCTAGGAGAGAGAGGGGAGCTAGGAGAGAAGGGGAGCTAGGAGAGGGAGGGGAGCTAGAAGAGGGAGTAGAGCTAGGAGAGGGAGGGGAGCTAGGATAAATAAATTCAGGAGACTGACACAGGAGGCGCTAAAAGATCATTACCCGATCTACTAGTAAATGAAATAAGATTTTTTAAATAACACTCAGATGCGAACAGACAATCTGACGTGGTATAAGAGCACTGTAATATTGTTCTTGTAGATATCATTAAACGAAGGCACTGCTAGTTTATTATCGCAAAAATTCTGCCTGGATAAGATGGCAACTTGATGCTAGTAAACACCTTTAGAAACCTTTAGAACCTATGTACATATGCATTAGTTTATTTACTTCCAATTAAATTTTACGCGCTGATGAGAATTAATCTTTGCACATGCAAATTATACTACTGTCATTATAGTAGCCAAACGTATAGATACGAGAGTGACAGATCAAGTTATATATTGTGTTCCCGGCTGGATGTTTTAGGCATAGCAGAAATGCGTTTATTGATGAAAAGTCGCTTACTATTAATTAGTAGCTTTAACTGAATCCTTCCAAAACGGGTTGCTATAGAAAAACAGCAATTTTATCATCGCTGCTTTCAAATGATTCATTTTATGAAATTATGAAGGTGAGGAAGTCGAGTTCAATGTCTTTTAGCCTACTAAAAGGTACCTAGTAGTATCTTTCGACTGCCTTAAATATTTAATCGTTTGTACGGGAGTCACAAACCATAGCTTCTGAGCATGAGCATTACAACAGCTGTTTAATGCCACTATCCTTATACTAATCAATACGAGAGCTGTCAGCTGTTGTGAATCAATAAATTATTTTATTTTCAGCAGGCTAACAATCCCTGGCTTTGTGATGCAATAAGATTTCTTACTCTAATGCTATTTTGTTATTTCCTATTCGATGGAGTACAGTTTTTGATTCACAAGATCATTCAGTTTGTAGTGGACAATATATAAACTATATGTTATATATGTATGCTTATTATCGTATAGATAATAATACAGACTTTATCTATTACTGAGCCATTGAGTCCGAGTATTTGTCTTTTGTCTTAACACTTCCCCTTGGTGCTTCTTATAGATGTATATATATGTATGCATAGTTTGTTGAGCTAGTTTGTTCAATTATATACTCTTATTAGTAGCAGTTTGTCTGCTTGTACAATCTTTTTATTTCGAGTCAGTTTGGCCTTGGTCTTTTCTACTCCTATACATATTTATAATTTGTACAATAAGGCGACCATATGCGAGGCATATATACATATGCCTTGTATATTGTATTTAAATTTGCTTTTCATGGCCTTATTTAGGTTTAGAGATGCCATCCAAGGTGTGGAAACCACTCACTCAGCCAGGTTTAGAGACGCCATCCAAGGTGTGGAAACCACTCACTCAGCCAGGTTTAGAGATGCCATCCAAGGTGTGGAAGCCACTCACTCAGCCAGGTTTAGAGATGCCATCCAAGGTGTGGAAGCCACTCACTCAGCCAGGTTTAGAGATGCCATCCAAGGTGTGGAAGCCACTCACTCAGCCAGGTTTAGAGACGCCATCCAAGGTGTGGAAGCCACTCACTCAGCCAGGATTAGAGATGCCATCCAAGGTGTGGAAGCCACTCACTCAGCCAAGTTTAGAGATGCCATCCAAGGTGTGGAAGCCACTCACTCAGCCAGGTTTAGAGATGCCATCCAAGGTGTGGAAGCCACTCACTCAGCCAGGTTTAGAGACGCCATCCAAGGTGTGGAAGCCACTCTCTGTTCAACCTGCACAATTTTTAAACGTATCGGTATTTGAGTTGTTATGAGGTCGAGAGATGCATTATTGTAATTGTGATTTATATTTTCTTCCAACTATATGTAATATTAGTTGTGAATATTGGTATATAATATATTTTACTGATTCAGTAGACCCAAGAAAGCATTCGATTGTGTATGAAATCGCTGCGCTTATCTTATCAGAGTTGACTTGGGCCAGCACAGGGCAGGCATTTGATGTGTGCTAAGCAACAATTTGAAACGAAATTTTCTACGATTTCAGTGTTTTGTTTGTCCCCAATGTACATAGGAGCGTTGCCGCTTTTTTGCTATTTAATTATTGTTTGCTAATTCGAATTATTTTATTTAATTCTTCCTATTTTATTGGCCTTGTGCCAGGTTGATTCAGTAATAATATACGCGAGTAAGTTGATGCTTCGCTGCGTTGTCTATTAAACACAAAATACATGTAGTAATTCTTTTTTAACCTTTTCTTTTAAGCTGGTCAAATGTTTCAATCTGTAGAGCAGGGGTTCCCGACGGAGGCAGGGCAGCTCCGTCTCACTCTTGTGCCTACCTTCATTTGGGGCTTTTGTGCACACAAAGTTGGCCGCCGGGTTGCCGTGCGATTCACCCACAAATCACACAGAGTGTACATGCCTGACGCCTGTGCCGCTGTACACCCTTTGTGAGCCTGCGTACAGTATTGGCACGCTTTTGTGTTCACTGCTCAGGAGCCTTACTCCGCTGCAGGAGGCTCCGTCGACGTCCATTTCGCTAACCCCTAGCGACCTGCTAGTGTTGCGGTGTCGCGCAGGGAGCTCCGGTGGTGTCGGTGTATAGCGGTCGCCGGCCCAGTAGCTGGCAGACATTCTCGGGCCCGAAAACGACTGAGAGATCTAGCATCCTGTCCCGAGTAAATGCGGGACATTCGCAGATGTAGTGCTCCGCATTCTCAACACCAGAGAGGCAGAATTTAGGCATTCCTCATTGGAGAGTGCTCAGGAGTCGACTGGATGGGCAGAATTGCCTCATCACTGGTTTTGGTGACTCTACCTATATGTGCCCCAAGATATTTGTTGCAGCCTTGTCCGCTCGGATGTAATGACGCAACTTAACCTGGCTACGCATCTAGACTTGAACAATGAACTGCATGTACCGACAATGAAGAAATTATCAAAAAATGTTTTGTTCACACGAGCGCATATCATTTAGTATATTATAAAATATAAAATGTACAATAAAAAAGATTGCTGTAAATCTTTCTCAATCAATAATAAGACTGTTAAAAATACGCACTTATCAGTTATATAACATGTTTAATACAATATGCTACTGAAAGTAGCACGCTACAATACGAGTATTGTGGAAAACAAAGCAAGCGGCGCGCAATGATTACTCGTAGTTGATAAGCATAACTTAGCAGTGAATGACTTTTGACTGGCAAAATATAATTTGAGTTGCTTTCATAACCGGTTAGAACAGTACTTTGGCGGCTTGACAGCGTGTACATGACGAATGCTATGGCAGGGGTCGGCAAAATTTTTAACACACAAACCCAGAGCAGTCCGGATTCAAAGGACTCGAGAGCCGGATAGAGAGGCTTTTGCAGGCAAAGAGTTTGCCTACCCCTGAAGCAAGGCATTTTACTATTTTCTATTTAACAAATGCTTTTATAACCAACACATACCGACATCTATACTACTAACTAAGTTAGTAGTGATGAACTGAACGCCTTTCAGGCTTTCAGCGGCTACAATCAAGAAGTGTTTTCCTCGCGTTCTATAATCTCCATTAGATCGTCCCACAGTTCTTCTTCAGACGGTGCTGCTGCTACTGCTGCCGGTGGGAATGGCTCCTGTGTGAAAAAATCTTCCTCGAATGTTCGAGTTCTCCGAGCGTCCTTGCTTAGCAGCTCCGGACATTCCAATATCCCGACTGAGGAGGCGGCGCCAGCTGACATTGGCTGCACCAGAAACTGCTCTGGCTGCTGAGGATGAAGCTCGGGTTCTGCCGCAGTTGCAGCCCCACTATCAAAGATGTTGGGTCTTGAGTACACCTGCTGCTGCTGCTGATGGACCAGATTGATGGCCGGAGGTTGCACGCTTGGCCCCAGCCCAGCCTGAGGCTGGAGAACCGGCTGCCATTGGACCAGGTTGATAGCCGGGGCTTCACGAGCTGAACAACCGGCTGCGTCTGCTGCCCAGATACGCCACTGGCGCCGGCTTGCTTGCGACGCGGTTCTGTAATTATTAATTATTTATTAATTACAGTTACAGGAGGGGGCCGTAGCCTTGTAGTATAGCGCGGCGCTCTAATGTACCAGCGGCCCAGGCTCGATTCCAAGTTCAGTCGCATTAATTTAGGGAATCTCGGCTTGGCTCTGCTCGTGCAATTAACGCCCTTGAGGGCCAACCCCCAAGGCACAGTGAAGTGTACATGCCTAACGATAAATAAAGTTAGGGCCGCTGTGGACTCCTGTGTGAGTGAGGATGGCGGAGGCCCAGTGTGAGAATGGCGGAGGCCCAGTGTGAGGATGGCGGAGGCCCAGTGTGAGGATGGCGGAGGCCCAGTGTAAGGATGGCAGAGGCCCAGTGTGAGGATGGCGGAGGCCCAGTGTAAGGATGGCAGAGGCCCAGTGTGAGGATGGCAGAGACCCAGTGTGAGGATGGCGGAGGCCCAGTGTAAGGATAGGCCCAGTGTGAGGATAGGCCCAGTGTGAGGATAGCAGAGTCTCAGTGTAAGGATGGCAGAGTCTCAGTGTGAGGATGGCAGAGGCCCAGTGTGACGATGGCGGAGGCCCAGTGTGAGGATGGCGGAGGCCCAGTGTAAGGATGGCAGAGTCTCAGTGTGAGGATGGCGGAGGCCCAGTGTGAGAATGGCGGAGGCCCAGTGTGAGGATGGCGGAGGCCCAGTGTGAGGATGACGGAGGCCCAGTGTGAGGATGGCGGAGGCCCAGTGTGAGGATGGCGGAGGCCCAGTGTGAGGATGGCGGAGGCTCAGTGTGAGGATGGCGAAGGCCCAGTGTGAGGATGGCGCAGGCTCAGTGTGAGGATGGCGGAGGCCCAGTGTGAGGATGGCGGAGGCCCAGTGTGAGGATGGCGGAGGCCCAGTGTGAGGATCTGAGAAAGTTTCCGAACAAACTGAGACATAGAGAAAGGGTTGGAATCAGGTTTCTCTTGTTTTCCTGCTAACACACGGAAGAGTTACCGCGATGCTCGAATGCAGAGGACGAGCTCGCACGGGGCAGACTGAGTTGAATTGGATTCTGCTGGCTATCGCAGCTGCCGCAGCCCCATCTGAAGCGGATTGGCTCGCTTTCTGCTGCTGGCTCACTTTGAGTTTCCATGGCAACAAAGAATCGGCAAGAGAAGCAATCCAAATTGCGGCTCTCAATGATGTCAATCAGTTCAGCCGGGATGCAACTTCCAACAGGTTCAATCTCCAGCAGGTGCTGAAATGATAAATATTGTACTCATTAACGATACGAGCTAAATAAAGCAACAGACATGCCAGACTGAAGAGAAGCTGTAAAAACTCGAACTCTCACCCCAGTGTGCCGTTTCACCGGGCAGTCAAACAGTCTGAAGTCGTCAATTTGACAGGTGACCTTCAAATTTTTGCCGCCTAAAATATCGATTTTTATTTAATAGCGTTACTAATCTATAAAAAAATTTATAGCGAAACTTTGTACTGCTCACCGCTTATCGCATCTCTCAGCAGGATGGCCAGATGGGTACTTCCAAATTTAGTACAGCAGGGCTCCGCCACAGCGGTCAGAATTTTCTCCACTGACACTCTCGGTGCTGAATTGGGGCGGGATTGGATGTGAGTGACAATGTGATTGCATGTGAGTGACAATGTGATTGCATGTGAGTGACAATGTGATTGCATGTGAGTGACAATGTGATTGTATGTGAGTGACAATGTGATTGCATGTGAGTGACAATGTGATTGCATGTGAGTGACAATGTGATTGGATGTGAGTGACAATGTGATTGGATGTGAGTGACAATGTGATTGGATGTGAGTGACAATGTGATTGCATGTGAGTGACAATGTGATTGGATGTAAGTGACAATGTGATTGGATGTGAGTGACAAAGTGATTGGATGTGAGTGACAAAGTGATTGGATGTGAGTGACAAAGTGATTGGATGTGAGTGACAAAGTGATTGGATGTGAGTGACAATGTGATTGCATGTGAGTGACAATGTGATTGCATGTGAGTGACAATGTGATTGCATGTGAGTGACAAAGTGATTGGATGTGAGTGACAAAGTGATTGGATGTGAGTGACAAAGTGATTGCATGTGAGTGACAAAGTGATTGCATGTGAGTGACAAAGTGATTGGATGAGTTACAATGATTGCATGTGAGTGACAATGTGATTGGATGTGAGTGACAATGTGATTGGATGTGAGTGACAATGTGATTGGATGTGAGTGACAATGTGATTGGATGTGAGTGACAATGTGATTGGATGTGAGAGACAATGTGATTGGATGTGAGTGACAATGATTGGATGTGAGTGACAATGCTTGGATGTGAGTGACAATGCTTGGATGTGAGTGACAATGCTTGGATGTGAGTGACAATGATTGGATGTGAGTGACAATGTGATTGGATGTGAGCGAAAATGTGATTGGATGCGAGCGATAATGGGATTGGATGCAAGTGACAATGATTGGACGAGTAAAGCGAAGTGATTAGACGAGCGACAAAGTGATTGACGAATGGCATAAAGTGATTAGACGAGTGACATAAAGTGATTAGACGAGTGACATAAAGTGATTAGATGAGTGACATAAAGTGATTAGACGAGTGACATGAAGTGATTAGGCGAGTGACATGAAGTGATTAGACGAGTGACATGAAGTGATTAGACGAGTGACATGAAGTGATTAGACGAGTGACATGAAGTGATTAGACGAGTGACATGAAGTGATTAGACGAGTGACAAAGTGACAGCCGCTTACAAACGGACTGGGAGGCGGCGGCGCCGTGGGCCGGTCCGACGCCCTGGAATTCCGTTGTCGATGCCTCAGTGCGGTTATCTACCTCGGGTAGGTAGAAATTGATTCGAAGTTTTTTTACTGTTTTTGCCGAAAAATTTACGCCGGGATCTGAAATTCAAAAATAAAAACTCGTGCTTCTTAAAACACAGGAGAAACGAGCAAAGGAAATTCACCTGACATACCTGCAATATTTATATTGAAGTTTTCAAGAGTCGCCTTTTTACTAGCCATCGCCTCTCTCCACTTACTCTGCTGACAGGACCGCACCATCACGCGATCCAGACTGCAACGGGATATGACAGTGAAAAATAAAAATGTCTGTCTGATCTAATCCTCTTAACACCAATCCAGATCCTCCTCCTCCCCACCAATCCATATCCCCCTCCCCACTAATCCAGATCCCCCTCCCCACTAATCCATATCCCCCTCCCCACCAATCCAGATCCCCTCCCCACCAATCCAGATCCCCCTCCCCATCAATCCAGATCCCCTTCCTCACCAATCCAGATCCCCCTCCCCATCAATCCAGATCCCCCTCCCCATCAATCCAGACCCCCTTTCCCTCCAATCCAGACCCCCTTCCCCACCAATCCATACCCCCTTCCCCATCAATCCAGATCCCCCTCCCCACCAATCCGGATCCTCCTCCCCACCAATCCAGATTCTCCTCCCCACCAATCCAGATCCTCCTCCCCACCAATCCAGATCCTCCTCCCCACCAATCCAGATCCCCCTCCCCACCAATCCAGATCCCCTTTCCCTCCAATCCAGATCCCCTTTCCCTCCAATCCAGATCCCCTTCCCCACCAATCCAGATCCCCCTCCCCATCAATCCAGATCCCCGTCCTCACCAATCCAGACCCCCCTCCTCATCAATCCAGATCCCCTTCCTCACCAATCCAGATCCCTCCCCATCAATCCAGACCCCCCTCCCCATCAATCCAGATCCCCTTCCTTACCAATCCAGATCCCTCCCCATCAATCCAGATCCCCTTCCCCACCAATCCAGCTCCCCTTCCCCACCAATCCAGATCCCCCCTCCCCACCAATCCAGCTCCCCTTCCCCACCAATCCAGATCCCCTTCCCCACCAATCCAGATCCCCCTCCCCATCAATCCATACCCCCTCCCCATCAATCCAGATTCCCTTCCCCATCAATCCAGATCCCACTCCCAACCAATCCAGATCCCCCTCCCCATTAATCCAGATCCCCTTCCCCACCAATCCAGATCCCCCTCCCCACCAATCCAGACCCCCCTCCCCATCAATCCGGATCCCCTTTCTCACCAATCCAGATCCCCCTCCCCATCAATCCAGATCCCCTTCCTCACCAATCCAGACCCCCTTTCCCTCCAATCCAGATCTCATTCCTCGACCATTTAGATGCCACAGCCAGCTTACAGCTTTTAAACAAGCCAAGTGATTCATGCTCACCGGACCAGCGCTTTCTCTTCGCCAGCAGGAATAGTAACAACCTTCTTGAATATGCCATCAGTGCAGCTGTTGCCATCCAATTGATACGGGTGATTCTCGCCATCTACACTAACCAAAACAGCTATAACTGTGCACTGAAGTAAGCTTGATGGACCTGCGACCTCGCCTAATTTTCGCTGAACAGCCAATGTCACGCACTGACCTTCCAATTGGCCTCGCAAGTACAGAGTCTCATTTAAATTTCGAGTGCGGGCATTGCCAAGTGGACAAGTGGGTGCAGGCTGCACTTCAATGCGCATATACATTTATGTAGGTAGCATGAAGTCAATAAATTTTTTGTTAAAGTCCACAGGTTAAAATATTATTTTCAATGCTAAAATTTATATACATTGAATATGCCAGTAATGTAAAATTAATTCTATATTTATATAGCCTAGGCCTATGGTTGTCATCAATAACATTTATAATCATCTATATGCAACCTCCTCAATTTAGTTTTAAAATGTGACTTATTTATTTGGTCTATCTGCAACTTGGTAGTTGGTTCTAATAATGGTATAGTTGTGACTTTCTTTTGCTTTCTTTCTCTTTTGTTGGTTTTACCATTTATTGTTTTATTTTCTTCCTTGCTTCTTTTTTTCCACTTACATTGGTCATTTATTGTTCTTTTTACTTATTATTATTATTATTGTACTTATTTTTATTATTGATCTACTCTAGAAAGTGGTTTCTTATGCCAAAAATGATGGCATATTTACTATGACATACTTAAAATGATTTTTAAATAAAACATTGGCATGCAGAGTTGGAATGCACAAAAAATGGCACCAAGTTCAAGTTTGGCATAAATGGATATATCTAAATTTTGATTAAGTAAAACCTTTTTATAGAGTTTTGCTGTAGCAGTGGATATGGCTATAGGAAATTATTACAGATATGGTTATAGGAACACATATTTCCTATATCTAGTTCTTGTATTTAGTAATAGCACTCAACTGAGACTTAAGACAATTGAAGCTGTTGATTTAATAGGGGTAAAGATGAATGAATGTTCAAAGTGAGGGAACTTTTAAGTCCTTGGAATTTAGGACTCAAGCATCAACATAGATTTTCAATGCCATGTCCACATTGTGGTTGAGTGATAGGGGCTAAAGTTAAGATAATTTTGTCACTTTCAAAGGGGAGCACCTAAGAACCTGCATGGATTTGGGGGCTTAAGCAATAGAGTTTTGATGCCATATGCACATTGTAGTTGGGTGGTAGAGACTAAAGTTAATATAAATATTTTCAATTTCCAGGGGAACTCTTAAGTTCCTAGAATTAAAGACTAGGGTTGGGTTAGGGTAGTAAGGGCTAAATTTAAGATGAATGTTTTCACTTTTAATATGAAATGTCAATGTCAAGGCTAATGTGGGGATTGCTAAGATATAAAAGCTAAGGTCAGAAGCTACATTTAGTTTATTCAAAAAAATATTTACATTCTTTGTTGGCTGGCTCCTAACAGGAAACACTGATAAAAGAAGCAAGCCAAAAATAAAAGATAAGTCATGTCAAACATAAAAGAAGCATTATGTCAAACATAAAGAAGCATCATGTCAAACATCATGTCAAACATCATGTCAAACATAAAGAAGCATCATGTCAAACATAAAAGAAGCATCATGTCAAACATAAAGAAGTATCATGTCAAATGTAAAGAAGCATCATGTCAAACATAAAAGAAGCATCATGTCAAACATAAAGAAGTATCATGTCAAATGTAAAGAAGCATCATGTCAAACATAAAAGAAGCATCATGTCAAACATAAAGAAGCATCATGTCAAACATAAAGAAGTATCATGTCAAATGTAAAGAAGCATCATGTCAAACATAAAGAAGCATCATGTCAAACATAAAGAAGCATCATGTCAAACATAAAGAAGCATCATGTCAAACATTCTATATATAAACATATTGCCTGGTTTGAAAATTAGCTAGGACAGGAGGGCTTGTAGGCCACAGTAGGTGGATAGATAAATCTAGGGTATATTTGCGAGTTACTTGTATATTATCCTAAGTGTATATTAATCCCCTAGCCAATGAATATGAAAGAGAAGATTTGTAGGTCAAAAATTAAACATGCTTTAATGCCAGTCTGACAATCCAATTGTTATATATTATCCTTGGTTATGACTAGATTAGGGTTAAGATTAGGGTTAGGTTTAGGACTAGGATTTTAGGGTTAGAGTTAGTTGAAATTGCTTAGAGTTCAAGGCTCACAGGGGGATTGTTAAGATATTAAGGCTTTAAATGCAATTTATTATAAGATTGTATTCTATTTTTTTTTGGCTCCCCAACAAAGATGCAAATTGCTATTCTATCTGCTAAAACTCATCAATCTTTCTATTTAATCTATTATAGTATTCATTGTTAAACTAAATATAATTTTAAAGAAAATAATTAAACATGCAAAAGTAAAAGAGTGCCTATTATCCTCCCTATAGGAAAAATTTGTAAAACTGTGGACAGTGTCTAGTGCACTTTCAAAAATTTTCTAAAGTGCAGTGCATACACAGGTGTGCAACGCCTACGCACGCTGCCCTTTCCTATTGGCTGCTGCTCTAGCAAATAAATATACATGGAAAAGGGTCTAATACCTTTGTGGAAGGGGCCTATACACTCGTTATTTCTCATATAATGCTTAGAGATGTTCCAAAATTTCAATTTTGATTTTCCAAAATTTGGAATTACAATTTTGAAATAATTCGGAAGTCAAAATTTTGGAAGTGTGTAAGAGTGACTAAAAATAAACTAATTTGTATTTGTATTTTGTTTTGCATAAGCAGTAAATCAAGAGTAAAAAAGTGAGTTTTTGTCATAGTAAACTTTGTTTTTCTGAATTTTGATTTTGGAAAATTTTAATTATGATTTTGAAAAGTTAGTGAATTTTGATTTTGAGAAAATGATTTCTAATAATCCTAAAGCACAATAAAATAATTTGACTCTTTTTCTAAAGTGCACATCTGCAAGTTTTCAACATTTATTCCAATAGGGATAATCCTTATAATTAATTTTTTTCTATTTTTATTAAGCCCACTTATTTTTAAACTATAATTTATATAAGGGCCTAACTTAAAACTCAAGTTAAAGTCAAAATACCTGGTAGATCTAGGTCTATTAGATATTGTCATTCCTTTTAACTTTATATTCTATTTGTTTCTTCTATTTTAATTCATTTAGCTTCCCTTTAATAGTTCTATAGATTTTGATAAAGCAGTGCTTATCTTTATAGTATCTATGAATAATTTCTATCTTATTCCTGCATTATTGTGAGAATAATTTTCTGCTTAATCTACATGGCATATGGACAAGATAGCAATCCTATTGATTTATATAATATGCTATAAGAATAATTTCTGTCTTAGGCCTATCCACATGGCATACTAATATAATAAGATAGTTGATTTTCCTACAAATATTATAGGGAATAATTAATGTCTTATCCTTATGGCACAATGACAAAAAAGCCTAGTCTACCTTATCTTTCTATAGATATATTATAGGCCTATAGAATAATTTAGTTTGTTACTTAGTTGTTAGGAGTTAGGCCTAGGCCTATGGTCTAATTGCAATATAATAATATAACTTTGCTTGAAGATTTGTTTTATAGAAATAAAAATTAAAAATAATAAATAATAAAGCAAAGGTATATATAGAAGATAAGACAGCTATATTGTTAGTATGTCATGTGGATAAAAAGAAAATTATTCTCAAAGTATATATATAGATCAATAGGATGGGCTAGCTATCTTGCCCATGTGGCATGTGCCATATAGATAAGCAAAAAATTATCCCCACAGTACTATAAGAGTAAGACAAATTATTCTTATGGTACCGTGGGGATAAACACTACCTTTTGATAAATCCATGCCATTTATTAATCATTACTCAATTTAACTATCAGAATAAATAATTATGCCAATTGCTAATGTTTTAGGGCTACAGCATTTCTGTCTAAATCATTTTGAGTCATAGGGGCCAAGTCTCATGATGACATGATTGAGTTGGGAGCTTGTATCAGAAATCAAAAACTTATTAATTTATGTTGCACTAAAGATTAAATTATAAACTTATTGTGTTGAACCAGCCAAACTAGGCTAGACACATAGCATAGGCCTAGGCCTATCTGTGCCTGAGGCTGGATACCGAGTTCTGTTTTTATATCAACTGAGTCCTAAGCCACACTACAATGTTACATTGCCAACATTACTAATAATGCCCTTTACTGCCTAAGGCATGCAATGATATTGGTAATGTCCTTACAAATAAAATAATTAACGTATACAAAAAGTTATAGTAACTGAATTGTCACTAATAATATAATAACAGTTTTAATGATATCCATAACCAATACCATCATACTATATTCTATAAGAAGATGTTTTATCACTTATATTATCAGCCCGGTCACGATCGCGGCTGAGGCAAGATCGCACTGAGAAGGCGGAGGACACCTGCTGCTTCGTAGAAAAAAATAGATTTAAACTTTGCGATGAGTTGTCAAAATATTTAACAAATATATTTTATAAGAAAGTCTAAAAAAGCTCGAATAAATGTCGTATCCACGCTTTTTATTTTTCCATTTTTGTGTTTAATTTAAAATATCTTACTAATTATACTAAACGGAAGTCGGAAGGCTACTCTCGCTTTTTATGTCACCACTGGACTGTACTATAGTACAATAATAATACATTATTGCATTATTATCTACTATAATCAATAAATAAATTTACTTTCGGTATCTTTCTGTAAACATATGTTAAACATATCATTTTACCAAGGGCTAGGACCGCACAGCAGTATGTACTATAGCAACAACAACAACAACAGAGAATACGCAGTTAGCGTCACAGGGCGCGCTTCAAGGCCAGGTCGCGAATAAACGCCACGCCGCCGGCCGAATCCGGGGCGCCGGCGTCAGCCAGCAGGCAGTCGACACGAAACGCCGAGTGCGCGCCTGCCCTGCCATAGATTGGCCCAGCAACTGGGGATCTGGGAGGCTAGTGGCCCAGCAACTGAGGATCTGGGAGGCTGGTGGCCCAGCAACTGAGGATCTGGGGAGGCCAGGGTGGCCTGCAGCGTTAGCAGCAGCACCTCCTGCACCGGCTCTGGGCAGTACGACTCAGCGCGGATGATGTGGCCTGCCAGCTGGATCGTCACCGACGGCGCAACAGGTCGCTTGGACGGACCAGGCCGGCGCGGCGATACAAAGCCGCGTTGCATGTGGTCACTCGCTCGTAGACGATCTTGAAGGCGGCGCGCAGCAGGCCAGCGTGCGCCGCGTCAACTTGTTGCTCGAGTGACTCCGTCAGCGTCCAGGTCTCGGCGTTGTACAACAGGACGGTCTCGATCACCGCCTGGAACAGCGCCGCGGCCCCCTCTGGCGGTCGGATAAGGCCTCGGACTGCAGGACTGCCCTCACAGAAAGAAAGGCAGCCCAGGCAAGCCCGCAGCGACGCCGCAAATCCTCGCGGACGCCGGGAACCAGACCGCCGAGGTAGACGAACTGCTGACAACGTGGAAGCTCTGTCACCTGTCCATCAGCGCCTCGGCACAAAATCGATGTCGTCCGGCACGCAGAGCACAACAGTCCTTCTGCGTGTTGACCACCAGGCCGACACTCGCCGCAACAGCAACTAGCTTGTCCAGTTGTCGCTGGGCGCCCTCGATAGGAGGACAGCAGGGCGAGTTCGTCGGCGTAGCCAAGCACGCTGATGAAACGCCTCTCCTGTTGACGTCCAACCGGAGATACGATAGCAGATCTTTGCATTACATGTATAACACAATAAATATTGGCTGCGCCATGCATTGCGTGATACTTTTTTTACTTTGACAGACAGCAATACCGCGTATATTTCGATTTTCGATTAAACTAAATACATATTTGGGCTTATGAAATAAAAAAACAATATGAAAATTAAACTCAGTACACACAGACTCTATATAATAAAACATAAAGTGGGGTGAAAATGCAATCAATTGTTCGAATCGTATATTCTTCAATATTGCTTTCAAATTTAGAAAACGGAACCCAATGTTTAAATCCTATAAAGAGTCTGCATGGCCCATTGCCAACAACAATATGCTATAATTTCTGACTGAGAAACTCGACTGAGAGCTAGTTATGCAAAATTGTGAACGCCTGCAGAGACACGCTTGTCTTAGAATATCTGAGAAAGATACTAAAACTATAGACTATTGCAAAGAACAATTGATGCATTGTCATCAGAAGAGCACTTTGCTACGATTCTTCGCCATCAGTAATAAGTAGTTTTGTATGAGAAAACTTCGTACGCACGCACCCAAGTTCAAGCGAACTATTTGATATAACAGAGCAGCTAGGCTATGAAAAGTTTGCTCTTGCTCTCAACTAGGGGAGCGTACTTGCGAATCTCGGCGACAGGCACTTTCATGCAATGCCTCTTTGGTAACCCCCAATACGCCCTCCTCAGGGGGCCTGCTCAAGTATAGTCCGTTGGTTTCTTAGACTCTAGACTCTTAGACTTAGACTCTAAGATCTTACTTACTCACCGCCCGCTATCTGCTGTGCATGGCCTGCCTAATGTACAGCGAATGAAGGGTGGTGAGAAATTCTGGATATTTCTGTACAGCCCCAGCCTGTACTCCGGCCCTCTCTACCCCTCTGTTGTGTGGCCGGTTGCCTAGAGCAAGGGCGACCCCCCCCTCCCAACGCATTCCATTCAAGCTCTAGCTTATTAATTGAGATGCTCCCCACAAACTCCGCTTACTCACTGCGCATCCCTACTCCATCCTAACCATTCCTCCTTTTCTATCCCTTGTGTCAAAATCAGTTCCCTTTCCCCCATCTTCTCTTGAGTCTCTCCTTCCAATACCTCAATTATTAAGATAGATAGAAAGCCTTTTTATATACTCGTATATCAAGCAGAAGACGACCGTGAGTGACTTTTAATTCGTGACTGCAACCGAGATTTTATAATTTAACAGAAAGAAACGTTCGCAAAGAAACCACAACAGAAACGGACATCAAAACTAAAAGCAATCGCGGTATCCGAATTCGCTTGCGCGTCTCAGCAGTCTCAGCATGCCGTACTACAACTGGGTCTACTTTGTCCAGCTGGCAATCGTTGCTGGCGTGATGGTCATTCTGTTCCTGCTGGTTTTTTCCCACACAATGGCCATCATTTTCGCAAGATCCCACTTTTACAAGAAGGTAGCTTTCGAGCCGGCCGCTGTCGAGGCCGGCCTGCCCGGCGTGTCCATCATCAAGCCGCTGGTTGGCATAGACAAGAATGTGTACAGCAACCTGGAGACCTACTTCAGGCTGGACTATCCCCGTTACGAGCTGCTGTTCTGCCTGGAGAGCGCGGACGATGCCGTCACTATGGTGGTGGACACACTGATGCAAAAGTACCCCAAAGTAGACACCCGGGTATTTACGTCACCTGTGCGTCACAACGTCAATCCCAAGATCAACAACATGATGCAGGGCTACTCAGCAGCAAAGTACGACCTCGTGATGGTCTCAGACAGCGGCGTTAAAATGCGACCAGAGGCGCTGATGGACATGGTTTGGTGCATGTCGCAAAAGGATATCGGAATTGTCCACCAGATGCCATTCATTGAGCAGCGACCTGGCTTTCGCAACTTGGCCCATTCCACGCATTTTGGCTGCACGCATGCCAAGTTTTACATTAGCGCCCACTGTCTGGGGATCAACTGCTGCACAGGAATGTCCTGCCTGCTGCGCAAGCCCGTCATCGACAAGAAGCCGGGCGGTCTCGCCTACTTCGGCCGCTACCTAGCCGAGGATTTCTTCGTGGCGCAGCACTTCATTGAAAACGGTTACAAGATGACGCTGTCGCACTATCCCGCGCTGCAGGACGGCAGTGGAGAAGTTAGAGGTCTGCGTAGGCGTCTGATACGCTGGCTGCAGCTGCGCGTCGCAATGGTGCCACAGCTGGTGAGTAAATGCGGCGCTCAATGACAGCTAATAACCATCGAGTTTTAGTGTATTGGGATTTCAAAAGTTTACGCAAGTTCCCTAATAAATACTGCTCTCCAGGTGGTACTCGAGATGCTTGCCGAGTGCCTCGTGTCCGGCGCCATGGGTGCCTGGGCGTTCGCTTTCCTGCTTCCGAGCCTGGTCAATCCAATTGTGTACTTTCTAACCCACTGCCTGATCTGGTTGCTGGCCGACTATACCCTGCTGTGCAGCTGCCTGGACCCGGCCGAGCCGCTCATGTTCAGCCGGCTGGCGTTCATGTTCACGTGGCTATTCTGGATCGGAACCCAGCCGATCACGGTGGTTCGATCGCTCTTCCACTCAGAGATTGTCTGGCGGGACAAGCGCTTCCGGCTGCAGTGGGGCGGCAACACGGTGGAGCTGCCAGGCCTGCCTGTCAACCTCAGCGCTGCCAAGCAGGCAGTTTGACAGCGTCTGCATGCGTGCGCGGTAGATGATGATAATTACAAGCCAACCTGTCTGCTAGATGACTACGTCGCACAGCTGACGAGGTCCCAGTTTTACCCACACTTGATGAGATGCGTCCACTTAAGTAATAAATTTTATCAGCTGTGCATTTTACCCTTGTACTACGCATGTAGCTGTCTCTCTGAACCAAAAGAACAGCCCCAGCCTGTGTGTGGTTCATTTAAAAATATTGCGTATTAATTTTAGTCTGTAGAATCTTCCCTACTTAGATTTTAGGCAATGCGCGTTTCATAAGCCACATCCGAACGCTGGGTTTCAGATTTTACTGGATCTAAAACGAGAATGTTGCACAGATGCGAATTATGAAACGTGCATACCCAGTCCCGATAAACCCGGCTTTTAACATTGATTTTTTAACTGATTTCTTCTAGACATTTTCTCAACCACCTGTCACCTGTCTGTCAGCTTTGACTGCTTTCAGCTCTGCTTCTAATGTGCCGTACCTCCTTAATAACTAATCTCCTGCCTACCTATTCAATAATGATTTGATTCATTTTGCGTGCTAAACTTCGAGTTCCCGCACCTGCTAGCTAGTACGAGTATAATATAACATTCGAAGGCGTGATTGAATATCACCAGCAATCCCTGTAGTTCCAAAAAGCTACACTGATTTTTAATAAAACCTTTCTTACTGTTTGCGAGCATGAGTCAATGCTAAGGTATAACTCGATATTTTTGTCTCTGTAATTTATTTATGTTTTGCCTGGCCAAACAAATTTTCGATTAGTATACAAATTAAAACAAATGAAATGTCCGGGCCGTTGCTAAACCAGCAAGAGACAGAGTGATTTGCCTGAGAGCAGTTATAAGAGAGCTAATTCAAGCTTGTTGTTTGTCTCTGTTTCCAGGCAAAGCCCCGACAACGCGAACTCTTATTTAAGCTCTGACTACTCAACCAGATGGCCTAAACCGCGAGGCTACTCGTTCAATAAACTTGTCTCGTTTTGTCCGACGTCAGACGCGTGGCTAAGATAGAAAGAGAGGCGCAAAACAATGGTGCTGCAATAGCGTAGATTACAGACGGTTGCCGAGAAAGGCATTGTGGTCTATTATACGCGTAAATTGTATCAGCTCAGTCCGTCGCCCCTATGACCCCTTGCTCACTTGAGCCACGCCCTATCTTCGTGACGGGCGGGAGGTGGGCTGCCTGGGTCAAGCTCAATGCAGCGAATGCGGAGAAGAGAGAGAACAGAGTGAGAGCAGAGTTGAAACTGGATGAGTAGGTTGGGTAGGCAATAGCACTGCTACAGGGCATCCTGCAGGCCTATAATTTGCTGAGCACAATGCAAATGATACAGACAGAATGATGCTGTTGTCATTGGTCAATAACGCGCCTCTTCGTCCCTCATCAGTACTCACACGGACTGCAGGCCGCGAGTGTACAGCATGAGAACAGATGGAGACTGAAGGATAGAAAACGTCTGCCGGTGAACTATGGCAACAAGGGAAAGAGGGTGAGAGAGAATTCAGCAAGCCAGCGGGCGGTAGACAATGTTATAACCTTTAAGGCAATGGAACAAAACAGCAGAACAGCAGCGAATTGAAATAATGAATTCTGAGACAACCAGCAATTTTATGTGTAATTTGTTCATTCAGGTTTCATTACAACACAAAATTAAGTGCAAATTTGCTAATATATTTTAAATTACAAAGCTGTTTGCAAAAATATGTTCTCCAGCAGGTCAATGATGGCTCATGCATCGAAGTTGTTACTGATTGTGACAGACACCAATATCGCGTGTTCCAAACCATGGTTTTACGGCAACAATCGAAAAGTACACAAAAAGCTGTGATTGCTTTTCCTACTAGCCGTATACTTTTCCAGGTATAGCGATATTACCATGTACCTGTCAAACACATACACTGACAACTAAAGTACATTTAAAAGTACGCTACACTCGCAAAATCGTGCAAATTTAGGAATGTTTTAGTTTCTAAAAACAAAGTTTAAATATGCCACCTGAACTCCGAATTGCAAACAAAGGAAGTGTGCAGTGCGTTGTGCATTGCTCACAAGTTTATCAAACTTGTTTCAACAGGCTGATTTTCAAGTTGGAGTTCAGATAGTCCTTGAGTGACATTGGGAATTCAATGCTGAAAACACTGAAAACTTCCCATCTCACCAAAATCTGCACGATTCGAGAGTACAGCGTTCTTCTGCTCTAAGTTATCCATGCTCAAGCGATCACTCCTTGTAGCAGAAAAGAATATATATTTGAACCGATAAAAACTTCAGTTTACATTGGATTGTTTTTTTCAAATTGCCTAATGATAAATGACAATTTAAGCAAGCAGGAAAAAATTCATCTCATGCTAATGAATATTGGTAACATTTTTTGACCATTCGACCATCAAAGATTATCTTCGAACCCAATGCATGCGGATTTTTTTACTTTTGTTTCAGCCATTTCTGCCGCTGCCAGAAAAGAAGTTCATCTGAAAGAGTGAAAAAACACAATGATGGGTTCTACTATCAGTAGCATGAAGTAGAGAACAACATTTTTATATTTGCCAACGAAACTTACTACCTGCGTATTAGCTGGAGAAGCAATAAAGTAAGCTCTGGTGAGATTCACCCAATGGAGAGTGAGACTCCTTCGATTGAGAGTGAGACTCCTTCGATTAAGAGTGAGACTCCTTCGATTGAGAGTGAGACTCCTTCGATTAAGAGTGAGACTCCTTCGATTAAGAGTGAGACTCTTTCGATGGAGAGTGAGACTCCTTCTTTTGAGAGTGAGACTCCTTCGATTAAGAGTGAGACTCCTCCGATAGAGAGTGAGACTCCTCCGATGGAGAGTGAGACTCCTCCGATGGAGAGTGAGACTCTCCTAACTAACTAACTAACGGAGAGCAAGACTCAGACTCAGAAGAGATATGATACGAGTCTTAGCCAACTGATTTCTCTGCTTCATGTTGACCGATAATGACATGAGGACAATCTTAAAACAGTAATAAGAGATAATAATAATACTTCAGCTATTTGCTTACCACGGTGTCGCTGAGGGCATTGAAACTGGATCGCCTTGAGGAGCCCGAGTCACCGGCAGCCCGATCCTGCAGCAGTTCAGTCATGTAGGGGTTGTTGTTGCTATTCTCAGACTTCAAGAGAACACTGCTGACTCCGCTTGAGCACAGAATCCAGTTTGCCGGACTCAATAGAAAGTTTTAGATGGACATGAATGTCATTTTACTAAGTGTAAGTCTCCAAGTGGAGCGCCTTAGTCTACAGGGGGTGGTATAGGGCATGGGGAACCCTGGTACCAAAATTTTGCCGATATGTAGTATCAATGAGGCACCATCACAAACCCAAAAAACCACAACTCCGAAAGTACTTCCCATCATAAACCCGAAATATCCCAAACCCGAAATATCCCAAACCCGAAATATCACAAACCCGAAATATCACAAACCCGAAATATCACAAACCCGAAATATCACAAACCCGAAATATCACAAACCCGAAATATCACAAACCCGAAATATCACAAACCCGAAATATCACAAACCCGAAATATCACAAACCAAAAGTATCACAAACCCGAAATATCACAAACCCGAAATATCACAAGCCAGAAGTATCACAAACCCGAAATATCCCAAACCCGAAATATCACAAACCCGAAATATCACAAACCCGAAATATCACAAACCAAAAGTATCACAAAACCGAAATATCACAAACCCGAAATATCACAAACCCGAAATATCACAAGCCAGAAGTATCACAAACCCGAAATATCACAAACCCGAAAAATCACACACCCGAAATATCACAAACCCGAAATATCACAAACCCGAAATATCACAAACCTGAAATATCACAAACCCAAAATATCACAAACCCGAAATATCACAAACCCGAAATATCACAAACCCGAAATATCACAAACCCAAAATATCACAAACCCGAAATATCACACACCCGAAGTATCACAAACCCGAAGTATCACAAACCCGAAATATCACACACCCGAAATATCACAAACCCGAAATATCACAAACCCGAAATATCACAAACCCGAAATATCACAAACCCGAAATATCACAAACCAAAAATATCACAAACCCGAAATATCACAAACCCGAAATATCACAAGCCAGAAGTATCACAAACCCGAAATATCCCAAACCCGAAATATCACAAACCCGAAATATCACAAACCCGAAATATCACAAACCAAAAGTATCACAAAACCGAAATATCACAAACCCGAAATATCACAAACCCGAAATATCACAAGCCAGAAGTATCACAAACCCGAAATATCACAAACCCGAAAAATCACACACCCGAAATATCACAAACCCGAAATATCACAAACCCGAAATATCACAAACCTGAAATATCACAAACCCAAAATATCACAAACCCGAAATATCACAAACCCGAAATATCACAAACCCGAAATATCACAAACCCAAAATATCACAAACCCGAAATATCACACACCCGAAGTATCACAAACCCGAAATATCACAAACCCGAAATATCACACACCCGAAATATCACAAACCCGAAATATCACAAACCCGAAATATCACAAACCCGAAATATCACAAACCCGAAATATCACAAACCCGAAATATCACAAACCCGAAATATCACAAACCCGAAATATCACAAACCCGAAATATCACAAACCCGAAATATCACAAACCCGAAATATCACAAACCTGAAATATCCCAAACTCAAAATATCACAAACCCGAAATATCACAAACCCCAAAAGTTCTAGCAACCTCCAACGGTACTTTTTGTTTTCGGAGTTGTGATATTTCGGGTTTTTATGCCCCCCCCGTATCAATCCACATAACCTTCTAGCTTCAGAAACATTCGTGTTTTTATAAAAACCCCATCATATTAGAAACTACGCTCTCATTAGGCTTCAATGGACCGCCCATTGACCGCCCCAAGCTATTCCCGTTCCAGCGGACGCACCGGCGTGAGGTTGCACGTTGACGGTCTCCGGCTTGACAGCTTGGAGCCGGGCGGCGAGAAGAACTGATGACCTTCAGCTGTGGTGCCGCCTGCGGCAAGACTTCCGCCGCTACCGCTGCACCCGCTGCCGCCGTGAGCCCCGGCGAATGATGAAGCTACTGAGGAGCTGCCAGCTGCCGATTGCGGAGACGTGTTGACGCTGTGCCGCCTTGGCTGCACCGCCGTCGGCAGGGAGAGCGTGAAGCTGCGGTTGGCGTCTTCCTGGAAATGTTGCCATTTTAAGATACGTTTGTAAAAAATGCTCACGTGTCTTATTGACAATACTAGTCAAAAATAACATTGAAAGAAAGTGGTGTAGGTTTAATATCCCGGGAAAAATAATACACGTAGATAAACGCAGTTTAAACAGTTATGTCAGGAGCAGAGCTAGTATTGAATTAACGAAATACTGATAATATGGTCCAATCTGCATGTGAACTGTGCCAGGGTGGTCCAGCGCGGCGCTCTGATGTGCCAGCGGCCCAGGCTCGATTCCAAGTTGGAATCCTGGCTTGGCTCTGCTCGTGCAATTAACGGCCTTGAGGGCCAACCATCAAGACACAGTGAAGTGTACATGCCTAACGATAAATAAAGTTAGGACCGCTGTACACTCCTGTGTGAGTGTGTGCCTGTGCGTATGACTGCGTACGTATCCGCTCTCAGGGGAGTCGGCGGAATGGGCAGCAATGCCTCTCGCCGGTTGTGTGACAATGTCGCTTAAAGTGCGCCAAGGTGCACACAGCCCAGTAATTGAAAATCTGGCTTTCAAGACATTTTCCAAGACAGTCAAAAAGTAAATGATGTACATGTATGTGTAGCAAATATAAAGAAGCAGCCAAATGTGTAAATTAATAAGCAGAGAAGCATCGCCTTATGGGAAGTTTAAGTCGCTTGGGATGCTTGGCTACTTGTAGAAACTCTCAGTCTGCTCATGAATGACGCGCGAGATTCTCGACTTCGCGAGTTCGGCTGCGCCAGGCAGAACGGCTTCCGGTTTAATAGTTTGGCAAGACAGAAAAACGCCTTGGCTTAGAGAAGACTGAACAGTAGAATGCACAGAGACACCGGGGAGATATTAAGCAGAGGATACTGATGGATTGAGCAGCCGACCACTTTGCCAATTGAATTTCTTCCGCTACTGAGGCGGCAGCAGCCGATCCAGGAAATTGCGACTTGGCGTGCGACACTGAGGAATCGGGCCTCATCAAATATAGCTTCATCGTCTGCTTGAGCTGGAATTGCTCCGCAAAATGGCTGATAAATCCATAAAGCCGGTAGAGATTATTGGAAGAGCTTTTTCACGGCATAAAAATCGCAATTGCGAAATGATGAAGCACTTTGGGAGTACGGATGCTGGTGTAACCGCCCTGTCCTTCTCAGCCCCCATCGTGAGGGAATAGGGTACATAAAACAAAATACGGCTAGATCGTGGGAAACTGATGAATGCTCACTAGAAGATGCCTTCAGGAAAAATTCCTGGGTTGAATCTTTGCGTTTCGAGCAGCCCAGGGGCCCCTTACCTCATTGACAGATGGTGCATTTTTTCCTTTTAAACTTCAAATTGTAAGGCCACTTCAAAGAAATCATTAAAATATTGAGGTTCAAAGCCATGGGATTTTGGCAGCTAGCCGAAATGGGACGAATTTGCAAATCCAGCAAGCAGTTCAAATATAAGATAAGGAACGCAGAGGCTACAGGGATACTCGTAGATAGTCAATGGACACAGGACAAGATAAAAGATTGCCTGACTGGTGAGACATCAGGCACAGAGCACATGAACTGGACAGACACACGACTGATACAACGTGGCTAGCAAAACATCAATTAAGCTTTTCAAAACTCAAAAAGCAAATCAAACTGTAGACAGAGAGATTTGGATAAAGGGCAGAAGGTTCAGCAGCGGCGCTCGTACACTGCTGCTGTACAAGTGACGCCTCGCAGCAGACATCGACTCCCCGATTGGAGGATGGGGCGTCACGTCCAGACTCCGACTGCGCGGCTGATGCTGCTCAAAGTGATGCGTTATCATCAGCCTGGGCGGCTGCTGGCAGCGGTTCGGCCAGCGGTGCTGCTGCGGCTGCTGCGGCTGCTGCTGCTGTTGGTTCTGATGGTACTGGTGATGCTGGTGGAGATGTAGCAGCCTCTGTCGACCTCTGTTATCCTCAGGGAGTAGAATCTGAGCCGCTGCCTGCTCTGCATCAGCATCAGCCGATGTAGTGACAATGATGGGCACGGAGAGGGAGTGCTGCGGCGGTTGGTGCACCCGCAGACAGTCCGGATGGGTGCCGAGCGAGCCGCTTTTAATGCGGGATGCAGCGGAGGCTGCACTGTCGCCAGCAACTGACGATGCGCTGGACTGACAGTTTTTTCGGGGTTGCGATTAAATCAAAACTGAGGTTTGCGAGAGTGCTCTGGTTTCAGTTCTAGGGGATAAGGTACATTTTTGTCTGCGCGTTTCAATCTGACATTCGGAAAATCTAATTCTAAAAAAGCACAACAAAACAAAAGCCTCCACCGCTTGAACTGTACGGATGGACTAGCTAGAGTGAATCAGCGCTCCATCTATTATGTTATTTAGTTCGATTTGCAAGTTAGGCTTCAGCAGCGTAACTTACTCGTAAGCATCAACGGAACTTAATGGGATTAGGGCTGGGAAGAGTATACCGGGTATATGAGTATGTAGGCTGATACCTAATGGAATTAGGAACGCATCGTGCATGGGCATGGCTCAGTGAGTTGACTGCAGCTCCTGTATGGATTTATGCACAGATAACAAAAAGTGCTTACTACCAATTGAAAACTATTCTACTAGTCACTAACTATAAGCTAGGGGCTTTATCTGCTGCAAATAGGAAGATCAAAGTTTGTCGCCACTCACTGCGGTACCGCTGGCACAAAATACGTCAGTTGCCGAGCCTTTCCGAGGACTGGCGCGCAGACTGAAGGACGGACTGCTGCCCGTTTTTCCCATCTTCACCACGGGGTCCTCGCCTGCAGGGGGAAGACGGTGTTTCACTTGAACTAAAGCTTGCCAAGATTATGCGACATCTGTAGTTTCAAAACGCATTTTACATGAAAGAAACAGGATATGTTTCATCCGGGGCGGTGACAGTGCTGGCTTGCGGGGTTAGAAAATCAATCAAGTTGGAAACAAAACGGTGGAAAATTATTTTAAACGAATTACAGAAAGATTTTACAGAAAGTGCATCAAGGTTTAAAATTTATTGAATTTAATCGATTTATCATCACTAATAGAAGGCGTCGTCACGTGACGCAAATGGGTAACCTAAGGTTTCATCCCCGAACGAGATGTTGCTACTGAATGCGAATGAGTCACCTCCGGCGGAGTGAGGTTGGTGTCAGGTGCATTTCATTTTTTAGATCCTTTACTGAGTAAAGTCTGCAAAGCTACAATATAACTGTCAAAATACAGTATCCGGTTTAAGCAATGGAACACTAAAAGTTCCACAATCCATAAATGGACTAAAGCTTGGTCTTAGAATTTTTATTCGTAAAGAACTTTTGTCTTTCATACCCTGAGCAGCTCTTTGCTTGCATAGCTAATTGGGTATGGGGCGGGCAACACTAGCTTTGCGGCTGTGGAGAATTCAATATCGACTTAGTAGTATAGACACGAGTGCTAAGCCATCCACTCTGCAACAGACCTTAGCCCTCTCAGCTTATTATCCTTGCCCCATCTACATCCGTTCTTCCCCCGACTGCACCTGGCTTCGGCTGAACTGCAACCATCTGGGAACGGAAAAAATTACTGGGCAACCACATGTTACGTCTTCTGCACACCTGAGAGCAATCGGCCTGACGTTCGTGCAAGCGAAACTTGACAGTCGGAGTCGGTGCAACTAAAGGCAACAAAGGAAACGCATCAACGAGAGAACGGCTTGTTTTGTATACCTGCTATCGAGGCGATAGGTCAGAAGTTTTATCGGATTTAGAAATTCGTGAAAGAAGCATGCGGCATGTGTTGTTAGAGAGTTTTTAATCTTGTTTCACTTTTCATAGAACCACTTATGAGAGCTTATGATCTCATTTCCCAATGTGCGATGGTTCTGCAAAATTTCTCCTTAAGCTAAATGGAAGGATTAAAATAATTACGTGAAGCAGTTTGAAAGGAAGTAATGATGAAAATCTAGCTAACTACCATGGATGTATTAAGATTACTGAGGAATTAGGGAAGACTCAAAATGCTATTGCTTGAGTTGGCGGGTACCGAATCGTTATCCCATTGGCTACGGCAGGGTGAAGAGATGCAGCCAAAACACGCAACCCGAGAATGCTCTACACAATAAAAGCCCTAGCAATATCCCCCTGACATCCCTGCTGTTAGTCCTGCTCGTGAAATTCGAACTCGAACCGGCTGGGACTCAGAACTTCGTTTCCTTTTCCATAATCACTTCGAAGCCATAAGAAATTCAGCACGACAGCTGTAGCCAGCATGCGTAGGGCCGTAGCTTGCGTCGTAATATTGACCTGGATTCTATGCGAAGTCCGCTCAGCGGAGATGACGCAGAATCAGCACCTGACCGAGTCGAAAGGTGACCTGGAAAAGGCAAAACGATTCTCTTCTCCCGGGACCTACGACTGGAAGAAGAAGAGGTTCTCGTCTCCTGGAACCTATGACTGGAAGAAGAAGAGGTTCTCGTCTCCTGGAACCTATGACTGGAAGAAGAAGAGGTTCTCGTCTCCTGGAACCTATGACTGGAAGAAGAAGAGGTTCTCGTCTCCCGGGACCTATGACTGGAAGAAGAAGAGGTTCTCGTCTCCCGGGACCTATGACTGGAAGAAGAAGAGGTTCTCGTCTCTAGGAACCTATGACTGGAAGAAGAAGAGGTTCTCGTCTCCCGGGACCTACGACTGGAAGAAGAAGAGGTTCTCGTCTCCCGGGACCTATGACTGGAAAAAGAAGAGGTTCTCGTCTTCTGGAAGCCGTGGCTGAGAAAACAATCCAATATCGAACTATTTTATCTGACAATAGCAGCGAAAAGGGAAAGCTTATTCCACGAAAGCTTATCAGCATCCCTAATTACATTGCATCCTATGAGTACGACTCAGCTGACTAAAGCAAAGTTTTTTTCTGATGAATAAACGGCCTATTAAACTCGATTTCTATCTCGCTATCTCTTCTATTGATTTTCGAAGGAGATATTAAATAATTTGTTTATGCGAAGCCTACTGACGGCATGCAACGTCGTCTTTTTAAACTGAATTGCTCATCTGTCCACTAGTAGGCACTGGTTGAACTCGAGTTACCCGGCTATAGTGCTACCTGTACACTGTCTCTCTTTTCAACTGCTATTACCGGTGCTCGTGATCATAATTGGGGCCATATTCTAAATCCATCAGGGACAGGAAGGAGCTAACTGCATTGGCTCTCAAGCTGCAAGCGAAGAATAGCGCGCACAAGTGTCTTCAAGTGGCCGCCTATTGAACTGACCGGATAAACAAATAGGGCATCCAACTCCGATGTAGATGGCTAAAGAGACTATTAAAGCAAAGCTATCCGGCATAAAAAAGTAAACAACGGCTTACAGTCGGCATAGGAAAAAAAATAGTGATGTGCAAGTCAGCTACCGAGTGCGAGCGAGCATGCAGTAGTCTAATACAGACTGCTTAGTAACCAGGAAAGGATGAAAAAAAACAAAATAAATCGTCATCTAGGCTGCGATTACTTGCGAGACGGTATGACGAGACACACGGACCAAAGCATGCGACAGTGGATAGTATGAGCTAAATGGGGCTTGGCATGGGCCAATCCAGATATTGTTACTAATGCTAACTCAGTGACCGAATTACCGACCAGTCATTTCTGTAATGTTTACGCTTTAAGTTCGTACCCCTATTTTTGTTGAGCATGTTCTCATACAATTAGTAGGCACACAGAAAATCATTTCATTAGGACGAACTAAGAGCAGATTTCGGTGTCAGGGGAGCCCGTTGTAAGACACGAAAATCCCTCAAAGCTAATTCTTTGAGACATACGACCACTCTGTGATAGAAAATCTGAGGCTAATTAGCACTGTAATGTGTAACACTATGGCCTTTAGAATTCCCCAAAAGTCTAAGTACTATTATTCCATATAGTGTTATAATGTTTTCCAACCTTAGCTTATCAAGTTTTTTTCAACACATCCCTTTCCCATCTTTCCTCATCCCAGAGACAAGCACCTGAGTCGCACAGGCGACTGGGACTCGGGTTCCCATGGCTGGGCCTTCGCATCACATTGTCCTCTGAAGTTTGCCGAGTCAGAGAGCTGCGCCTTCGCGAGTCTCGGTACCGCGATATCGCATTGGTTATATCGCCTGCCCTGCTCGCCTCCAACAGCTTGGAGATGGCCTCGATGCGCTTGCTTAGCGGAGCGGCCGACAGGTCTGCGAAAATTGGTTTGGCTCGCTTGGTTGCGAATTTTATTCGGTCTTGAACTGGCCGGACTTCTTGTGCAGGCCTTGGACGGCACATAATAGCTTGTTAGCTCTACTAAGGACTTGTCGCTTACTAAGGAAGTCATTCCAGCATGAATTTTTTCCAGCAAAGTCCTCAGACCCCTTCACTCGTCAAAGCTTTTAGTTTACTCCTTCAAATGTCAAATCTTTGTTAACAGCCACCTCACTCCCTAGCTCTCCCTAACCCCAAGCTCCCACAGCCACCTCACTCCCTAGCCCTCCCTAACCCCAAGCTCCTACAGCCACCTCACTCCCTAGCCCTCCCTAACCCCAAGCTCCTACAGCCACCTCACTCCCTAGCCCTCCCTAACCCCAAGCTCCTACAGCCACCTCACTCCCTAGCTCTCCCTAACCCCAAGCTCCGACAACCACTCCATCTTCCCTCGCAGTCCGAGTTGTTACAAAATGTTTTCTACATCACTTGATTTCGATGATATAAAAACGCTTTCATCAATTTTACGTGATCATTCTCTTGTTTTTGCTCGGCCTTAGAACGAAATCTCAAAAGCACTCGTCGCAAAGAACTCTAGCAAAGTGTGGAACCATGCTCCACTCATCATGCCAACTAATGGCAGACAAAAAAAGCTTCTCCATTCGAAAATGATAAAACGACGGCTTTGGAAGTCATAAATCACTGGATTTTTGCAGCAAGTCTCACTGGGTCCAATTCGTCACGGCCATCTTGGATGCTTGCATGAGATCGGCTCAGCTGTCACAAGCATTTGGCTCACCTGTCAGCTAAAGCCTGCTTGGCATTGTAATTGGATAATTGGTCGGAACAAAGTGACTCCGGGAAATTTTTCAGCGCTGCTTAGCACATTGTCGGATCGGGGACAGACCGGGCTTTCGCACTTTTGATCCGGAGTGTCTGGATAAGCAAACATGCTGCAATCAATACACTACAAATAAAATTGACTATAAATCTGGAAAGCAATCAGACTCAGGAGTGCTTATTTGCGAATTAATTATGGAATAAGTTCAACACATCGCCATCAAGCCTATTGATCATAAAGAACTGGTTAGTTAATCATTCAATAGCCGTAGATAAGTGTTAGTCCGAACAGGCCCTAACCCTACCTGGATTGGAGTGCACACCGGTAGCTGTCTCGTTAAGCTTCTTAATCTGCTCCTTGCGCTGCAGACCGGAGGAGCTCCGCCTGCGATGCTGAAACTTGTCGTCATCGTCTACCATTAGCGTCAGTTCAGACTCGAAGCTCGGCTGCTGCATGGTGATGAGCGGCGGCCTGGTGTGGCTGCTGAAGAGTTTTCATTTTCGGAACTAAATTCATTT
This sequence comes from Macrostomum lignano, assembly GCA_002269645.1. Taxonomy (NCBI): domain Eukaryota; kingdom Metazoa; phylum Platyhelminthes; family Macrostomidae; genus Macrostomum; species Macrostomum lignano. The sequence continues at coordinate 158,201 of NIVC01000352.1, forward strand.
CGTGCGCTTACAACTCTACTAAGCTCTATGGTAGAAACTGAATCCAGGTAGACAACTTTCTGGACGCATTAAATCAGCCCATTCAATTGCCCACCAACGCTCCGCAAACGCCCAGAAAATGATCTGGTGCGTCACTTTCGACGTCAAGGACACCGCAGTTCGACGTCTTATCGGAAAAAAGACCAGAAGTGTTATTCGGTGCTGTGTTGATATAAAATCAGATCTAACTGAGGTTAATCTTGCGAGTCAAGGGTGTGGAAAGAGCATCAGAAATATAAGCATAGCTAGTTGCAAAGGGCTTTGAATATTGCCTCAAATTAAGGCGACCATGCAGAAGGCAAGCACACGATTCACACACACGATGCACATTGCAGGCACTCGCTCACACAGGATGCACAGAATATGTGGCCGCATTCGGAATCGAACTCGGTGTATTTGGCTATTTAGAATGATTTTGTGATTGTAGAAAAGTACATTCATCGCGGTGCCACCCTGCTTTTTCAGCATCCTCACCCGGAGTCCTCCATCGAGTCGCTTCCGTTGACCTCCGTCAGCTTCATTTGAGCGGACCGGCCGTTCTCCAGACGCATCCACATCAAACTGAGCGTTTCCATGACAACGCGAAAGTCCTCGCGCCTCAGATTTGGATTGACAGTGTAGGGAATGAGGTGCGGCAGCACTTTAGTGGCAATCAGGCTGAAGGTCAGGCCGAACTTCTTGTCGGAAAGCATATGCTTGTAGATGTCTGCGAATTAACGATTGCTTCTGAATTGCCCTTGACTGAGCTGAACAAGTAAAAAATATCACATTACTCACGAATAACTGCCATATAAATGTCGGTGTCCGTAAAGTTGATTTCCAGAAGGAACGGCAAAATCTCCTCCAAAATGATCATCTTGTCCAGCCGATCAATCAACTGATCTATGCAGGCCAGCGCGTTGATTTGCATCTGAAAAATCGAGAAAACGCACTTTTATCTATTATGAGTAGGCTAACTGTAACATGACTGTCCGAATCTTTACTCACAGGCAGCAGGCTGGAGCTGCGGCAGAAGACGGCTTTCGCCTTTGGCAGAATTAGCCGGCGCATCGTCTGCTCGTCGATGTGATCTTGCAGTACAGCGAAGGAGTTCAGAGCCGCCTCCTGCGAGACGTGCGGGATAATGGTGTAAAATCTACTCTGTAACATTCGATTGTTTAACGCGTCACCCGTGCCTCACAAGTTCGTAAAGTTCCTATATATCTATCCAAATCTCAACCAGTCACCCAGGTTCCCACCAACGCCGAGACTTACTTGTCCGGACGCGCTGTTGGACTCCAGCATCGCAAACACCAGAGGCAGCAGATCTTCTCTGATGTCCTCGTCTGAGAGTTTGTCAACCAGAACATCAATGTGCTCGACTATGACCAGACTGGTCTACAAGTTAATGGTACATAGCAAATGCCAATATTCAGAGAAGCAAAGGTAGGGCCAAGAGGTTTCTTGCTATCTAATTCCTAAGATGGAGTTTAGAGCCCCGACTTTGGAAAATGGCTCGCAAAATGACTTGAAGAATCAATACTTGCAAAGGTTCAGATGTTCTGTTTAGAAACGAGTGAATTTTGAAAGACCCTGAGATAATCCACTAGTGGCCTCGCCATTTAATCAACAAGATCAAGGATGAGGAAAATTCAATAAAATCTGCAACCATTCACTGATTTATGGGCAAAGCCTACTTATTGAAGGTAAAAATTAACGGTACCGTGCATACTTGAGCTACGCCAAAAATTTTGAAGGTGCCAAAACTGTTGAGCCTTCATGACCTACATTTGTTCAAGCAAACGCGCACACAGAATCAGGCCGCACCTGAGCAGTCTTGGGCCGGCGCAGCAGCTCCAGCAGCGGCTCGCACAGGTGAGCAGCAAACTCAGCCCGAGTGGCCTGCACAACCGCCTGGAACAGGCAGGGCAGCACGAAGTGGGTGAGCTCAGCCGCCTGGTGCAGGTTCTCAACCAGCAGTGGCACCACCCGCTTAAGCAGAATAGCCTGCAAAGGTGAACGGAAGCTTGCAAAAAGTAATTGTTTGCAGGAGGGCTATGCACTACCATGGAGCGGGAGTCAGACGCGTTCACCTTGGAGCTGCTCTGTTCTCAGAAGGGGGGTCAGTCCTGCTCTGTTCTCAGAAGGGGGTTCAGTCCTGCTCTGTTCTCAGAAGGGGGGTTCAGTCCTGCTCTGTTCTCAGAAGGGGGATTCAGTCCTTCTCTGCTCTCAGAAGGGGGTTCAGTCCTGCTCTGTTCTCAGAAGGGGGGTTCAGTCCTGCTCTGCTCTCAGAAGGGGGGATTCAGTCCTGCTCTGTGCTCAGAAGGGGGGTTCAGTCCTGCTCTGTTCTCAGAAGGGGGATTCAGTCCTTCTCTGCTCTCAGAAGGGGGGTTCAGTCCTGCTCTGCTCTCAGAAGGGGGGTTCAGTCCTTCTCTGCTCTCAGAAGGGGGGTTCAGTCCTGCTCTGCTCTCAGAAGGAGGATTCAATCTGTTCTGTGTTTTTTCAGAGATAATTGAATCAATAATACTCGCTGCTTGTGCCACGGTTTCAGCTGCAAAAAATTAAAATAGGCTGCCGCACTCAAGTCACCTGAAAGCGCTTGTTAAATTTCCGTCAGCTCATAAATGCAGCTCTAATTTTAGAGAAAAATTCATCGACAAATTTCAATTAATTAGTGATAGCCCAGTAAAAATTCACTGCCTGAAAAAGCAGCCTTCCTCCAGACTTCTGATGTCAAGCCTTTTGTCTGATTGTTTTGCATCGACTAGCGCCATCAATGACCCAGACTCATTCAGCCCCCGACTCTGCAAATCCAGTTTTAATTTGCATGATTGACAGGCTGGTTGGTTTAAACAGCTCAGTGTTGCCACCTTTCGTGAAATCTCGGACAGGTTGTTTCCATCGAAAGAGCCAAAGCTGGCCGTAATCCGAGTCGGAAATCTGAGCAAATCCCGGGATGAATCTGTCACGAATTTCACTTCCGCGCCGATCTGCTTGAACCAAAACAAAAAATCAAGTCAAAAACAACCGGAGACAGGCATTAGTACTGGCGCATTGGGATGAGAAGCACATATACACCTGTAGCTCGGATAAAGGCTTTGGTTAGTCTTAAACAAGGGATGAAGGAAATCGTCAAGCGACCAAGGTTGAGAAGGGGGAACAGATTAAGGGAGAGAACTCAGCAGAGGAGAAAAGAACTCGGGTCAGGAGAAAACAGCTCAGGAGAGGAGAGAATTCAGGAGAAGAGGGAACTCAGGAGAGAAGAGAACTCAGGAGAAGAGAACTAAAGAGAAGAGAACTCAGGAGAGAAGAGAACTCAGGAGAAGAGAACTCAGGAGAAGAGAACTTAGGAGAGAAGAGAACTCAGGAGAGAAGAGAACTCAGGAGAAGAGAACTCAAGAGAAGAGAACTCAGGAGAAGAGAACTCAAGAGAAGAGAACTCAGGAGAAGAGAACTTAGGAGAGAAGAGAAATCAGGAGAGAAGAGAACTCAGGAGAAGAGAACTCAGGAGAAGAGAACTTAGGAGAGAAGAGAACTCAGGAGAGAAGAGAACTCAGGAGAAGAGAACTCAAGAGAAGAGAACTCAGGAGAGAAGAGAACTCAGGAGAAGAGAACTCAGGAGTGGAGAGGAGAGTTTAGGAGGAGAGGAGAAAACAACCCAGCAGAGGGGAAGAGAGCTCAGCAAAAATTCCTCAAGCTCAAATAAATGGGAATTGATCCCCTAAACAATGTCATATTCTCTATAGTAGACAGGTGAAACGGGCAACAGGCGAGCCCACTAAGATGTGTTCAACAATTGAAATTTCCTGACAATGCTTCCGCTAAATAAAAAGCCAATGATAAACAAAGTGAAAGGACAGTGTGGGAAAAACTATTATTTTGTGATTATTTTTATCTCCTCTCGCTCCCACTCCCAAACAGAAGTGAAGCAAAAAACGGTGCCAACCCCTTTTTTACCTTGGGAAACTGTTCCCGCATCATTGTTTGCATCAGCAGGCTGAAAAACTCCCTCTTCTGGTCCATTGTCTTTGCTTCGCAAGTGGAGAGGCCTTCCAGCGCCAGCAGCAGGGGGTCTTGAAAGTACTTGATCTGCAATTCGAGTGCGGGTAATTGGTTAGCAATCGCCTTGCTAGTAAATTATCGAAAAATTTAAGTATAGAAAATTCCTAATAGACCAAATATTGTTGTCGACTCCTTAAGTAGAGTACTGCAACTGGTAACATTGCTTACATTCTTTAATCTTTCACTTTTTTCATTTGCAGATTATGTTAGATTATAGAACCGAGTTATACACTTTAGCCAATCAGCGACAAGGAGAGGATAAACGGGGTTAGACCCTTCAGCCAATCAGCGACGAGGAGGGTCTAAACGGGGCTTGGATCTTCAGCCAATCAGCGACGAGGAGAGGCTAAACAGGGCTTGAACCTTCAGCCAATCAGCGACGAAGCTAGACTAAAAGAGTTAGAGCCCAGTCATTTAGGTAAGAATCGATTAAGTTAAACAGGACCAATAATCTTCCGTCAAACAGCTTGCTCAAGGCAGCTGTCCTTAGCGCTTTCACTCACCTTGGAAAACAACTGCGCGGTGGGTCGGTGACGCGCCTCCCTGTCCAGCAGTTTCTCCACACTGTCGGCCAGTTCGTGGGGTAGCGCAGACAGCGCCTGGGGCAGAATTTTCGGCAGCTGCAGTGCGGCCAGTGACAGAAAGTCTGTTGAACTGCCTGCTGACACTATCTACTAGCAGTCTGCTGACACTACCTACTAGCAGCCTGCTGACACTACCTACTGGCAGCCTGCTGACACTACCTACTGGCAGCCTGCTGACACTACCTACTAGCAGCCTGCTGACACTACCTACTAGCAGCCAGCTGACACTACCTACTAGCAGCCTGCTGACACTACCTACTAGCAGCCAGCTGACACTACCTACTAGCAGCCTGCTGACACTACCTACTAGCAGCCTGCTGACACTACCTACTAGCAGCCAGCTGACACTACCTACTAGCAGCCTGCTGACACTACCTACTAGCAGCCTGCTGACACTACCTACTAGCAGCCTGCTGACACTACCTACTAGCAGCCTGCTGACACTACCTACTGGCAGCCTGCTGACACTACCTACTAGCAGCCTGTTGACACTACCTACTAGCAGCCAGCTGACACTTACCTACTGGCAGTCTGCTGACACTACCTACTGGCAGCCTGCTGACACTACCTACTAGCAGCCTGCTGACACTACCTACTAGCAGCCAGCTGACACTACCTACTAGCAGTCTGCTGACACTACCTACTAGCAGCCTGCTGACACTACCTACTAGCAGCCTGCTGACGCTACCTACTAGCATTCTGCTGACACTACCTACTAGCAGCCTGCTGGCACTACCTACTGGCAGTCTGCTGACACTACCTACTAGCAGCCTGCTGACACTACCTACTGGCAGCCTGCTGACACTACCTACTGGCAGCCTGCTGACACTACCTACTAGCAGCCTGCTGACACTACCTACTGGCAGCCTGCTGACACTACCTACTAGCAGCCTGCTGACACTACCTACTAGCATTCTGCTGACACTACCTACTAGCAGCCTGCTGACACTACCTACTAGCAGCCTGCTGACACTACCTACTGGCAGCCTGCTGACACTACCTACTAGCAGCCTGCTGGCACTACCTACTGGCAGTCTGCTGGCACTACCTACTGGCAGTCTGCTGACACTATCTACTAGCAGCCTGCTGACACTACCTACTAGCAGCCAGCTGACACTACCTACTAGCAGCCTGCTGGCACTACCTACTGGCAGTCTGCTGACACTACCTACTAGCAGCCTGCTGACACTACCTACTGGCAGCCTGCTGACACTACCTACTGGCAGCCTGCTGACACTACCTACTAGCAGCCTGCTGACACTACCTACTGGCAGCCTGCTGACACTACCTACTAGCATTCTGCTGACACTACCTACTAGCATTCTGCTGACACTACCTACTAGCAGCCTGCTGACACTACCTACTAGCAGCCTGCTGACACTACCTACTAGCAGCCTGCTGACACTACCTACTAGCAGTCTGCTGACACTACCTACTGGCAGCCTGCTGACACTACCTACTGGCAGCCTGCTGACACTACCTACTAGCAGCCTGCTGACACTACCTACTAGCAGCCTGCTGACACTACCTACTAGCAGCCAGCTGACACTACCTACTAGCAGCCTGCTGACACTACCTACTAGCATTCTGCTGACACTACCTACTAGCAGCCTGCTGACACTACCTACTAGCAGCCTGCTGACACTACCTACTAGCAGTCTGCTGACACTACCTACTAGCAGCCTGCTGACACTACCTACTGGCAGCCTGCTGACACTACCTACTGGCAGCCTGCTGACACTACCTACTGGCAGTCTGCTGACACTACCTAACAGCAGCCTGCTGACACTACCTACTAGCAGCCTGCTGACACTACCTACTAGCAGCCTGCTGACACTACCTACTGGCAGCCTGCTGACACTACCTACTAGCAGCCTGCTGACACTACCTACTAGCAGCCTGCTGACACTACCTACTGGCAGCCTGCTGACACTACCTACTGGCAGCCTGCTGACACTACCTACTAGCAGCCTGCTGACACTACCTACTGGCAGTCTGCTGACACTACCTACTGGCAGCCTGCTGACACTACCTACTAGCAGCCTGCTGACACTACCTACTAGCAGTCTGCTGACACTACCTACTAGCAGCCTGCTGACACTACCTACTGGCAGCCTGCTGACACTACCTACTGGCAGCCTGCTGACACTACCTACTGGCAGCCTGCTGACTGTGAAGGAGTCGCCTACCTGCTAGCACTAGTACTGACACTGCTGACACTACCTACTAGCAGCCTGCTGACACTACCTACTAGCAGTCTGCTGACACTACCTACTGGCAGCCTGCTGACACTACCTACTGGCAGCCTGCTGACACTACCTACTGGCAGCCTGCTGACACTACCTACTGGCAGCCTGCTGACACTACCTACTAGCAGCCTGCTGACTGTGAAGGAGTCGCCCGCAGAAATCGAGGATCAAAATCATAAATGGGGATCAAGGAAAGGCAGCTGGGCTGCCAGAAAGCCCCTCCAGACATCGTCATCCTTCAATTTTCCTGCCTCCTTAAAAAAGCTCTAAAAACTGCTCCCTGATCCCCATAATCCCCATTTTTCGCCACTCGCAGGCATGTCCTTTGTTGATGTCGATAAACCCGGGCAGCTCTGTTTAATTAAAGATCCCCGACTAAGACTCCTATCTATCTCCTTAGAATCGCCATATCCCCGTCCGTCGTTCTCCCTCTTTAATTTTCGAGTCCCTCATCTTTCTCGACTCTCAAGCTGCTCAGCTGGATTCCCTGCTTTCTGGGAAATACTATTAGAAGCCGATAGCTGAGAGACTGGAGGTTTAAAAAAGGCCCAGTCAGGCCTCTTTGCTCAACTGTGAGATTGGAAAACGCAGAGATGGAGAGAACGGCGAGGACATCTGCCCTGCCCCAATGCAGCAGCGCGAGATAAGTGCTTTTAAATGCTCTGAAAGCTGCCATTTGCTAAGTGCCCGGCCCATCTCAAATAGAGGCGTACGAATTTATCAATGCATAGGAATATTAATTAATCAGGCTAATGAGATGCTGATACTAGCTGCCCAAATTGCTAATCGATAAACACTATCCGTTAATCGATAAACACTATCAGTTAATCGATAAACACTATCCGTTAATAGATAAGCACTATCCGTTAATCGATAAATACCATCCGTTAATAGATAAACACTATCCGTTAATAGATAAACACTGTCCGTTAATCGATAAACACCATTCGCTAATCAATAAACACTATCCGTTAATAGATAAACACTGTCCGTTAATCGATAAACACTATCCGTTAATCGATAAACACTATCCGTTAATAGATAAACACTATCCGTTAATCGATAAACACCATTCGCTAATCAATAAACACTATCCGTTAATAGATAAACACTATCCGTTAATCGATAAACACTATCCGTTAATCGATAAACACTATCCGTTAATTGATAAACACTATCCGTTAATAGATAAACACTATCCGTTAATAGATAAACACTATCCGTTAATTGATAAACACTATCCGTTAATAGATAAACACTATCCGTTAATCGATAAACACTATCCGTTAATAGATAAACACTATCCGTTAATCGATAAACACTATCCGTTAATCGATAAACACCATTCGCTAATCGATAAACTACATTTGATACTGGACAATCACCGATCGCTACTCCGACTCCGTAAGCCCTAATCCATGCACAATAACCCGAAAATCTCAATCTGATAAACTCCAATCACCTCCGCAATCCTTCGCTGGTAATTCTGCGCATTCCGCTGCGACTCCAGCAAAGAGACGCCGGCATTGAACACGGCGTGAATGACCAGACCAAAGGAGAACATGTCACAGGCCTGAGTAGCCCTGCCGTGCAACTGCAAGTCGGGAGCCATGAAGTCTAGATCCGGCTGAGCCATCTTCGACACCTTGGCCGACCATTGGGTGTAATTGTAGGCGTCCTGGTGAGGGCGATTATGGGGAAGTTGTACTTTGTGTTTGAATTGATCACAAAAATTAAGTAGAAAATAATTTTGATAAGACTCGATCGCAATGTGCAAAGTGTCCAGCAGACTCTCCCATCCTGGTTCGATTCGATTCATTTGGGGCTTTGAAAACGAAATCTTTCCGGGGGTAATCGTGCGATGAGCCCCACCCCCCCCCCCCAAAGCACAGAGAAAGTCAGGGCCGCTGTACACCCTATGTGAGTGTCTGTGAGTGCATGCCAGAGTGCAGTATTGGCGCGCTTGCATGTGTGCTCAGGAGTCAGCGGAACGGGCAGAATTGCCGTCAGAGCTGGTTGTGGGACCGATGTTCTCCAGGGTGCCCACGGCTTTCCTGCGAATGCTGTTCTTATATCGTATTAGCCTCAGTGTAGTTGTATCCTCCACCTTCAATTCATAATCAGCCAACATGCTAACTTTCTAGGTCAATATATAAGTACGAGCCGTACCTGAGGGAGGTTTTACAACGGACCCTTTGGGCTCATAAAACTCGATCGAGTTGTACTTATAATAGACAGAAGAATAGTGGCACGAACTCTGCAGAATCCCAAGCCCTGACTAACAGAGGCGGAGTCGCGCTTTGTGTTCGCAGTTTTTTCTACGCTATTCATTCTCGAGCACGTGGGCTCGGCCTGAAAATCCCTGCGGAAGCCGGCTTGTAACGGGCCAATTACTGGCCTTGTCGGCCTGACGAAGCCTTTCATTGCAAAAGTGCAAAGTCGCCCTGCCGGGAACCGTTTAAGCCAGCTGGAGGCTTCCGCATTCTGTGCGTGCTATGCCAGGCCTCGCGCTATGAGATGCACTTTACACTGTGCCGACGTCTGCAACCCCTGCCCTCTGTGTACTGCCGCTCGCTCTCATGTGATAGAAGACTCGGGTCTGATTCCTTAGGTTTACATATCAATAGTTCATTTTTGAGTTCGGCGATGGACTTTGAATGCGCAATTAACGTCAAGATGACGCCAATGCCAACCATTTGAGGGACAGGAATAAAAAGTTGTGTGCACTCTGTCTTATTGCGTAAGTACGAGGTAGTTATTCTCATTCAAGACAGAATCACCCGTTCTCACGTGAGTTTCTGGAGATTTTTCCACAAAGCCGAGGCCGGAGAGTTTCCAGCAGCCGCGCTTGGTGACAATAATGGAGAAGAGGCTGAGATTGCCATGGATCACGCGTTGGGTGAAGTGCAGGTACTTCAGTGCTTCGTTGATCTGCAAAAATCGTTTTCTGTGGCTCAAAACGCGTGTACCAGGGATCCTGACCAGACCAATCAGACACAATGATGACGTAATAATCAGACACAATGATGACGTAATAATCAGACACAATGATGACCCAATAATCAGACACAATGATGACCCAATAATCAGACACAATGATGACCCAATAATCAGACACAATGATGACCCAATAATCAGACACAATGATGACCCAATAATCAGACACAATGATGACCCAATAATCAGACACAATGATGACCCAATAATCAGACACAATGATGACCCAATAATCAGACACAATGATGACCCAATAATCAGACACAATGATGACCCAATAATCAGACACAATGATGACATAATAATTATTCACAAGGACAGCCCGATCAGACGCAATGATGACCTATCAATCAGACACAATGACAGACTGATGACGCAGGGACAGACTGATCAGACACAAGGACAGACCGATCAGACACAAGGCCAGACCGATCAGACACAAGGCCAGACCGATCAGACACAAGGCCAGACCGATCAGACACAAGGCCAGACCGATCAGACACACGGACACACCGATCAGACACAAGGACAGACCGATCAGACACACGGACACACCGATCAGACACAAGGACAGACCGATCAGACACAAGGACAGACCGATCAGACACAAGGACAGACCGATCAGACACAAGGACAGACCGATCAGACACAAGGACAGACCGATCAGACACAAGGCCAGACCGATTAGACACAAGGATAGACCGAGCAGACACAAGGCCAGACCGATCAGACACAAGGACAGACCGATCAGACACAAGGACAAACCGATCAGACACAAGGACAGACCGATCAGACACAAGGACAGACCGATCAGACACACGGACACACCGATCAGACACAAGGACAGACCGATCAGACACAAGGCCAGACCGATAAGACACAAGGACAGACCGATCAGACACAAGGACAGACCGATCAGACATAAGGCCAGTGGCACAAACCTGATAGATTCCTTGCTTGATCTCTAGCTCGCCAGAGAAGCCCTCCTGCAACGGTGGCCGAAGTTGGGGCACTGTAAAGCTGCAATCACGATGCGGACTTGAGACGCAGTCACTCACCTTGATTTCCTGCGGCACGCTGGGCACTCTGTCGCAGTTTCCCAGAAAGTTGGCCAGGCTGCCCCAGACGGGCTCGGTGGCGAACGCCAGGCTGTCCCTGCGGTGCGCATCGAAGGGGAATCGGGGAGTGACGACTCGATCAGTCAGCCGGTTTACTTTAGTTTGCACGCTTCGGTAACCGAAAACCGAGTGAGCAACAAAGGATTGCGTGACACCGAGTTTCGAGTTAACAAAAGAAACGACAATCATCTCGATAGTTAGTGATGTGGAAATCATTTTTTTCTAAAGTTAGGAGAAAATTGAAACACGCTTTCAGATGCCATGACTTGACGTTGTTCAATGGGCAGATGTGCAACCGACAGCTCAGCCGCAGCTATTGCGCGGCGCATCTGAAGGCTGCTACGGCTGTACAGTCCAAGGACTGTCGGGTCGCCACACACAGCCTCAATTACCCCAGCTAATGCTGGCACCCATTTTACAACTGTGTGAACTGAAGCAATGCAGAGTTATAAGTGCCTTGCTCAAGGACACAAATTGTTCTGAGTAGATCGAGAATCGAACCCCCGACCTTCCAGTCGTGAGTCCGACGCTCTAAACACTAGGCTACAACCCTCAACCAACAAACGTGGAGAGTAGTGTCTGGGATAGCCGATTGTAGGTATTACCTTGTCCTATACCGGTATACGAGCTCTTGAGGGCTCACCCCCCGGGGAGCAAAGTGCCTGACAAGTGAGAATGGCAGAGCCCTGTCACCCTGTGCAAGCTGTAGCAGTGTGCACCGGTGTGTGAGTGTTCTCAGACCCGCACCAGGGGAGGCAAGGAAGGGGGGCATTTTAAACCCGGAACATCACAAACCCGAAATATCAGAACTCTGTAAACCAAAATACCGTTGGGCAACTTTCGGAGTTATGATATTCCGGTATTGTGATATTTCGGGTTTATGATATTCCGGTTTTGTGATATTTCGGGTTTATGATATTCCTGGTTTATGATTTCCGGGTTTATGATATTCCGGGTTTATGATATTCCGGGTTAATGATATTCCGGGTTTATGATTTCCGGATTTATGATATTTTAGGTTTGTGATATTCCGGGTTTATGATGGGAAGTACTTTCGGAGTTGTGATTTTTCGGGTTTGTGATTTTTCGGGTTTGTGATGGCAACCCGCCGGAGTGCCCCTAATAAGCTGTAAAAGATGATGGCGCCCCCTTCTCAGCAGTAGTGGTGCCCCTGGTTCCTCAACAACTACTTTGACACCAACGAGGTCTGGCGCCTCTGGTGCTGGCGGCCCCAGTCGCAATTCCAGACAATGTCATAGGGGGGGGGGGGTAAGTTTTAATACCCAGAATTGTCGCTGCACAGTCAGGGTGATTATCAACCGGGGAAAATATGGGTAGAAAAGGTTAAACAAAAAAGCTTACAACGCCAGGCATAGATGCATGAGCTCGGATAAAAAAGTGTGCAGGTCTTCATCTACCTGAATACAGCTTCACCCACTCTCCTTTTCGCAGAGAGCTCCATTAGGAATGAGGTCTTATGTTTATTAGAGACCTGCCTGTCTGCCTGCCCGCCTGTCTAATTGCAGCCTGTGTTTGTCAGCGATTAACCCAGCAGCCCTTCCCGCGCTTCTGCTCTCAGGACAGCAGCTGACATCGGCATATGGAAAATGCCATAGAAGGCATTGAGAAGACAGCGAGGCTGGGAATAATGAGAGACGCTGCATCCTTTTGTCTTTGTATCTACCCTGTATTTAGAGTAGCCTAATATCCCCTAAATTCGCTGCATGTCGAATCAAAATTAATTCATAATTTCAAAAATTCGAGTACTGAATTCCCAATTATCTCACCTACTGAACTTGCAAATCTCAATTACATGTACGAGTCAAATACAGTCTAAAGACAATGCTAGACTAGATTAGAACTAGTCTAGACTAGACTAGACTGGACTAGACTAGACTGGACTAGACTAGACTAGACTAGGCTAGACTAGACGTCAACTAGACTAGATTAGAACTAGTCTAGACTAAACTGGACTGGACTAGACTAGACTGGACTAGACTAGACTGGACTAGACTAGACTAGGCTAGACTAGACATCAACTAGACTAGACATCAACTAGACTAGATTAGAACTAGTCTAGACTAAACTGGACTAGACTAGACTAGACTGGACTAGACTAGACTAGGCTAGACTAGACGTCAACTAGACTAGATTAGAAGTAGACTACAGGCGTAGACTAGATTTCTAATCCGATTGGATTTGACTTGAAATTCCGACTGAAAAAATCCTGCGGGAAATTCTCGTGCTCCCGACAAAGCACCTGCTTGCTGCATTTGCAATCCGGAAGTCCAGCCGGTGAGATATTGGGAATTAAAAAAACCTGAAATCTTCTCATCTCGCTAATGCGAGCGGCCAGCGAAATCTGCGTGACTTGCAAGTACAGCGTCCGTCTGCTTCAGCTGTCAATGGACCTGCACTTTACCTCGTTCATTCAGACATCGCTGTCCAGGATCGCCCGCTCCGAATTTAATCTCTTAGTCAGCAAGCAGAAAGCACCCAATGACTCCGACCCCGTGCCTACCGCTTTCCATCTGCCTGTTAGCGTTCAGCCACCTGTTGGAGCCACTCGGGTCGGGGGGCGGGGGGGGGCAGAGATTCTTTATCTCGCTTCAGCCTCTGAGCCGGCGGGCATCCTTGAGCTGAGCTTAGGCTTAGGCAAGATTAGAAAAAAACACAGACTTTGAGGAAAAGTAAGGATGCATGATTGCGGCTTCCGAAGGGTACTTTTATAGGGGTAAAAACACCTGAAAAAACTCCGCAGCTGGGTACTCGATCACGCGTCTAAACTCATTCTGCTAATGCTCACCCGGACTCTTCAATCGGGTGCCAGATTTGCAACAGTTTCGGATGCCGGAATCTCTCCAGGTATCTGACTTCCCGCCTGAGTATCTCGGACACTGTTTCCTTTCGTTTCGGCTTGTGCAACTTGTCGGCCGTTCGCTTGTCAAAGATGAACAAGGAGCATTCCTGGAGGTAATAAATCGTGCTTAAGGAATTAATATTAATAAGCCTTTAGTACTAAAAGTGTAACGTAAGTACATTTCGTTCGGGGGTCAGCACAGGTAGGTCTTCTTTATGTGTTAAGAAGTCTTTACACAAAATTCATGTACGAGTACCGAGACCAAAAAAAATAATTTAAACTTCGCTTCCAGATGGCCCTAAAGAATATTTTACCAAGGTCGCACCACCTTTGTTATACATGGACAGCAGAACGCTATCCAGTTGTTCACAGCTCTGTCAGCTGTCAGAGACCGTACGGACAGTGCCACCGCTCTCTCATCCAGTTGTTCACAGCTCTGTCAGCTGTCAGAGACCGTACGGACAGTGCCACCGCTCTCTCATCCAGTTGTTCACAGCTCTGTCAGCTGTCAGAGACCGTACGGACAGCGTCACCGCTCTCTCATCCAGTTGTTCACAGCTCTGTCAGCTGTCAGAGACCGTACGGACAGTGCCACCGCTCTCTCATCCAGTTGTTCACAGCTCTGTCAGCTGTCAGAGACCGTACAGACAGTGCCACCGCTCTCTCATCCAGTTGCTCACAGCTCTGTCAGCTGTCAGAGACCGTACGGACAGTGCCACCGCTCTCTCATCCAGTTGTTCACAGCTCTGTCAGCTGTCAGAGACCGTACGGACAGTGCCACCGCTCTCTCATCCAGTTGTTCACAGCTCTGTCAGCTGTCAGAGACCGTACGGACAGCGTCACCGCTCTCTCATCCAGTTGTTCACAGCTCTGTCAGCTGTCAGAGACCGTACGGACAGTGCCACCGCTCTCTCATCCAGTTGTTCACAGCTCTGTCAGCTGTCAGAGACCGTACAGACAGTGCCACCGCTCTCTCATCCAGCCGTTTTGTTCTTTGCAAGCCAGACTCTTGCTGATAAAAGACGAAATTCGGTTTGAAATTGATGCCACAAAATGCGAGAAAATTTGTTTCTAAACTATTTTTTCGGAGCTCAAAGCAGCCGAGATGGAGGGAGCTGAGATAGATTTGCTTCTATCAAGTCGAAAAAACCGAGGCGCTAAACAGTTTAGCAGACCAGAAACTACTTTAGCAGCAAAAATCCCCAAAACTCCACTCAGTTTGCAATGCTACAGAGATGCTATTGAGTCCGATTTCGGAGCAATGGAAAGTGCAAGCGAAGGGCAAATGCAGAGCGCTGACTTCCCTATTTTATTTTGACTTCATCCCCCTGGGCTGATTATAGAACCGATGACTTGAACGTCTTCCTGTTTCCGCACAGGATCCCCCAAAATCATTTCATTTCTGCGCGCGGTTGCCGCAACCTCTTCCGGTCGGACCTGAGCTCTCCTAGGGGGCCAGGATTTCCCATGTTTTTTATTGATTCCTCCCTTTGACTTTGGCCACTGCCGTTCATTACAGCTTAGCAGTAGCAACTGACTGTACAGGAATACAGTGAAAGAGGCCAATAAAGAACAAAGTCTTTCTTTGCAGCTGCAGATCGGTCCCTTTTTGAATAGACAAGGAAATTAATTGAATCTTTGAAGAATCGGAAAGCTGCAGCACACACACAGAGAAGAGGCTGGGAAATCTCCATTGATTAAAAATCAGACACACACCGGCTCGCCCCGTCAGGAGGGTCCTCGCAAAAAAGCAAGTCTCGCTACACTAGAGGATAATTCCTGAAATTCATATAGGTGGAAAATCTTGTGGCAGATAGACACGAGAATTCTATTCCTCAAGCCAGAAGGAGAGGATAACAGTCTTGTCGCTGGGGAGCAAGCGGCCCGACTCCGTCTGATTGGACACGCCGCAATTAATTAATACGACGGCTGATTGCAGCCAGGAGCCCGCAGGGGATCGCCGTGTTTGTGCCACCCTAATCAGTGCGGCTGGCAACTCAAGAAAGCTGACCGCTGGTCCCGCTGCCGATGTCTGCCTCTTTCGCTGGGGGGGGGGAACTTTTCAATTTTTACTTGCTCGACTGCCAAAATGAGGAAGCGTGATTAATCAGCGTCCGATGTGACTTGTCAGTGTCCTTCTTCACTTTGGTTCAATTGCTTAGAACTGAAATTCTATTGTTCAATACAAATTCTTCCCACAAGCACCTACACTTTAATACGCAATCACTTGCTTCGCCTAATCTTTTATAAAATTTCCTTTCAAATCTTAGATAATAGTTAAAAATGCTCTAGGGTAAGGGCTCTAGGGTCAGGGTTCTAGGGTAAGGGTTCTAGGGTAAGGGCTCTCGAGAAAGGGTTCTAGGGTAAATGCTCTAGGGTAAGGGCTCTAGGGTAAGGGCTCTCGAGAAAGGGTTCTAGGGTAAATGCTCTAGGGTAAGGGCTCTAGGGTAAGGGCTCTCGAGAAAGGGTTCTAGGGTAAATGCTCTAGGGTCAGGGCACTAGGGTCAAAGCTCTAGAGAAAGGGTTCTAGGGTAAATGCTCTAGGGTAAGGGTTCTAGGGTAAATGCTCTAGGGTAAGGGTTCTAGGGTAAATGCTCTAGGGTAAGGGTTCTAGGGTAAATGCTCTAGGGTAAGGGTTCTAGGGTAAATGCTCTAGGGTAAGGGTTCTAGGGTAAATGCTCTAGGGTAAGGGTTTTAGGGTAAATGCTCTAGGGTCAGGGCTCTAGGGTCAGGGCTCTAGGATAAGTGCTAGGATAAGTGCTTTAGAGTCAAGGCTATGCTTGAGCGAGAGCTAAAGATACGATAGGGTTAGGGTAGGGCTAAAGGGTTGCTAACCTTTCTGTCCTCCAGTCGGACGGCGTCGAACACTCGCCACAGCAGCTCCTGGCCGGCGCTGCCAGTCTGCCTTCGAATCTGAAAAAGTCGGCCAATTGTTGGCGAAGTGTCTGGCGAACTCGAGGCCAGGTTGCTACCGCCGCCACCGCCGCTGCTGCTGCGCATTGCAAGAGCGATAACTGGGAGGGCCTGCTAGTCTTTGTTGCTGCCGGTCAGTCAAGCAAATTTGTTTGCTTGCTCAGCCAGCCAGTAGCAGAGCTACCGCCCAGTTTGTATGCCTACCGACTGTCTCAATCTCTCAGTACCGAACTGGACAGGAAAATGCGGCGGCTTTTTTTTAAAAACGCCTCGGCAGATTGGAGCTTTTCGGCGCGATTTTCTGAGCTTGCTGGCAAAATGCAGTCATAGGGACTGAGCGAGCGAAGAGGAGCCCGCGCAAGAGGAAGAGGAAAGGCGGAGTGGGGCGGGGCGCAGGGGACTGTTTGAGGATCTGGGAAGCCAACCGGAGACGAAGGGAAGAGGAAGGTTTAGAGGAAGCCGATGAATAGGCAGCGGCAGGGATGCGGAGCGCTGCTAATCCTGTCTATCGAGCCTAATCTACCAGACAGCGCCGGTCAGCCATTGGCTATTTGGCCCAGGGTCTCCGGCTCTCGTCCGCTGGCCGAGCGATAAGCCGTGGAGACTGGGCAGGGAGGCGCGATAGAGCAGCGATAGATTAGTGAGACGGCAGCGAATCCACCTAGCAGAGGATATTGAGAAGTGAAAATTAAACGGTAAAGAGCAAAATAGAGAAGGTCGCTCAGACAGGGAGAAAAAGGGTGAAAGTCTGAAGCTGAATCAGGGGGATGGAGAAGGAGAGGGAATAGATTGGATTAATAATTTCAAGAGGAAGAGGATGAGAGGTCCGGGTTAAAGAGAACGCGTTCATGACACTTTTGCTGCAATATTTTGCATAAAAATTCAAAAGGAATTATTGCTTTATCATTTAGAATATCATCTCTTGAGTAGTGTAGCGATATAAAGCGTCTGAACCTAGCGCCAAACTACACACCCAGGTTCGAATCCGTGCGCGACCAGCATGTACGTGAGCCGTTCCTTCCATCCGCAGTTCGGGAACTGACAGATACAGCCGGCAGGCAGTCAGGCTGACTAACACAAAAAAATCAATATAAAAAGTTCAAAATCTTCCTGTCCCCCCCGGGTAGTCTAGTTGGCTATAAATTAACGCAGTTGGAGCAGGTGGATGAAGCTCACAGCATCCTGTTCGTGCAGATCGGTCATGACCGGATGCTGCGGGCCCAGCTGATAAAGGTGTTTTGCGGACAGAGACAGAGGGGGAGGCTGCGTGAAGGGAGCGACTTTGCTTCAGGAACAGCCGCCGCATTTATTGCAGCTTAATTTGGCAGGCCTCTGTAATATTAGTGACATTTTCTGGGATTCAAAATGAGATACAGTAGAATTTCCATTAGATACTGAGAGTTTACCTGTGAGACAGTGAGACTCGCTATTGGATAATGAGAGTTTACCTGTGAGACAGTGAGACTCGCTATTGGATAATGAGAGTTTACCTGTGAGACAGTGAGACTCGCTATTGGATAATGAGAGTTTACCTGTGAGACAGTGAGACTCGCTATTAGATAATGAGAGTTTACCTGTGAGACAGTGAGACTCGCTATTAGATAATGAGAGTTTACCTGTGAGACAGTGAGACTCGCTATTGGATAATGAGAGTTTACCTGTGAGACAGTGAGATTCGATATTAGATAATGAGAGTTTACCTGTGAGACAGTCAGACTCGATATTAGATAATGAGAGTTTACCTGTGAGACAGTGAGACTCGCTATTAGATAATGAGAGTTTACCTGTGAGACAGTGAGACTCGCTATTAGATAATGAGAGTTTACCTGTGAGACAGTCAGACTCGCTATTAGATAATGAGAGTTTACCTGTGAGACAGTGAGACTCGCTATTAGATAATGAGAGTTTACCTGTGAGACAGTGAGACTCGCTATTAGATAATGAGAGTTTACCTCTAAGACAGTGAGACTCGCTATTAGATAATGAGAGTTTACCTGTGAGACAGTGAGACTCGCTATTAGATAATGAGAGTTTACCTGTGAGACAGTGAGACTCGCTATTAGATAATGAGAGTTTACCTGTGAGACAGTGAGACTCGCTATTAGATAATGAGGGTTTACCTGTGAGACAAGAGTTAGCCAAAAATGTGAAAAACAAGGACCAAACGTGTTTTTTCAGAAGAATTTTCTTTTTCTTAAGTGAAGAGTTTCGATTTTATAATATTCTCTTTTGCATTTTACTGACTGGAAAATCACTGCCGGGATTGCAGTCAAGCAGCCAGAGCGGTCTTGTTTCTTGTTTTCTTTGGCAGAAACAGGTCCACGGAAGGAAGTCGGTTGACATCAGCTTGAACGATATGTCAGAACGATATATAATTCAGAATTGACGTTTAAACACGAAAGCAGCGTTTTGATACCTATTAAAGTCCTTGACTATTTTAAAGCAAGATTATAATGAACAGAAACTTCTACTTGGAGCAGTAAGTAGTCGGTATAGACTTTGACTTGACATTGTTATTCAGTAAATTAATACGCTTGCTCACTATTACAATTTGATCGATATGATAGTTTATCGTCGCCCAACAGAGTACCAATCTCTGGGTGTCTCAATGCTGCATTTGCTGGCAGAGACAATAAAAAAACACAAGAAATTTATATTATAAAAGCATCTGGGATCAGTGCTAGCGCGAGTCCTTCCTTCTCGTGGCCATGACTGTACCTATTCGTGGGTTTCCAGTCCAGACGTTAAATGGTAACCCCGAGGTATCCAGAGAAACGGAAGGATAAAATTGATCTCTATTGGGTTATTTTTGCATTCAGGCACGGTTTCTGCTTCTAAACAATTGTTGTGCACTATTAATTTGCTTTACAGAAACCAAATTTCTAAACCGCTGTGTTTTGCTGGGCCAATGTACACCGCACAGCGCACAGTGGCTTAGGAGTATCTTGTGCAAGGAAAGTGCAGCACTTGCTCGACAAGCAAGCGGCATTGGTTGGCTTGTCTGTTGCCAAATTATTATTTCTCTCAACTGCGCATAAATCTGTTTACCGGGCCCAGCCTCTCGGGCGCGCTCGGGCACAGGGTCAAACGAAATATCTTCTTCGTGTTTGAATAGAACTGCAAGCCTTAAAAACTCCGAGCATAGAGCATGTCGGACGGTAATCAGGACGACAATTGCAGAGTTGACAGCATCAGAAGCGACAGCAGCGACAGCAGCGGCGGCAGCGGCGGCAGCGATGCACAATATAACGGCTTGTGCTCGAATTTCGACAGGATCAGCGTGCAGGATCCGGTTGAGGCCAACGAGGATGTGGTGCTGTTGAAAGGAAAGCCGCCGGGTCAGAAGAACAGAAGCTCCACGTGTCAGATTGCAACCAAGGAGAAGCTGAAAGAGATGCTGGTGAAGCGACAGCCGATTGACTACACAGTGGATATCAAGAGTTTGGACACGTAATGCACATCTAGGGTCAGGGCTTATGTATTTGAGCGACTAAACTCTAGGGGTTACATCTAGATATTACCTATAGTCTTGACTCCCATACAACTTCCATCTTCATCCCTACCATCCTCATCATCCGTATTTAGATTGCTCTTGACGGCACTTCCGACCAGTCTGTATTAGAAAGTCAGGGCCGCTGTACACCCTTTGTGAGCGTGTGTATGAGTGCGTGCTTGCGCTTGAATGTGCTCAGGAGTCAGCGGAATTGGCAGAATTGCAAGATTTCAAGGCTTATAGGGGAATTTCTGAGATGTCACTAGATTGCTAGAAACTCCTATCTCTCAAACCTATCTCTCCTACACAAATTCACAACTCTCTTTCAGCCCACTTCATCGGTTCCTTGAGGCACCTGAGAATCAACTGAAGTCGAGCAGCGAACTGTTGAGGCAGCTAAAGAGCATTCTGACTGAACTGGACAAGCTTGGATTCGTGTCCGTCTACGTTAATATGCCCAACAAGTTTGGACGGGTGAGAATTTAGGGCAGGGGTCGGCGAACTCCGGCCCGTGGGCCACATGCGGCTCGCAAAGCCTCTCTATCCGGCCCTCGCCTCCTTTGAAGCTTCACATTAGCAACACGGGCCGCACAATGTTTAAGTCTCTCTCAGCGCTCTTCTCTCTTATCTCCTCCCTCCGCTCCTCTTCTCTCCTCTCTCCTCTTTTCTCTGCTCTCCTCTCCTCTCCTCTCCTCTCCTCTCCTCTCCTCTCCTCTCCTCTCCTCTCCTCTCCTCTCCTCTCGTCTCTTCTCGTCTCATCTCGTCTCATCTCCCCTGATCTCCTCCTCTCCTCTACTTTCTCCTCTCCTCTCTCTCATCTCTCCTCTCTCCTCTCTCCTCTCTCCTCTCTCTTCTTCTCTCCTCTCTCTTCTTCTCTCTTCTTCTATTCATCACTCCTCTCCCCTCTCGTCTCCTCGCTTCTCCTTTATTCTCTCGCCTTTCCTTTTCTGATCTCCCTACTATTGTCTCTTCTTTCCCTGCTCCGGTCCCTGCTTTCCCGACCCCTGCTTTAGGGCAATGGCAAAGTCGTATAACATTGAAAACCTCGCTCCAAAGATTTTGAAACCATATACCTTAACCCAAACACTCCTGTGAAGTAATTTCCCCAACCAAGTCACCATCTGAATCCAATAAAAGCAATTCGTAGCACTAACTGGTAGCAAATATTATGCTCTACGCGTATTAAGACTCCGCTGTCCCTGTGTCTAAAGTCGGAGCGCCTCATTGAGCTGATCTCTCCGCTAGTACTCCACGGCGCCCAGATGCATCACCTGTGCGGCGACCTAAACGAGCGATGCAACCATCTGCACTACGCTATGCTGAAGTCTTCGCCGCGCGTCATCAACGCTATCCTAGACGAGGTGCTTAACCAGGACCCGTTCGGAGCGGACGGCATGTACGCCTTGAACAAGCTCTACCAGACGCCAAAGGCTTCGCTGCAAGGCCGAATCAAGCAGGCCGCTGATCTTCCACACGTGCAGGACGAGTTGCGCCGCATCCTGGACAGAATCCCATGCTACCCGCCTGTTGAAGGGGTGTCTCTGCAGCTTTGAACAAAGCGTGCAGGCGTCAAAACCATTTTACAAATATAAGAATTCAGCTAAGCTGGTGCCATTTGTCAGGACAATCTCTACGACAGCGTAAGTACGGGTTCGTGTCAGTGTCTCGTTCTCCCAATGTCCTGATTCACTGTTTGTGCTGTCTCGCGACCTCAGTGTGTGTCTCATTTTCCAATGTCCCGATTCACTGTTTGTGCTGTCTCATGACCTCAGTGTGTGTCTCATTTTCCAATGTCCTGATTCACTGTTTGTACTGTCTCATGACCTCAGTGTGTGTCTCATTTTCCAATGTCCCGATTCACTGTTTGTGCTGTCTCATGACCTCCGTGTGGGTCTCATTTTCCAATGTCCCGATTCACTGTTTGTGCTGTCTCATGACCTCCGTGTGGGTCTCATTTCCCAATGTCCTGATTCACTGTTTGTGCTGTCTCATGACCTCCGTGTGGGTCTCATTTTCCAATGTCCTGATTCACTGTTTGTGCTGTCTCATGACCTCAGTGTGTGTCTCATTTTCCAATGTCCCGATTCACTGTTTGCGCTGTCTCATGACCTCAATGTGTGTCTCATTTCCCAATGTCCTGATTCACTGTTTTGTACTGTCTCATGACCTCCGTGTGGGTCTCATTTTCCAATGTCCCGATTCACTGTTTGTGCTGTCTCATGACCTCAGTGTGTGTCTCATTTTCCAATGTCCTGATTCACTGTTTGTACTGTCTCATGACCTCAGTGTGTGTCTCATTTTCCAATGTCCCGATTCACTGTTTGTGCTGTCTCATGACCTCCGTGTGGGTCTCATTTTCCAATGTCCCGATTCACTGTTTGTGCTGTCTCATGACCTCCGTGTGGGTCTCATTTCCCAATGTCCTGATTCACTGTTTGTGCTGTCTCATGACCTCCGTGTGGGTCTCATTTTCCAATGTCCTGATTCACTGTTTGTGCTGTCTCATGACCTCAGTGTGTGTCTCATTTTCCAATGTCCCGATTCACTGTTTGCGCTGTCTCATGACCTCAATGTGTGTCTCATTTCCCAATGTCCTGATTCACTGTTTTGTACTGTCTCATGACCTCCGTGTGGGTCTCATTTTCCAATGTCCCGATTCACTGTTTGCGCTGTCTCATGACCTCCGTGTGGGTCTCATTTCCCAATGTCCTGATTCACTGTTTGTGCTGTCTCATGACCTCAGTGTGTGTCTCATTTTCCAATGTCCTGATTCACTGTTTGTGCTGTCTCATGACCTCAATGTGTGTCTCATTTCCCAATGTCCTGATTCACTGTTTTGTACTGTCTCATGACCTCCGTGTGGGTCTCATTTTCCAATGTCCTGATTCACTGTTTGCGCTGTCTCATGACCTCCGTGTGGGTCTCATTTCCCAATGTCCTGATTCACTGTTTGTACTGTCTCATGACCTCCGTGTGTGTCTCATTTTCCAATGTCCCGATTCACTGTTTGTGCTGTCTCATGACCTCAATGTGTGTCTCATTTCCCAATGTCCTGATTCACTGTTTTGTACTGTCTCATGACCTCCGTGTGGGTCTCATTTTCCAATGTCCTGATTCACTGTTTGTGCTGTCTCATGACCTCAATGTGTGTCTCATTTTCCAATGTCCTGATTCACTGTTTGTGCTGTCTCATGACCTCAGTGTGTGTCTCATTTTCCAATGTCCTGATTCACTGTTTGTGCTGTCTCATGACCTCAATGTGTGTCTCATTTCCCAATGTCCTGATTCACTGTTTTGTACTGTCTCATGACCTCAGTGTGTGTCTCATTTTCCAATGTCCTGATTCACTGTTTGTGCTGTCTCATGACCTCAATGTGTGTCTCATTTCCCAATGTCCTGATTCACTGTTTGTGCTGTCTCGTGACCTCAGTGTGTGTCTCATTTTCCAATGTCCTGATTCACTGTTTGTACTGTCTCATGACCTCCGTGTGGGTCTCATTTCCCAATGTCCTGATTCACTGTTTTGTACTGTCTCATGACCTCCGTGTGGGTCTCATTTTCCAATGTCCCGATTCACTGTTTGCGCTGTCTCATGACCTCCGTGTGTGTCTCATTTCCCGATGTCCCGATTCACTGTTTGTGCTGTCTCGCGACCTCAGTGTGTGTCTCATTTTCCAATGTCCCGATTCACTGTTTGTGCTGTCTCATGACCTCCGTGTGGGTCTCATTTTCCAATGTCCTGATTCACTGTTTGTACTGTCTCATGACCTCAGTGTGTGTCTCATTTTCCAATGTCCTGATTCACTGTTTGTGCTGTCTCATGACCTCAATGTGTGTCTCATTTCCCAATGTCCTGATTCACTGTTTGTGCTGTCTCGTGACCTCAGTGTGTGTCTCATTTCCCAATGTCCTGATTCACTGTTTGTACTGTCTCATGACCTCCGTGTGGGTCTCATTTCCCAATGTCCTGATTCACTGTTTTGTACTGTCTCATGACCTCCGTGTGGGTCTCATTTTCCAATGTCCCGATTCACTGTTTGCGCTGTCTCATGACCTCCGTGTGTGTCTCATTTCCCAATGTCCTGATTCACTGTTTGCGCTGTCTCATGACCTCAGTGTGTGTCTCATTTTCCAATGTCCCGATTCATTGTTTGTGCTGTCTCATGACCTCCGTGTGGGTCTTATTTTCCAATGTCCTGATTCACTGTTTGTGCTGTCTCATGACCTCCGTGTGGGTCTCATTTTCCAATGTCCTGATTCACTGTTTGTACTGTCTCATGACCTCAGTGTCTCATTATTAAATTTTCCAATTCGGAAAGCCAGTCAATGTAAATGCCTTTTGACTGGTCATTAATTTTTTCTCGTTTCGATTAAATTTATTTTCACGTTATTAATATTTAAGCTTACATGCGCTTAAAAGACAGTGACACCGCTTGCTGCAAAGTAAACGCTGACACTCCACGATTCCTACCCGGCTAACAGCTTTTTCGAAAACCTGTTCCTAACTTTGAAAACAGATTGTTTAGACATTCGGAGCATCGAAGCAAAATGAAAAATATATATTTAGATTCTTGTGCTCGCAAAAATAAAACATCAGAACGAGTAAAATTACAGAAAAACTGTTATTGTATTATTAATATCAAGGAATTTTATTTGTATCAATACAAACGGTAAATAAAGGTAATATTTATGAGTACATCGTTGATGCTCAGGAGCGCCGCTCCGGCACCAGACTCCACTGCATCAGCGAAGCGGCCTCTCTGTCCGTGACCAGCAGTCTGGAGTCGCCGAATGCGAACATCAAATCGCGAACTGACGACACCAGAGCGTCGGAGGTCACGCACTGGCTCTGTATGGTGGTAGATTGGAAGGGTGGGGGTTTAAGCACAGGGCGGGTTCGTTTATATACGAGCCACATACAGGGGTTAACAAACTCCGGCCAGCAGGCCACATGCGGCCCGACAAGCCTCTCTATTTGGCCTTTGGGTCTGTAGGAAATCCATAATAGCAATCCAGCGCACTCAAGGTTCGTGTCTCTTCTCTGATATCTCCTCTCCTCTCCTCTTCCCTACTCTCCTCTCTCCTCTCCTCTCCTCTCCTCTCCTCTCCTCTCCTCTCCTCTCCTCTCCTCTCCTCTCCTCTCCTCTCCTCTCCTCTCCTCTCCTCTCCTCTCCTCTCCTCTCCTCTCCTCTCCTCTCCTCTCCTCTCCTCTCCTCTCCTCTCCTCTCCTATCCTCTCCTCTTCTCTCCCCTCCTCTCCTCTCCTCTCCTCTCCTCTCCTCTCCTCTCCTCTCCTCTCCTCTCCTCTCCTCTCCTCTCCTCTCCTATCCTATCTTATCCTATCCTATCCTATCCTCTCCTTTCCCTTCTCTTCTCTCCTCTCTTCTCCATTTTCCTCTCTCTTCTTCTCTCCCTTCTCTCCTCTCATTTCCCTTCTCCTCTCTTCTCTCCTCTCTCTACTCTTCTCTCCACTGATTTCTCATCTCTCTTCTCGTCTCCAGTGTGAGTTTTACATGTAAAAACCAAATGAAAAAGACAAGCCTTAATCTCGAGTCACCGATAATCACTCAGCTTAATCTGTAGCATCAACTAATAGTACGCTGCTAAAGTGCACGCCGTTTTTCAGGCTCCCTCTCCGGAATGGAACCCTGATTCTCCGTTACCCGTTATAACCATGGTAGGCAAATCACCTAAAACCATCGTAAGTTGATAGGGCAGACACTTGAAAGATACTTCGCCCGCGCAGAGGCCATACGATCAGCACAAAAGTTATCCAGAGTCACCACGCAGACGCGGCAAGCCCCGATTGGTTTTGATCTAATAAATGCGCCCCTCCCGTGAGGTCAGGGCTTGTAAGCACGTAATAGCTCTAGATGTTCCACAGTTATCCGAGTAGGATGAGACAATCTAAGGAACCATACATGTAGCTGATTTAATGAGCCATTCACGGTTTCACGCCATTTCATGCCATTCGCGGTTTCATGTAGAACTGACATATACAATGTTAACTTATAAAACTTTAGCGGCGTACTATTAGTTGATGCTACAAATCACCCTTAACGAAGCTACTAAGGTATAATGAAACTTGATGTCTTGAGGGTGGGTTACTTTTCGAAACGAGTCACAAATGTCTATGCTTCATTTGTACTCTATACTACGAGTAGTTGATCGCAATACCCTTTGATTGCATCGAAATGACCTTTTAAGGTTACCTCAAAGTAAACCATAATTTGTGGGATAGGGAAGTAAGGCCATTGCAAAATAACCCAGCCAGATGATATTCCTTCGTCTACCACTCAGCTTTGCTGGCTCACCTGTAGTGGATGCGTTGGATAGCGGAAGATGCTCACTTGTCCTGCGCTGTCGCCAGCACAGAGCAGGTCTCCGTGACCGGACAGGCACGAGGCTGTGATGCCAGTGTCTGAACTGGCTTGATGAAGCTGCCAAGCTGCAGCGTGATAGTAACTCAGTGAGCATGTCTCGGTGGAGAATCTCACGTTACTGACGGATTCCGCGCCAGGGACCTCAGACATGTTTGGCACCGACCCTGCGTGCAGAGTTAAAGCACCAGCGAACAGCTAGAAAGACTCGCGGCTTTTTGACTTGTAAACTCGACAAGAATCCAATTTTCATCACAGACTTACAGAATCTGACTTCCAAGTCCTCAGACTGACTTCGAAGGGTGGCTGAATCCACTGAAAAGTCCAGCCGGACCACCGGACTTGAGTGGCCGGTCAGAGTTCCTTGACGGTATTTTCGATAAACGAGTCCGTTGTCTTCGACAGACATCATGTAGATTCGCCCGTCGCTGGTGCCCAGGGCCAGCAGACGGCCGTCTTGGCAGCACGGAGTTGGGTTAGGCGGGTACTTTATAGACGCGTCTCATCTCAGGTTTGAAAACAAAACTTATTGAACTAAACAGAAGCGTCGAAGAAGGAAAGAACCTTGATGGCATCAATCATAACAGTCGCATTGCTGATTTTGATAGCTTTGTACGCTCGTATTCAAATTACTGTCAGCAACATTTTTCCATTACAAAGGAATTCCAAAGCATGTCACTTACTGCTGCTAAAACGGACGCACACAACGGCCTGGCCTCGTTCGGTGACCTGACAGGATATGGCGTACTCCCCGCGCGCATGCTGCAGTGCCACTATCCGACCCGTGGCCGTGCCCAGCAGTAGCAGGTGGCCTCGAGGATGGTAGGCCGCGCTAGAGCAGGCGTCTTCGACGGCAACCCGCCAGACCAAGCGGCACTGACTGGCCGACCAACGGCAGACTGACATGTCGTCGTCGGCGCCGCCGCAGGTTGCCAGATCCGGCTCACTCGGATGGGCGCTCACAATCAAACCGTTAGCGTTTGAGGACGATTTATGACCCTGTTGTGCGAGTATTAATTCAAAAGGTAGAGATATGACCCCTTATTTTTTTAATGTAAAACTGTGCCGCACCTGTACAAGGCAGAAAAACTGATCGTGCAGAGAGCCCTCTAGGATGCAATTGCCAGTTGTGGCCACCACCAGCCGTCCGTCTAGACTACGCGGATGCTTCAGTGCCAATGCGGCAATGTCCTCCGAGACCTGGCCGCTGGTCTGAATTCAGAGAGTTATTTCAGGACCTATGTAAGTTCAGGACACCAGGGCACAACCAAGAGCAAAATCTGACGAATTACCAATGCCTCCTTGACATGACTGTAGCCATTCAGTGTGTCCCAGACGTGAATTCGCTTTGCCGACACCGAAATCAGAGCGCCATCGCCCAGAATGTACATGCATTGGATTGCCTCCTGTGTGAAGTTAGCATATAAATTATACGAAAATTTATCGAATAGGCACATTAGCTAGAGTTAGTATTTTAATTTTAATTTTTAGTATAATATTTAGTATATCTAGATATTACACACCGAATGCGCGTGATTCAGTCGTTCCACTGGTCTGAGCACGAATGCGTCATCTTGGTCGCGACACCACAGCTGCAGGCGGCCAGCCGAGTCCCCGGTTATTACGTTGCCGACAAGATCGAAGGCCACCGCCGTCACCTCGTCTTTCTGGCTTGGTGCCGCTGATCCAGGTGCAAACACACCGCTCTTTTTGTCGCGCAGTGCCCGGCTCCGGCCCGCACTGTCATGGAAGATGCGCCAGAAGCTCGGTCGCTCGGCGCCCACAGTCACGATTATTGAGTCGTCCTCCGGGTGGAACACAGCTCGACTGATTTGATCTCGCGCAGTCTGCGACTTCAGCACCTCCCGACGGGCTGCCCAGTCAAAGACAGTCAACGTCTGTCGATGTCCGGGCGGCTTCGGCGAGTCCACAGCGAGCAGGTAAGCTCCGAGGCTTTCACCCGAAAATGAAATCGACGTGATGCCAGTCTGCAGATGCGGCTCGGACAAGACAACCCGAGTCTCCAGACTCTCGGCGTCCCAGATGCGGATTTGGACTGGAGCTCCGGATCGGGATGCCGCCTGGCCAGAGGCGATGTAGGCATTCACAGGGTGGGCTGCGGCGCTGCGGATTTTTGGGTAAGCAGAGCGACTCAGTCTGGGTGTGGCCTAGGAGAAAAAGCCAAGCCAAGGCAAGTCATACCCGTACAGTACAACCGACAATAATACAACCGACAATAATACAACGCAAATGCCTTGCTTTTCCTCAGTTCCAATCTCACGACCATCCTGGGTTCTTCGTCCTCAGATAATTCGCCAGGCGAGGGGCTTTCTAGGCTCTGCTAAAAACCAAGGCATAGACCCGAAGCTATCAAGACGTCAGTCGCTGACCCCTGAGCCCCTGATCACCCTCGCATCTTCGTCTCAGTGGCTGCATGGCTTCACTGCCCCACAACTTACCACGTGACCCGTGCAGTGTGCTCAGTGTAGTGCCTCTGCCGGTGCCGCTTTGAGTCCAGTAGGATCAGAACATTTCCGGAGGCGTACAGCAGGTCCCCGGTAGGCAGCGCCAGCAGGCCCGCCGAGCTATTGCAGCCGTAGACCCAATCCAATTGGAGAGACACGTCCGGTGGCTGCAGCTGTTGACGACTCGGCACTGTTGCTGTGGGAGCTGGGAAAGCTGGAAGTAGGGGGCGGTTGAGGGTGGAATGGGCAGCTGGAGCAAGTGCTTGTTGATGATGGTTGAAGTAAAAAAACAAGCAGCAGCTCACTGTGTAAGGTTCCGCGGATTCTGACGGTAGCGGCTGGAGGTTTCTGCATCGACTCGCGACCCGACAGCTGCGGGAGCTGCTGGAAGCTGCCAGTCTCTTCATCTTCACTGTTAACAGCGTCGCTGTCTTCTGCTGCTTCGTATCTGCCGGCTGTGAGATGAGGGGCAAAACATAAAAAATAGCTGGCCCAGTGAAAACTAGCACAGTGCTTTCTGTTATATTAGAGAAACTCCATACCAACTGCCGGGCTCCTGTCTCCCAGTTGCTGCTGCTGCTGAACCTGAAGCTGCTCCTGCTGGAGTTGAAGCAGCCGCAGTCGCTGCTGCTCATCAAGCCGATTCTCCTCGCCATTGCGAGGCCACTGAGGCGGCGGCGGAGGAGGCGGCAGTGGCGATGGTGATTGCGGTGGCTGGTGCGTCTGCTGCTGCGCCTGAGCCTGTTGCATCTGCGTCGACCCGTTGACCTGCCCGGACGTTGGCGCCACCGGCTCCAGCCTTCCTAGTCTTTGCGCCCCTCCTTCACTGCCGTCTCCAACGCCGCCGCCACGTACGGGTTCGTCACCCCAGACAGCAGCCGCCTCCAGCGGTCGGCTGCGCAACTCTGCTGGCAGGAATTCTTGGCCGCAGGCGATGAAACTGTCGTAGTCTTTGTACTCGCTGAACAGTTGCGACAGCTTTATTACCTGCAGAAGGACGTTTTATACTTTCGTATCTACAGTTTCATAAGAAAAAGCATTAGAAATTTTCCAACAAACCTTTCTGTATGGCGGGTAGGCTGTGTAAAGGCAAGTAGCAGGCGGGTTGGCCATCACCAGCAGGCTGCCGAGGTCCTCCAACATAGTATCCAGCCCGTCAGCTGCGGCAGCCTTGCCTGGGTTGATCAGCAGACGCTCCCGGCTCTGCCGGTGCGTGTTGCTGATGAAGACCACGCTGCGCGGCTTGCTCGGAGCTCCCTGGCTAGTCGCATCGCCGCCGCTCCTCGGGCCGGCAGCTCCGTGCCGCTGTAGGTGTCGGCGCTGCTCGTCGCTTTCGCCGGCGATCCCGGCGCTTTCCCGACCGAACAGTAGACGAAGATCGTCGCGGGTGCGCTTGCCGGCTTTGGCGCTCGGCGGCTTCATTCGCCAAGCCGGCCGGGGACCGCCGTACTCCACGGAGCGGACCAGCTTGGGGCTGCTGGACACCACGTAGTGACCGCCGGCCTCAAAATCGGCAAGTTGCGTCACCTTGCAAATTAGAATTCGGATAGACAGGTGGACAGGAATAGTTTGTCATAAAATCACAGGAGGCTGTGCCGGCCCCTGAGTGCCCAGGGAATGCACCAGCAGTATACACACTCTAGTGCGCTCTCGTGGATTCGAATCGTACAAAACATTCCGTCCACAAACCCCAGATTATTCCACGATCGTGGGTCGAATCAAACCCTGGGACTGAATCGTAAGACTCGGACGCCTTATCGGACGCTCCGATACTCGTAAGGATCAGTTTTATTGTTTTAGCTGAATCTACTTTACAATCTAACTATGCTAGTCAGCATAATTGCACATACTCCACACAAAGACTCGAACCTGTTTCCCATCTGGCAGTCTAAAGACGTGTCTAACTCCCGACGGCGTGCTTATTTTTTCGTTCAGCCAAGCGGTCAGCGTTGCCATGGAAACAAAAGTCCGATCGTTAATGGAGACGCCGAGGCCGCGAAAGTGCGGATCGCCATTCCGGTAGAATGTCACCAGCTTGCCGGAGGCGCCCAGGTCAGCCAGCTGATGCCTCGCCGCCGGTGGCTGCATCGGCTTCAGCTGCAGTTTCTGCGGGCTCCGCTGTTGCCCTTGCCGCTGAGGCGAATTCTGCATAGCCTTAGCCTGCTCCGGCCGCCAGAGTTAGCATGAGAAAGAGCGCTCTCGCGCGATGGGCAGGGGGTTTCGGTCTAAGCCAGCCAAGTTAAATGAGCGCCTCGCCGCCACTTGGCAGTTCGTGCTGCACATTTCTGTGCTTCACCGGCTGCCACTTTCTTGTCTCTGCGCTACTCTCTCTCTCTCTCTCTCTGTCTCTAAACGCACATTCGAGCCTCCTGCTGGGCCAGAGGATTGTGTTAGACCAGCGCGATGAAGCTTTGTAATAGTTGACAGAGTTCGGTTGCCATGGCCGATTGTTCGAGTCGTAGAGCCACCTGCCGCTCTTTCTTACTTTTTTCTGCCGCCCTGTCATTGCTTAGACTTGGACGCTTAATTAAATTTCACGTTGTGCTGTTCATTTATTTAAATCATTTTCTAACTACGAGCGTATCTAAAGCTTTTTTTATGATTAGCTAATAAAAGTATTTTACAGTAAGTATTTCAGTAATTTTTATTGCCCATGCCAGCGCTAAAAAGTTTTTTTAAGTTAATTTACGGCACCATCAAGTTTCATTCGAATGTAGTGAAAATTTTTATGCCCACAGACGAGTAGCTTCTAGCTTTGGTGTTCCAAAGCCCTAAAACACTCTCTGCCCCACATAGTGACACTTAAAGAACAGTGGGTGAAGTACATCTGGTACATGCTCGTGCAACTTTGAGGCTCTTGTGACCCCATGTGAGCGTACTTGACTCAGTTGCAGGGGGCCTAGGCGTCCGGATACAGCGGGGATGCGTTGTTGCCAGATATTGCTTTTGTAGCTTAACTCAACAGTCAGCCAAAAGTTCGCGACATGGGGGTAGCAACCTCCCCAGCTAAGAGCCCAACCAGAGGCTGAGCAAATGGACCGTCAGCGCGGTACTAGACTGGGCCCTTGCGAGAGACTCCGGAGCTAGCAGACTGATCGAATACCCTGTCAAGGTCAGAGGGTCCTGTGTCCATCAGAGCCGTGGCTAAAGGCACCTGATGCGCACAGGTTCACTTTTCAACATGGCCAAGTCAAAGTCTAAGCTTCAGCTGTACAAGTACTACTATTTGTATCCAAGGTTTTTTGCGCCTAATTTTCTATCAAGACGTCAGGAACACACAAAATGACACCTTGATTTTTTGTGCCCTTTTGAGTCTGTCATTGTCAGTAAGCTGCAGCAAGGTGGGTCATTTTAAAGGACAAAGTTAAGAAAAGACTCAAGATCAGGGAATTTCTGAGAGAGCTTTTTTTAACAGGAGTTATAACTTTGAGTTCACATTGTGTTTGGCAACTGTGTCAATTGCATTTTAACTTTGAAAAGGCCAGTCGATTTTGTACAAAAATCCTGATTGTACGAGTGAAGTCAGAATTGCTCCGCACGGTCGGTTAACTTGTTGAAGAAACTTTTTAGAAGAAAATTTTGTTACTGTTACTAGCAGTAGAATAGTTAGGACATGCAATTAATTATATCAAACAGTAAAATTATATTAGAAATTGGGTTCACACAGAGGGCACGTGATCTGAAGCTAAGAGTACACCTAGCCCCACCCCAAATCTTACCCTTTCTTTACTCCTGGTCCCCTGCCCTGTTTGTTTATGCGCTCCCTCTCTCTCCCTTTAACTGCAAGGCTAGGCCCAAGAGAGAGAGAGAGAGAGAAAGAGAGAGAGAGAATCGACCCCACTCTTCTTGCCCGTTTGGGTCCTTCGGGACACACTGGAGGGCAGTTGCTGGCTCTTACAAGGGGTGTGTTATGACTGGTTAGAATTATGAGAGTATAATGCAGACCCAACTAAAGCTAGAACATTCATTTGCTTCAGGCCAGGGGCCGTGTAAGGACAAAGGGCCACAGGGGCGTTCTACAAAACTCAAACTAAAGGTGAGGTGAGGGCTATCCAGGTTTTTTTCTAGGAAAAATCATTCAATGGTACAGGACCAAGTGAGCATGTGACTCAATAGAAAAAAACAGTAAAACAAAGTGATTTGTACTGAAAAAAGGGTTGCTTTCCTCCCAGGGGCGGCTTTATACTGCATGCAGTCTCCAGTGCAGTGTGTCAGCTGCTGGCAGAATTAGTTCTCCACACCAAATTCGACTGTTTCCGCATGTTAATTTAGTGCACCAAATTCAACCCAATGTCGCATGCAAATAGCAGACTATAGGCCTAAAGTTATTTTCCATCCTAATGCCGTAATTATATTAAACTAACTAAATGAAGGTTTCTACTCAAGCCTCAAGTCCTCAATTCATGCAATTCGAGTTGTTTGAAAATTTTTCGTTTCAATAAACCCTTGCACCTCGCTTGCAGTGATGAAATAGGTTCGTGACGTATTTGGGTGGTTACATTCATTACGAGAGATTGTGAGCGCATTCATACTGCTCAACCAGCAAAAAACGTCATTAGAATGACCATTGCCTCATTGCACAGTTCTTTCGAGAGCTATTTTTGTATGTTGACTAATAGCGTTCAGCACTCCTACAAAAAAGCAGATTGAGAAAGTGCACTGTGTGTTTTGAAAGCAGGACTGCATGGTTTTGGAGACAGATACGAGAATTTAACTTTTACTTGACTCTCTATGCCTCCAGTACGCTCTTATAAGCGGAGATTCGAGCAAAACTTGGTAAATAAACTCGACAGGTGGAGGTCAGAGATTTCCAAAATCTAAAAAGGACTATAAATTATATGTGATTAAGAAGGCTTGGCTCATAACGGTTTTCTGAGCTAAAAACGTGCCTGGGGCACGTTGTCGAAAATTCAATAAGCCAGATTTTTCTAAATATATATTAATTTGACAATAAACTGACTGCTTTGACCTCGCGGTTAGGGTTGAACTGATTTTTATAGAATTCTACGAGTATATAAAATTTTGACCTGCATTTTTAGTTAGTTTATTTGCTGTCTTTTAAATAAAATCAGTAAAAGCCACCAAGGATATTGCTATTAATTAGTAATTATAGCTAAAATATGTGCGTTATACATTAAGCAATAGTTATTTTTCTTTTGTAATTGTTATTTATTTAATAAAATTGTTGCTTAGTTGTAAACTTTTTTAAAAGGAACAAGGCTTTTAAAAAGTTTTTTTGCGACAAAAATGACAATAGTAGAAGATTATTATCATTATATTAAATTCCAAACTTCATACTAACTATATTAATAATATGACGTCATAGTTTAGTTTGATATCGGTTAGCATGTACGCGGTATGTCCTAGCTATACCAGACATAATGATTTTGTTTTAGTACACTCGATTTAAAATTTGTTAAAGTACAACGACACGGTGACACGAGGACACGATGACAGGATGACGATGCATGATACGCGCATGAATAAATAGTGCGACGCGATCTAGATAAAATAGTCTGTTATATTCTCTACAAAAATAAACAGCATGCATTTAATTGTTTAGCATGTAAAAAATGAGAAATTGCGCATCGGACACCAGGATGAACAATTAATCTAGCATACGAAATTTACACGACCTATCGATCGAAGTGGGTCCAATTAACAGTCTGCGCATGGGTCAATACAACACAGAATAATCAAATAAAGCTCATTTCACAATTTAGAACTATAAGCTAGTGTTTTATAGTGTATAGCGGTAAAATTTTGAATCCGGACTTATTACTTTCTAAAATACTTAGCTTCTTGAAAATGCAGAACAATGAAACGCATTTTCCCAGAGTATTTTATAGCTAGCGTTGATCCTATGCATGTCGTATGATATGCATTTATACGAATTAATTTTAAATTTTATCGTAATTAACAACATAAGATTGTGAGCACATCCCAGTAATCTTATTATTAGTGCTCAGTCATCTCCTGCATCTCCGTCACTCTTCGTCGCTGTCAATGCAAAACGTGGCCCGCCGCGGTGGCGGCAGCAGCGAGGCCCGATAGTTCCTACCGCCGTTGCTGTCCCACAGGCAGCGCCTGTCGGCCGGCTCTAGGCCGGACTCGAAGCCGAGACAGAATTCGAACTCGACAGGCTCGTTGGCCAGATCCAGACCCTCAGCTGCGGACAGCGGCAACCGGAAGGCGAACGCGTCCAACCGGTTGTCGATTGATCCGGCAAAGGTGGCGTCCACGTCGACATGGGTGCGCCAGGCGTCCAGGGTGACGCGGACAAAGACTCGCTTCTGGTAGACCAGGTTGGTCACCACGGCCCTGCCGACGATACAGCTGGTGCGCAGGTTCAGGCCTAGCTTCTCGAGTCGAATGCCATCAGTTGTTAGTGACGCCAGCACCTGCTCCCGGCTCAGCAGCTCGAAGTCGCACACGAGCCTTGGCGCATCTTGGTAGCTATCATCCAGCTCTGTCTGCCAGTCGCTGTCCTGCTGTTTGTCTTCCAATTCGTTATCGAAGCAGGTGGGCGGGTCCGGCTGGTACAGTCGAATCTCGATCAGCGACCGGCCCATGTCGTCGGCGAAACGGACTCGGTGTCGCCTTCCGTTGGCGCAGCCCGGCTTGCCGCTGGCCGTCAGCTGGGCCGCCAAGGCTGGCGAATAGGCCGACGTAGTGTCCGAGACTGTCCGATGGCATGCTTCTAGGGGCCGCCTGACGCTCACGTACCTGGCGAGAATCTCTACGGGTAGCTGACGCAACTCGTCAGTTGTTGTAGAAGCAGGCGGGGCTTCCAGTTGCTGGCCGCAGCGGCACTGGCAGCCGCCAGCCGCCTGCTGCTGCTGGTTGACTACTTTAAACTGGCACATTGCTAAACCGGTTCTTGCGGCTGGATGCTGCCTTCTCTCGCTGCTGGAAAAACTGCCCGCTCAGTGTGCTAGCTTAAACCCTTTATAGCGGTTATGTCCACTTCTCCTCTTTCCAGTTTGCTTCCTGAGCTCTCATTGGCCAGCATTCAAGGTCGCTGTCAGCTGACACCCTCCTATTTTAAACTGTAAGGGTTTGCACTTAAGGTCCCCCGCACTCAGCAGTCAAGGTGACCTGGAACAAGAATTTGGAGTAGAGTTAGCAAACAACTTCTCAACTTCTTAACTTCTCAATTAACAACTACTCAAAAGAGTCAAAACCCTCATATTTAAGACACCTAGGGTTTTGCCTTTTAGCAGAAGACTGTTAATTTTATATTTTTATAAAGAATAACTGAGAATACGAGGAATTTCAATCTGTGTAAGAATCATTTGTGTGATCACCATTTGTGTGATCACTGATCACCATTTGTGTGAGCACCATTTGTGTGATCACCATTTGTGTGATCACCATTTGTGTGATCATTACCACTTTCTGTTAATACGATTTCAATTGAAAGTTTTGTCCTCTCACTGTCACGTGTTGCAAATGCTGAACAGGGTAGCCCCGAACAGTGAAGCTGTAGCAGCTTCGCCCCTACCTATGCTGTGTGTAAAATTCGGGTTAAGATAAGAGAGTTTCCAACTCCAGATTGTAATTCAAGGACTCCACGGCTCAGGTCTGCCTGAACTGACGCACATTCACATAGAGAGGCAGGCCCCCAGCTCCAAACCGCGTAATTAAAAAGATTGGCCTTCTATATAACTTTTGAGGCCAAGTTGGCTGCTGCCGCGGCCTGTCAGAAAATCTGTTCTTTTTGTTGTGATTTGCAGACGCACCACCGAATGATACATTTGGAGGACAGGCCAAGCAGAGGCGCTGCTCATGCTCGAAGCACAAATTACTTTTGCTTGGCAAACATTGCGGCTTGCTTTAATATGCAAGTAATAATGAATTGCAGAATGCTTAGTATAGTCGTATGTTCTACTCGGTAGTATAGAAGCAGATTCTGCACGATTCTTCCTACTCTTCAGTAGCCAGCTTCGGAAACTCAAGCGTGGAATAAATGTGGTGAAAAAATAACCCGTACCATAGCTGGTCCAGTTGCGGATTTGAAACACGGGTGAGCACTATTTGTGTGAGAACTATTTGTGTGAGCACCATTTGTGTGAGCACTATTTGTGTGAGCACTATTTGTGTGAGAACTATTTGTGTGAGCACCATTTGTGTGAGCACTATTTGTTTGAGCACTATTTGTGTGAGCACTATTTGTGTGAGCACCATTTGTGTGAGCACCATTTGTGTGAGCACTATTTGTGTGAGCACTATTTGTGTGAGCACTATTTGTTTGAGCACTATTTGTGTGAGCACTATTTCTGTGAGAACCATTTCTGTGAGCTCAATTTGTGTGAGCACCATTTGTGTGAGCATTTTTCGTGTGAGCACCATTTGTGTGAGCACTATTTGTGTGAGCACTGTTTGTGTGAGCACTATTTATGTGAGAACCATTTCTGTGAGCTCAATTTGTGTGAGCACCATTTGTGTGAGCATTTTTCGTGTGAGCACCATTTGTGTGAGCACCATTTCTGTGAGCACTATTTGTGTAAGCATTATTTGTGTGAGCACCATTTGTGTGAGCATTATTAGTGTGAGCACCATTTGTGCGAACACTATTTGTGTAATTATTTGTGTAAGCATTATATGTGTGAGCACCATTTGTGTGAGCACTATTTGTGTAAGCACTATTTCTGTGAGAACCATTTCTGTGAGCTCAATTTGTGTGAGCACCATTTGTGTGAGCATTTTTCGTGTGAGCACCATTTGTGTGAGCACTATTTGTGTGAGCACTGTTTGTGTGAGCACTATTTATGTGAGCACTATTTGTGTGAGCAGCATTTGTGTGAGCACCATTTGTGTGAGCACCATTTGTGTAAGCATTATTTGTGTGAGCACCATTTGTGTGAGCACCGTTTGTGTAAGCATTATTTGTGTGAGCACCACTTGTACGACCAATATTTGTGTGAGCACCATTTGTGTGAGCACCATTTCTGTGAGCATTATTCGTGTGAGCACTATTTGTGTGAGCACTATTTGTGTGAGCACTGTTTGTGTGAGCACCATTTGTGTGAGCACTATTTGTGTGAGCACCATTTGTGTAAGAATTATTTGTGTGAGCACCATTTGTGTGAGCACCATTTGTGTAAGCATTATTTGTGTGAGCACCATTTGTGTGAGCACCGTTTGTGTAAGCATTATTTGTGTGAGCGCCATTTGTGTGAGCACCATTTTTATGAGCATTTAGTAACCACCACCGATTTTAATGGAGTGTTTAGGTCGCCCACTGCGATGTGTTACAAAACCTGAGCAGTGTAGCACCGATCAGCTCCCTGTCAAGTCCGACAGACACTTTATTGCATCAGAGTAATTGGTTAATTAGTTCACGCCATGAAGTCATATTTTAATAATTCGATCAGTCCGATCGCTTCTGTGCATAACGCGGATCAGAAATCGAACTCTGCTGACTCCTTTCTCGAGGGCCGGACTGCTGGGTATCTTCGGAAACTATATGACAGTCCCAATGCATTTTCTCCAATTTGTCAAAGCAAATGCATTAAGAAACTCGGATCATATTGTCTCCAAGAGTGAACAATGCGAAATATGAGCCTATGACTGATGAGCTCTTGGAGAGATTAGAATGAGCAAAACGCTTAAAGTATAAATTGCTATCTAAATGGGATCAATATTTTTGTCAATTGCTTCTGTACTAATTGTATGCCTGCTCTATTCTTTTCCTATATCTACATTGGCTGCCAGTGGGATTCTAACAAAGCTTATTAATCAAGCAATGATCGAATGATACCTATTAAACGAGGAGGCCAGGATCGATCCAAGGATTACTACTCGAAGTGTTCCTAGCGGTCCTTGGGTTGACTCTCTTTTAGTGAAGGCCCATGGGAAATATATTAAATATTATAAGAGAATTTTCGCCAAAATGCAGTCTGTTATAGATAGATAAAAACCAATACAGATAGAAGTAGCCGCTAAGAATCATTTAAAATAGATTCATGCTCCACAAGCTGAAATTTATTAATAATTTATTCAACTTGATGACAACAACAGAGGAGCGAACTCGTCAGATAGAAGGGAATCTATTTGCATCTCAGCCGTATCGCATGACATTGTACCGCTGCTTCTCGTCACCCTCGCGCATTTTGTCCATGAATCTCTGGTAGGACAGCTGCGACGACTGCAGCCACGCCCGCTTGTCTGGCGGCGCGTCCGCGGCCCTGTCCCGCAGCAGCTCAACGCACAGCGCCGCCGGAGTGGGCAGTTTCAGTCGGCGCCGAATGTCGCAGTGTCGGGCGAGGTCAGCGACCGTTTCGTCCGTTGAGTCCACATCGCCAGCAGTGATCGCGGCGGCTGAAGACTGCTGCACCGTCGCCAGCAGAAGCAGAATCGGTAGAACCACTGTAACTGGTTGCATCTCAGTTCGGTTGAGGTTCGGTTAAGGTTCAAGGTTTCGAGGAGAGCGAGGCGGAGCTGAGTGCTGCGTAGCCAGAGCGATGCTGTCCTGTCTTATTTATCGACTGGCTGACTAGGCCGCTATCTTCCCATTGGCTTTCAGACTCGAGCTGTCGACTATTTTCCAGTTAGCTGTTTGTGCTAGGAGACACACAGTTTGTTTGCTATGATTGAAACAGAAAATGGACTGATACTATTTAGGAAACAAGCTGCTATTCACAGTGTAGTCAATACTCATAGTTTGTTTCCGAATAAGTATCAAAGACGCTGCGCTCGCAAACAAAGCGAGTAGCTCGTAGGTGTTTTGCCCAGTGGACTCACAAGTTTATCAAGCTATTTTTGTCCAGAAATGCTATATCGGCACAGCGAACTCGTTAAGCATGGGATGAGAGAAGACTCTAAGGGCCATGAGGGCCCGCCAGCGGTGTTGCTCAGTCTGTCCAGCAGCCCAAGGCCGGGTGCTTCCTTGAGTGCTGAACCCGCACCATAATTAATAAGCATTCGCAGCAGGGTTACGAGGGCAACTCAGCAGCAAGTGCGCTGGGGCAACTCTTGACATTCCGCTGACTCCGCTGGCCCTGAATTTCGAATCGTCGGGCATGTACACTCTCTACATGTATGTCTTAGTGGCTGGACCTCGTCATGGGTTGTTTGAATCGCAGAACAGCCCACCGACACAAGCCCCCGCCCCCGCAGCCCCGAGTTAATTGGATCTTCAAAGTCGCCGTTTCGGTCAAGAATTTTGCTCGATAACCCCCCCCCCCTTACCAGATAAAAGTTAGATGGATGACCATCGATGTCAAAGCGAAATTCAAAATTAAATAGCTTTGTCTCATGTTATAGAAGTAAAAGTGCTCAACAAACACGCAAAATCATTATGTTTGCAGATGCTTTGACAGCTAGCTGTGACAGGCAGAGGGCCTAAATAAATAATAACATAATGAGACTTTGATAAAAAATTGATGCTCTGACATGACTTCAGCAGCTTTGCAAGGTATGATATACACTCTATGAGCATGCTTTAAGCCTTCCTATTTACTCGTAATTGCTTTCTCGTGTCTTTTGCCGAAACCGTTGTGATAGTGGCTGCCCGCAGCTCACAAGTAGCGAACGAGTAGATAGTTGGGAAAACCTTCTGAAGCTTCGGTCGTATGATTTGATCCCAAATCGGTGTTTGCAGAATATACAGTGCCTGAGACCAAGTTGCCAGTTCAATGCTACAGAGATCTGCATAGCTCGTACAGTCTAGTAAGACTAAGGGTTTTGACATAGACATTTGCGACAAAGTTTGCCAGTTCAATGCTACAGAGATCTGCGTACAGTCTAGTAAGACTGGGGTTTTGCCATAGACATTTGCGACAAAGTTTGCCAGTTCAATGCTACAGAGATCTGCATAGCTCGTACAGTCTAGTAAGACTAAGGGTTTTGACATAGACATTTGCGACAAAGTTTGCCAGTTCAATGCTACAGAGATCTGCATAGCTCGTACAGTCTAGTAAGACTAAGGGTTTTGCCATAGACATTTGCGACAAAGTTTGCCAGTTCAATGCTACAGAGATCTGCATACAGTCTAGTAAGACTAAGGGTTTTGCCATAGACATTTGCGATAAAGTTTGCCAGTTCAATGCTACAGAGATCTGCGTACAGTCTAGTAAGACTGGGGTTTGCCATAGACATTTGCGACTAAGTTTGCGAGTTTAACGGTAGGAAAATCAAGTCATTTCTTCGCCCGTACGAGCTAGAGCAATTAAGACGTCCCCCTGACATTTTTTGCTGCGCCGGAACGGAGCAACGCAGGCACACGAAATTCAAGAACACGGGCAAACTTCTTGTTGCGCACCTTCTCAAACAAGAATCAAGTCGCCAGCTCTCTGGAATATCGAGATATTCAACGATTCTGCCAGATGGTCGGATTTTTTCCATAAGCACTAGTGTATTCAGTGCCGCCTTGCCAAGCCTCAAAATTTCATCAGCACGCCGACCACATGTGCCTGCATCAGCTCTTGACTTCATTGGTCACTGGCCAAGTTTCGCTGATCAAGCCTCGATAGTTCAGGCAAGCCATGCTGGACATCCGCGCAGACAGTCTCTCAAGCATTTCGTCATCACGATGCCGTCGGCACCGGGTACACCTTTTCCCGTTCAAATTCAACAAAACTCACATGCTACGAGTATTTCGACAAGCTGACATTCAATTCCATCATTCTATACTTAGCTACTTCAACCGTCATTCGAATTCGGCAAGGACCCATTCAAGTTCGGCAATGGGATATTCTCTATTTCATACCATAGTGAGGGCGTTTATTCTGTCTATGGACAAAACTTGCGAAAAACTTCAAATGAAAATAGAATGCCGCTTGCCGAATTCCAATGAAGGTTGAAGTAGCTAAATATAGAATGATGAAATTGAATGTCAGCTTGTCGAAATAGCATGTGAGTTTTGTTGAATTTGAACGGAAAAGGTGTAGTTCTACTGTTAATACTACCTAGTAAGCCTGGGGTATTGCCATAGACATCTGGGACCCAGTTTACCAAAACTTCAGCTTCAATCAAGCTCAGAATTTTTTCGTAGTTGTGGCGAACTAATTTGCAAATAGTCTTTTTTAGGTTTCTACTAGGGTTCTTGACTCGAAGCGGAACTCTCTTCATCTCCCCATGCTAGCTGGACTAGGGAGCCACCGAGACCCCTGAACTCTATGCTTCTAAAGAAAGAATCGAGGAAATTCTGACAAAAGCTTCTGGCTCCCCTTTTATCAGGTTGATTAGACATTAAGCTAATTGATGCGGAAACGACCTAGATTCGACGAGCTGTCAGAGAACTTGCCAGAATTAAAACATTGCCCTTGCTGTTTATCTAATGGATTTTGCTGGACGGCAACAAACAAAGCTTTGAGGATCCAATTAGTAAAGAAAAGCTTTGTTCAGGCTTTGAAGCAAAACTTAAAAATAGAAAAAAATGAAGAAAATGAAGAGGCTAAAAGTTAGAATCACGTTTTCAGGAACATTTTGGGCTTGATCTTTCCATGAGCACTGCCCTATTATGCTACTTACTATAGGTAGTAGTGTCTCTCGAGCATTGAGATGTCAGTGCATCAGAATTATTTATAAAGAATATGATCTCAGAAGTACATGCTGACTTACACTATGAGCTATACTTACTTAGAGCTACTTTAGTAGCTCAAAAGAGCAAGAAAGTAAACAATTGTTAACATTCGCAGGTGTCAAGGCTTACGGGGGGAATTGCTAAGATGTCAAGGCTTACAGGGGGAATTGCTAAGATGTCAAGGCTTACAGGGGGAATTGCTAAGATGTCAAGGCTTACGGGGGAATTGCTAAGATGTCAAGGCTTACGGGGGAATTGCTAAGATGTCAAGGCTTACGGGGGAATTGCTAAGATGTCAAGGCTTACGGGGGGAATTGCTAAGATGTCAAGGCTTACAGGGGGAATTGCTAAGATGTCAAGGCTTACAGGGGGAAATGCTAAGATGTCAAGGCTTACGGGGGGAATTGCTAAGGTGTCAAGGCTTACGGGGGGAATTGCTAAGATGTCAAGGCTTACAGGGGGAATTGCTAAGATGTCAAGGCTTACGGGGGGAGTTGCTAAGATGTCAAGGCTTACGGATGGAATTGCTAAGATGTCAAGGCTTACGGGTGGAATTGCTAAGATGTCAAGGCTTACGGGGGGAATTGCTAAGATGTCAAGGCTTACGGGGGGAATTGCTAAGATGTCAAGGCTTACGGATGGAATTGCTAAGATGTCAAGGCTTATGGGGGGAATTGCTAAGATGTCAAGGCTTACGGATGGAATTGCTAAGGTGTCAAGGCTTATGGGGGGAATTGATAAGATGTCAAGGCTGAGAGGTCAGAAGCTAGATGTATTTGATAGTGTATTCAAAACTTCTTGCTCCATTCTTTGTTTGCTCCCCAACGGGGGGCGCTGATTGCTAGCCAGTAGCTCAAAAGAGCAAGAAAGTAAAACAATAGTGTTAGCATTAGCGCTGAGTCATCTTTCTTAGTTTTAAGTTCTATAAGTCATAAGCCTAATCAAAGGTTGTAGTTTACGACATTCGTCTAAGACTTAGGGGGCCACCCACTGTTTCCAAGACTCAATGTGGCTAGGCAGAATAGTCGGAGAACGTCGCGATAACGGGAGCGACATTCAGGCCCAGACCACTCATTCGACTCAAACTGCATGTCAATAGTTGAGTCTCTCCGCTTTATTTGTGCTACAAGAGTAAATTTGACTGTCTCTGATGCAATCGCATTTCGAGCAATGCAGAAATCGAGAGGTAAAACCCATTCTATTGGGCCAATGTGATGCTCACCAGCAGCTGCCACTATTGCGGATTAGGAACTTCCATCTGGCCAACGAGATTATCCCTAGAACAGTGGCAACAAACAGTTGACGTCAACAAGTCAATCTGACATCTGCTGGTTCCAGGAATTGCTCCTCATGGATGTCTGTTCAAGCAGCGCCAGGTCAATTTTCTGTTGAAGAAACTCTAGAAATCACTTTGCAAACTGGATGTCAGTTCTAGACACAGATACTCGAATACCTAGATGGGCCACTCAGCAAATT
Organism: Macrostomum lignano; assembly: GCA_002269645.1. Lineage (NCBI taxonomy): Eukaryota > Metazoa > Platyhelminthes > Macrostomidae > Macrostomum > Macrostomum lignano. The sequence goes on from NIVC01000352.1 coordinate 202,343, forward strand.
TGCGTGTAAGCTACTTTCAGTTCAGTAGTAAGTTAAACAGAAGCATTTTAATGTATTTTTAAAGCCAAGGCTCATTTATTGGCTCTTACCCCCAGCTTAAACCCTCCAACCGCGCCTTTCCACACTACCCCCTCGCCCCGCCCCAATTTTTATTGCCTTTCGGAATTCCAGCCTAAAGCTGCCATGTACATTTCAGTGGACTGGCTAATGTACATTATTGCTGAACCAATTAGCAAGCTGTTTACGCCTGCAAGCTTGGGCTTCTAAACTTATCAAAGTCATTTCAGCTGGCTTTATTTTTATAAAATAGCTTATGTATTCTTCTTTGCTACTGAACTGAAAGTAGAAAGCTGTTTTACTAAGTGTATGCCTGAGTGGCCCATCCAGTCTAGTTATTCTAGTATCTGTTTTCTAGATAATTGCGCTCAGTTTTATTAAAATTTCGTCATGATTGCGCTTGTAAAATCTGACTGCTCTTGTCCCCCATCTGGAATTTATCTACTCGTAATTGGGCTTAGAATTGGGTCATAGAATTAGGCGTAATTGGGTCGGGGTCCAATCAGGCGGGTATCTCGGGCTTTATGCCCCTGGTAGTGCCCCTCAGCGGCAGAGCCCCTCTCAGGGCTGATCCGCGGGTAGCCCCCGACTTCCCACCCCGGCTTAACAACAACAACAATTGGCCTTAGAATTGTGGCACCAGGTGAGGCTATTGAAATGGCTGCTGGACTGGATCAGGTGATGCAGAGAAAAACGCAATTATTTTCGAAAAATTGGTCACTTTTCGTCGAAGCAGCTCAACACGTGTCACGGCCGTAGCCAGGCCAATTATCTTGAAAAAGCCTTCACAGACCAGACGGGACCAGCAGTTTTTGTCTCGGGACCGGCGTCTTTGAGCCTCACTTTGATCTGTAGGGATTTCCCTGAACACCTGGGTTCAAACACAATTTTCCAAGAAATAGAAATCACAAAGGCGGCAGGGAAAATCGAAAAAAATTGCTGAATGCTTCGGGCTGCACAGAGAAAAATCGAGAAAAAGGCTGTTAAATTTTGCTTGTTAATATTTTCTTTGGAGAGAATTTTAGCAGACCCGGTTGTATTATTTGCTAGCGCTGTTTCGATGTTAGTTCGCGTCTTTTTTAAAAATACTCAGAGATCTTTTAAATAGCTTTGCATCAAAAATAGTACTCGTAATAAAGTTTTGGATAATTCCAGGATAATTGCTCTCCGGGTGAGCTGCATTGATGATGCTTTTAGCTTCGTGCGAGGATAGAGTCACTCGGAGAGAGTCACTCCACCAGCGGCTCCTCCAGGTAGACGTGGCGCCCGGCTTTCTTCTCGACGGTGTCAAGGGCGTCCACGCCATCAAGCCAGGGGTTCTTCTTCTCCATCTGCGGGGTGGGGTTGTGCAAGCAGACATTATTTAGACAGCTCTCCCGCTTGTTGATGATCAAACTGAAACTCGTCTCATGCAAAAAAACGCAGCGTTGATGTTGGAACGGTTTGGTTATAGACTTTAAAATAGCCATAGACAATAAAATGGCCATAGACTATAAAATTACCATAGACTATAAAATACCCATAGACTATTGGTTTTTGCGAGCTAACTCAGCCAAGGAGCAAGCAAACTCATCCATCCCATAGATTTCAATACGACGAAGGAGGTGGTTTGAACCATAGACTATCACGTTTTTTCAACCAAACTCATCCAACGGGCGAGCAATCTCAGCCATAGCTTGTTTATTAAGCGAAAAATTTAATTGGTTCGTCGCAACTGAGCCATCGGAGGAGGAGGAAAGAAAGAAGGGAAAAGGAAATGAATGGGCAGACAAGCTATGGCTGAGATTGCTCGCCCGTTGGATGAGTTTGGTTGAAAAAACGTGATAGTCTATGGTTCAAACCACCTCCTTCGTCGTATTGAAATCTATGGGATGGATGAGTTTGCTTGCTCCTTGGCTGAGATAGCTCGCAAAAACCAATAGTCTATGGGTATTTTTAGTCTATGGTAATTTTATAGTCTATGGCCAAACCATCCCGCCAGCACCAGACTATAATTTTTTTACCGTCTAAAGTTAAGATTTAGATCATCAAAAAAGCCCTCTCCCCTTCCCCTTCCCATCTCAACGCACCACTCGGCTCTGAAATTTAGCCCGCACGCCGCGCTTGCTTATGGAGTACCGTGGCGACTTCTTGGCATCCAGCTTGTCCCGCTTGTTGCCAAGCAGGAACGGATTGAGGTGACCGCCCATCTGTAGCATATTGAGAATAGGAATTTATCTTCAGCTGGTATGAAAGATAAATATTGTAATCTGAAATTTGGGAGTCAGATGTTTACCTGCGAGGCTTTCTTGGAATTGATGCCAACGCTGCCAGCCGGGCACTCCATGTGCTCGTTGTCGCAGGGGCACTGCCCGGCGGCCATCTTCGTCAGGGCGTCGTTCCGGTTGTACTCGGCAGTGTCGCTGACGTGGCTGTCGCAGGGGGCGGTCAGCTTGGCGGGGTCGGCGCCCACCGGGCAGGGGTTGGGCGGGTTACAGTAGCTCGGCAGGGTGTCGCTCATCACCTTGGCCGGCTGCGGCCGGTCCTCCGGGCCCGTCACCTGGCCGGGCTCGCCGGCGCCGCCGCTGACCTTCTGCGCGCCCCAGATCCGGTTGAGGAACGGCTCCTCCTCGCGCCGGGCCGGGCCGCCGCCGCCGACAACGATGTCGGAGTCGTCAACTAGGCGGTCGTCGTCGAGTTCACCGAGGCCGCTGCGAGCAGCCCGCTGGGCATCGGCAGCCTGGGCGGTCCGCTCGAGCAGCTCCGACCAGTAGCGGTCGGCGTCGAAGCCGGCCGGGTAGGCGGAGTCGCTGACGTAGTGCCGGGCCTGCAGGTCGGCCACATGGCCGTTCAGATCGTCCAGGAAGCTGCGCTGTCCATCGGCCAGGCTGCCCAGGTAGTCGTCATGAAGGCGCTGGTTCCGCTTCTCGATGCTGGCCAGGTAGTCGGCGTAGCCGCCGGAGGCAGCGGCCGGGGCCGGCAGGGCGGTCGCCAGGAGCAGCAGGGCCAGCACCAGCTGGGAGCGGCTGTTATTGATGAAGCGCGGAGACTGCATGGTTGAGTGTTTCTCGCAGTGAGGAAGGAGAGGGCTGCGAATGCCAACTGGTTGGGGATTTATCTGGCTTGGCCAGTGCACTGAGACTCGGATCGATAATCCATCCTCAACGTTCCTCTCCCGTCCATCCACCACAGCCTCTCTGCGCAGTTGCCATGGAGACGCTCAAAACTGCAGAGAAGAGGCGAGACTAACTAAGCCAGACTGAGGCTGCAATTATCGACCGCTGAGGCATCCTGTGAGTACACTGGAGTACTCAGCCGGTGTACTCAGAATCTCTGCAGGGAGGGAAGGAAACTACAAGGGAGGGAAGGAAAAAGGAGAACCGGGAAGCGGGAGAGAAACAGGACTCGTCCTGTAGGCTTCTATCCATCCCACAGCTCCTTTCCATATATGGAGAGGGGATTTGGGGAAAAACTGGGGGCAGGGGAGATATTTTTAACCTTCACATCCTGCTCCAATCTGCCTTATGGTGTAATTCTGCGCATTTGAGGAACAAGCAGCTGCATGCGTTCTATGCAGACATCCCCCCCAAGCTGTAGTTAAATGATAAAGGTTTTTCAAACCGACTGCAAGCATTTAACAAGAGTTTAACTGCAGTAACTGTGCGGTACCCATTACCAACTGTTGAATATAAAATTAGACATTCAAAACATCCACTAAAAGCGAAACCACAGCTTGAATGTTTAAATATGCAGAAAATTTCAAACCTACTTAGTCTAATTTTAACTGGAAAGTCACCATGATTCATTTCGATATATTGTACGAGCTAGATGAACAATCCACATAGTTTCCAGCTACAACCCACATGGTTTCTAACTTACAACCCACATGGTCTCCAGCTAAAACCTACATGGTTTCCAGCTACAAACCACATGGTTTCCAGCTACAACCCACATGGTTTCCAGCTACAACCCACATGGTATCCAGCTACAATCCAAATGGTTTCCAGCTACAACCCACATGGTATCCAGCTACAATCCAAATGGTTTCCAGCTACAACCCACATGGTTTCCAGCTACAATCCACGTGCCTTCCTGCTACAATCCACGTGCCTTCCTGCTACAATCCAAATGGTTTCCAGCTACAACCCACATGGTTTCCAGCTTACAACCCACATGGTTTCCAGCTACAATCCACGTGCCTTCCTGCTACAACCCACATGGTTTCCAGCTTACAACCCACATGGTTTCCATCTACAACCCACATGGTTTCCAGCTACAACCCACATGGTTTCCAGCTACAACCCACATGGTTTCCAGCTTACAACCCACATGGTTTCCAGCTTACAACCCACATGGTGCCAACTACAACCCACATGGTTTCCAGCTACAACCCACATGGTTTCCAGCTTACAACCCACATGGTTTCCAGCTTACAACCCACATGGTGCCAACTACAACCCACATGGTTTCCAGCTTACAACCCACATGGTTTCCAGCTTACAACCCAAATGGTTTCCAGCTACAACCCACATGGTTTCCAGCTTACAACCCACATGGTTTCCAGCTTACAACCCACATGGTGCCAACTACAACCCACATGGTTTCCAGCTTACAACCCACATGGTTTCCAGCTTACAACCCAAATGGTTTCCAGCTACAACCCACATGGTTTCCAGCTTACAACCCACATGGTGCCAACTACAACCCACATGGTTTCCAGCTTACAACCCACATGGTTTCCAGCTTACAACCCACATGGTTTCCAGCTACAACCCACATGGTTTCCAGCCACTGAATCACACAAAGAACAAATGCTAAGTCAGTTACAATCAACAGTTTGCAGCGCATTACTCTCCCCACTGTGTTGGAGCCGGTGGCAGGGTATCTCATTAAAAAATCAACAGTTTCAACCGATTTTATTGGACAATCAGTTAACGCTAACTGGCTACAATGTTAATACTTCCACTCACTACAGTACCGTAGCATATCGAAAACAAGGCATAAGCGAGTACACTGGGTTCAATTATCATATCGGTAAATAATTTTCGGAATTTATAAATATCAATTACTTTATAATAACAGGAACCAATAGGAATATCATTATATATGGAGATGGAATAACAATAGGAATCAGGCTTTTAAAAACCAAACACACACACACACACACACACACACACACACACTGGCAGGATTTGCAAAGCGCGCTTATATAGATGCGCACTTTTATCAATGCGCGCTTATATAGAAGCGCACTTTACCAATGCGCGCTTATATAGGTGCGCACTTTTATCAATGCGCGCTTATATAGAAGCGCACTTTACCAATGCGCACTTATATAGGTGCACACTTTTATCGATGCGCGCTTATATAGGTGCGCACTTTACCAATGCGCGCTTATATAGGTGCGCACTTTTATCAATGCGCCCTTATATAGGTGCGCACTTTACCAATGCGCGCTTATATAGGTGCGCACTTTTATCGATGGGCGCTTATATAGGCGCGCACTTTACCAATGCGCGCATTGGAGTGCAAATTCGACGCAATAAAATACAATACATACTACTATTGTGCTCAGTAGCTAATAAAGGCTAGCATACAAAAAGCCGATGGAACGCAACAAAAGAGGAAATTTTGAAAAGAAGGAAAAATATTTGTGTATTATATTTTATAAAAAACCGCGGCTAAAATGTGGGAATGAATCGGTGGGATCCAGCTAACCAAGATAAGCGAGTTTGCTAAGCACATTCGAATTAAATCAAATTACAAGAGTACAGAAGCAATAGCAGCTCATAGGCTTAGTGTGAACAGAGTAGCAAATTATCGAGTTATGCAGCAAAGCAAGATCAAAATCGTTGTGTTCAGCGTTGGGAGGCCTGACGAGCTCGCTTATAAAAATATTGTTAAGAAAAAAGTTACAAAAAAGCAAAATAAAAATGTCCATTCCATTTTTATTGGTGCTTAACTAAGTTTTTAATTGGGAATGGGGCGGGGTTCCTTTGATAGCGTACACTGTTAGAGTGCGCACAACTTCCTAGAGTACATATGCACTTTAGTAGTCTATATCTTAAGAAACGTCGAAAAGTACATGCTAAAAGTACACGAGTCTACTGCTGGCCGCCGCTGAACATCGAGCGCAGATTCTGCGTGATGCCCTGTTTCGGCATTTCGTCATTGCCGTCGCCGGCGCCCCAGCGAGCCACGTCTGCTGGCGGCACCGACGGTTCGTTCTCCGACGATTCGTCACGCGGCTGCGGCGACGACGGCCTCTCAGCGTCGTCGGAATCACGGGAGCCGGAGACACCAACGGAGGCGGCCCCCGGCAATCGGATGTTGTTGTTGACCCCGGAGGTCTCGCGGGCGCGCTGTCGGAGCCGCTCGGAGGTCTCGGGATTTGGCGCAACCTTGCCGCCTTCCACCTCCTTGTTCTTCCACATCTGCAGCGCCGAGCGGGTGAAGTTGGCCGGCGGCAGCTCATCGGCCGGATTTGGATCGCCTGACCGGACAACGTCAGGCGGCCGCTCAACCGGGCTGGACTCAGATTCGGCGGCGCTGCGCACCGGGGCGGTGTAGTCAAAGTCCATGTTGGGCTGCGGCTGGTAGGGTCGGCGCTGGGTCGGGGCGACGGCCTGGAGTGGGACGGCGAGCGGGCGCTCAGTACTTTAATCGTGCGCATTTACTTCAATAGTGCGCGCGTACTCTAATAATGCTCACGTACTCTAATAGTGCGCACGTACTTAAATAGTGCGCAGTACTTTAATAGCGCACGTGTACTTTTAACATGTGCATGTACTTTTAACAGTGCGCATGTACATTTACAGTGCACAAGAATTGTAGTTGCAACTTAAAGCAAAGAGTTTGACTGCTTATTGAAAATATGCGCTCTTCCCCTTTCATTACTTCGAGTCTGATCACTCTGTTGTTATCAGACACTAAAACTTTATAATTTTATAGTTTTTTTACTGATTTTTACCTAGTACATTTACGCGTAATGCCCGAGCCCTAGGATACAAAAGTGCAAACGTACAAAAGTGCAAATGCGTGACAAACTAAAGCATACTTTTTCAGAGCAACTCTGCAATCATTGAGCTTCTTCAAACTTCAAAGGAATTTAATAACAAAAACTTGAGCTCATGGTAACTGATATCGGTGACTAAAATCAGTGCTGAAAATAAATTATAATCTTGTTTTACTGAGGCTTAAGCAGGTGCAAGCTTTGCAATACCGCATTGCAATCATTATTGAGCAGCATCTAGTTCACTTGAGTGTTTGTGAATCATTCGCTTCTACTGGCTGGCAATCATTAGCTGTCCTCGAATGGATTGCTAATCTAGTAGGCGTGATTTAAATCAAACTGTAAAACAATTAGCCAAGGATTTGTGCTGTTTTCAAACAGGAAATGATGAAGGCTCCGACTAGCAATCCATTTGGGTAATTATTAGATTAGCGTGGCCCAGTGAACTGCGGGTGGGTGATTTTGTCTCTGAGATATTCTACATTGCCGCCGGTACCTCCGCCCTCCTGGGAGACGGCGGCCCGCTCGCCTGGCTGTACGAAGACTGTCGCCGAGCCCCCGCTGCCGAGGACAGCGAGGACGAAGACGGCGAGCGCTCGAATGATGCAAGAGATTGTCGCTTCCTCTGAAGCAATTGCTGCTCCTGCTGTTGAGTCTGCTGCTTCTGCAGCTCCTTATCTCGCCAGACGCTCAGCAGAGCCTTGGCGATGCCCTGCTGCGGCAGGATGTCATTGCTGTCCGACTCGCGAACGATGCCATCAGCAGCTGACGACGGCTGATGCTGTTCCGCTGAAATCTGCTTTTGCAAAGAGGACGATGGCTGCTGCTGGGGCTGCTGTTTCTGCAGAGGGACGCTGGCTCGACGGTCCAAAGTGGTATTGGAGTTGGGCCGCTGCAAGATTTCAATGGCTATTTTCTGCTGCTGCTGCTAAAGCAGATGGCTCTGAATGAGCTCGCTATTAGCTGGTAAAGTACTACCGAATAGGGGTAGTGGCCTGGCTGTCTAGTGAATGAAATCCATTTACCAACGGCACACTCCAGAGAGGAAGAGAGGCAGATTCAATGGGAGCAGAGAGGCGGATTCAATGGGAGCAGAGAGGCAGATTCAATGGGAGCAGAGAGGCAGATTCAATGGGAGCAGAGAGGCGGATTCAATGGGAGCAGAGAGGCAGATTCAATGGGAGAATAGAGGCAGATTCAATGGGAGCAGAGAGGCGGATTCAATGGGAGCAGAGAGGCAGATTCAATGGGAGCAGAGAGGCAGATTCAATGGGAGCAGAGAGGCAGATTCAATGGGAGCAGAGAGGCGGATTCAATGGGAGCAGAGAGGCAGATTCAATGGGAGAATAGAGGCAGATTCAATGGGAGCAGAGAGGCAGATTCAATGGGAGCAGAGAGGCAGATTCAATGGGAGCAGAGAGGCAGATTCAATGGGAGCAGAGAGGCAGATTCAATGGGAGCAGAGAGGCAGATTCAATGGGAGCAGAGAGGCAGATTCAATGGGAGCAGAGAGGCGGATTCAATGGGAGCAGAGAGGCAGATTCAATGGGAGCAGAGAGGCAGATTCAATGGGAGCAGAGAAGCAGATTCAATGGGAGCAGAGAGGCAGATTCAATGGGAGCAGAGAGGCGGATTCAATGGGAGCAGAGAGGCAGATTCAATGGGAGCAGAGAGGCAGATTCAATGGGAGCAGAGAGGCAGATTCAATGGGAGCAGAGAGGCGGATTCAATGGGAGCAGAGAGGCAGATTCAATGGGAGCAGAGAGGCAGATTCAATGGGAGCAGAGAAGCAGATTCAATGGGAGCAGAGAGGCAGATTCAATGGGAGCAGAGAGGCGGATTCAATGGGAGCAGAGAGGCAGATTCAATGGGAGCAGAGAGGCAGATTCAATGACTAAAACTGATTAGGAATAAGTGCTAGAGCTTGAGTCCCATACGATCAGTGCAGCAGATTCACTCATAGGCTAGACGATGAGTCAGATATGCATTTCAGTGCACTCAGCCTTAAATTGTTAATAAACAAATCGTGAGATTGGATACTAGCAGTTTTGATAACAGCTGGTTAATGCGATTCGACTATCATCTAATCAACCCAACAACTAATAAAAGGCAACAAAAATCACAACCAAATAAGCAGTTAAAATGCACTGTAAAACTTTCAAAGCCAGCTGGATAAGCTTCGATAGAAAATTTTTTGGAAAAATTGAATTGAGTCTAATCAATAAACTGAATTGAGTCTACTCAGTAAACTGAATTGAGTCTACTCAATAAACTGAATTGAGTCTACTCAATAAACTGAATTGAGTCTACTCAATAAACTGAATTGAGTCTACTCAGTAAACTGAATTGACTCTAACTCAGTAAACTGAATTGAGTCTACTCAATAAACTGAATTGAGTCTACCTCAATAAACTGAATTGAGTCTACTCAAGTAAACTGAATTGAGTCTACCTCAATAAACTGAATTGAGTCTACCTTAATAAACAGGTACGATTCTACTCAATAAAAAGATTTAAGTCTTCCTGAAAAATGACTTCAATCTCAAAGCCCTGAGCGCTCACCCCTTTCAGTCTGCCTGGTTGCTGCTGCTGGTCCTTAGCTGGTTGCTGGCCGCCCGTCTCCAAGTTGCGGAACATGGCCAGCACACTCTTGCTGGCACCTGGCGGCGGCAGCTCACCTTCAGCCGGGACAGCATCGCCGCTGCGCACAACATCGGCTGGTGGATCGGAGTGGGCACCGTTGCGGCTGCCGGGTGTCGGGTGGTGGCCACCAGAGCCGGGCGGGGTGACGACAACCTGAATGAGACGGAGTTGTGTACTTTTAGGTTTGAAAATAATATTTTCTAGCAGCAAAAAAATTAAATGAAATTTTTGCTACACACTACTGATCGCATTGACTATCAGTAGTGTACAGTGCGAGCATGATGAATAGGACAGTTGACAGGTTCAACTTGACCGCACATTTGTAATTAATTCCAGCCAGCAACTGGACGCATGCTTATTGATTTATGAAATTATGAAATCTAAAATAATTGAGATCAACAAGTGCGATTAGCCTTATCTACTAGTGATAAAAAGTTTCGTGATTAAAATGCGACGCGCCAGCGTATACTATATTACGCAAATATTTTTTCATAGAAAAAGTGCTCCATGTGTACTTTTACGTCGGCCACGTTTGGCGAACTCCAACGAGGCTCGCGGCTCCAAACGCCGCCGCCGCCGCCGCCGTTGGCCGCGGGGGCAGCGCTGAAGCGTTTGGAGGCTGGCGCGGCGGCAGCGGGAGACGAGGCTCTGCGAGGACTCGAAGATCCATCGCCAATCGATAGGCGACTCTGCTGCTGCAGCAGCATGAGTGCATTTATTAATTTATTTAATACGATTTTCTCACATAACTTGTTGATCACAGATACTCACGCTTATCTACTCATTTTTCAGTAGCATAATAATCGTTTTTTACTTTTAATATATAGTAGAATTAAAAGCATTTAATCTTACGATACATTTAAAGTTTTTGAAGTAGCAACAATCGACTCGAGCTTTTTACAAGCAGAACCATAAAATTTGTATCTTCAATCCGTTTGAAGCTGCACCCAAATCCAGTGCGTGCGAGCAAGAGAAGAGCGAGCGAGAAAAGAGGTGGCGCCCAGCCCCCAGCGAGGCAGATAAATTTTGGCTTTCCTCTTTCCCGCTTGTGTCTGACTTTGACCTCTCTCCTTACTGCTTTGTCATTGGCTGAGCTAGATTGGGCCTGCCCCCTAGGTTGAGTTTCGTCCGTCTGACTTTGACGTCTCTCTTTACTGCTCTCTCATTGGCTGAGCTAGATTAGGCCTGCCCCCTAGGCTGAGTTTCGTCCGTCTGACCTTGATCTCTCTCCTTCCTGCTCTCTCATTGGCTGAGCTAGATTGGGCCTGCCCCTAGGTGAGTTTCGTCCGTCTGACTTTGACGTCTCTCTTTACTTCTCTCTCATTGGCTGAGCTAGATTAGGCCTGCCCCCTAGGCTGAGTTTCGTCCGTCTGACCTTGATCTCTCTCCTTCCTGCTCTCTCATTGGCTGAGCTAGATTGGGCCTGCCCCTAGGTGAGTTTCGTCCGTCTGACTTTGACGTCTCTCTTTACTTCTCTCTCATTGGCTGAGCTAGATTGGGCCTGCCCCCTAGGTTGAGTTTCGTCCGTCCGACTTTGACGTCTCTCTTTACTTCTCTCTCATTGGCTGAGCTAGATTAGGCCTGCCCCTAGGTTGAGTTTCGTCCGTCTGACTTTGACGTCTCTCTTTACTTCTCTCTCATTGGCTGAGCTAGATTGAGCCTGCCCCCCTAGACTAAGTTTCATCCGTCTTGCGGTTGCGTGTTAAATTGCGTACATTGAGTTTGTTCATTCTTAACCCTATATGCTCCTGAGGCCGCAAACCTCGAGGAAGGGAAGGAAAGTTTTGCTGCCACAAAACACATAAGTGACACTGCGCAGACAAACTACTGAAAAAGTAAAGGCTGTACTTTTCACAACTTTAATTATCTGGTTATTTTGCGAGCTAGCATCTGTCACTTTGATATGATACGGTCAATGGTTTGCAGTAGATTTCTTAAAATCATTCTATTCTGTTCGGCCCTAAATCAGCACTTAACTTCCGGCAGGTGTTTTGGGGAAGCTATTGAACTCAGGTCATAGCAATTTTTTATATTTTTACCTGTTGCGTAATTTGTACATTTACGTGCGCAACACACTACTGATGTCTTTGACAGCGCTATGCGTTTTGTGGAGCACACCAAATGCACTGGCGATACGACTAATATCATCCAGCAAATTTCCAAGAAAACCGAGTATAGCGTCTTTCTACTGCAGTTGCTCATGCATTTACTCAGTAGTATTGCGGCACATTGAAACAATTTCGAAAAAAATTTTTGAAAAAAAATTAGCTGAAAATTTACCGAAGAGTCGCCGCTGGATTCGAAGCGAGACTTCAGATTGCTGAGCTTCTGCACCTGCGAGATGCCGTCGTCAACCGGATTGTCTCGGCCTGTGGAATCGCAAATTAAACGTATAGTACTACTGCTAGTAGTATCATTTTGACAAAAGCAGCCATATTTTACTTACCAACGATTTCAGCGGCTGGGCGATCCGCCGAAGCCTGGTAGTGGCCTGAAATTTAAATTACGTTATTTACGACGTTTTGGAGCAAATTCAAATTTGCACTGATAGAGATAGTGATCCGGCTCACCTCGCATGCGGAAAATTTCCAAGTAGTGCGGCTGGCAGTACAGCTGGTTGTCAAGGACACCAAAGTTGCCAACGCTGACGATTGATGGATTGGTAGAAAAACATGCTGCTATTCGTTCTATTGATTTCAGGCTGATCTGATCGTATCTGCTCACTTTTTCGGCCTGTAACTAATTCTGTCAGACCTGTAACTAATTCTGCCAGACCTGTAACTAATTCTGTCAGACCTGTAACTAATTCTGTCAGACCTGTAACTCATTCTGCCAGACCTGTAACTCATTCTGTCAGACCTGTAACTCATTCTGTCAGACCTGTAACTCATTCTGTCAGACCTGTAACTCATTCTGCCAGACCTGTAACTCATTCTGTCAGACCTGTAACTCATTCTGTCAGACCTGTAACTCATTCTGTCAGACCTGTAACTAATTCTGCCAGACCTGTAACTCATTCTGTCAGACCTAACTCATTCTGTCAGACCTGTAACTATTTCTGCCAGACCTGTAACTCATTCTGTCAGACCTAACTCATTCTGTCAGACCTGTAACTCATTCTGTCAGACCTGTAATTCATTCTGTCAGACCTGTAACTCATTCTGTCAGACCTGTAACTCATTCTGCCAGACCTGTAACTCATTCTGTCAGACCTAACTCATTCTGTCAGACCTGTAACTAATTTTGCCAGACCTGTAACTCATTCTGTCAGACCTGTAACTCATTCTGCCAGACCTGTAACTAATTCTGCCAGACCTGTAACTCATTCTGCCAGACCTGTAACTCATTCTGCCAGACCTGTAACTCATTTTGCCAGGCCTGTAACTCATTCCTTCAGCCTGTAACTCATTCTGTCAGACCTGTAACTCATTCTGCCAGACCTGTAACTCATTTTGCCAGGCCTGTAACTCATTCCTTCAGCCTGTAACTCATTCTGTCAGGTCTGTAACTCATTCTGTCAGGTCTGTAATAACTTACCTCAGCAGACGGTTGCACTTGTGGCACCTGTAGCAGGATTTGTGGTAGACGTGACCGTCAGAGGTGAGCTGCTCCATTGGGTAGACTTTCTTCTGGCACAGGCGGCACACATCGCCTGGACTGCCCTGTTGAAATCGAAGAGTAAAAGTTCCTTAATTTATTATTTTCATCGAAAATAACTACTACGGCAAAAAAAGTAGTGCTAGGCGCAAGTTATTGGAGAAATTTGAACCTCTAATTGGAGACATTTTTGCCAGTGTGGCAAGGCTCCCCACAGACCGCATTATTTTAGTTAAATTTTTCACATATTGTTGCGTAAAAACACGATCAAAATTATAGTGACACAGTAACGCCCACAGCATAAACTCTATACAGCTATGATTACAACTATAATAATGCTCGAAAATGCAAGTTAAACTAAATCTGTCCCTAATCCACAAAAAATACACGGCAGTTATGATTAGCCCAGCGGTTAAAGCTTCAAACCCATATTGAGTTACATCATAAAATGCTGATCTCTATTATAATCGGATTAGTGGTGTTAACTCGCAGATTAATAAATCTATATTTATTATGTGGACAGGCAATAGCTAGCAAACAGAGTCTGTTCTTAGCTGCAATAGCCGAGGCTTACAATTCCTACGCCAACAAAATATGCATTCGGCGTGTCTGACAGCTTCCGCTGCTGCGGCTTCTTACTAGCGGAAGCAACCGGTTCCGCATCCGGTGCTGACCAAACCGGAACAGCCCGCTCCTTGATTGCATCAAAATTGTGTTATTGCGTTATAATTGTGTTATATATATAAATAGAGATGTACAGGGTAATGTAGGTTAAAAAGGTGCCTGTAACACAGAAAGTACGTGAAGTGTGCTTGAAATATTGATAAATAATCATTGGTCGTGTTTTGACTCGAGCAGTGAAATTTATCACTGACATAAGAGTGAAATCATGCCATTTTTAAGTTATTTCCCCTTTAGTACACTAAATTGACAATTGTGTGACATTCTGTTCTCGAGAACAGCATACCAAGCTAGTGTACGCTTGGTCAGAGTGAAAAGTTACAAAGCATATAATAAATGCAGTTTTGCTAAATCGAAACCAATAAATAATTTCTCTAACCCCTACGCGCCCGCTGATTGGTTAAAAAAATAGGACCAGTCAATTGTTGCTAAAAATAGCACTAGAAAACCAGCCTTAACCTTCGATGCACGCTCACACAAGGTGTACAGCGGTTCTTTGATTTTTGTTTGAATTTCTAATTGTCACGCATGTGCACCCTCTGTACTTTGGGGGTTGGCCCCTCAGCCATTTTTCGTGTACAAGCCCCAAATGAATGTGGCCGCCCACGGAATCAAACCAGGTGTTTATATGCTTGGTGCAGTAAACTTACAATTTCTAGATAAATTTCGAACATCAATAATGAATTTCGATATAATAATTATTTTCAAGAATAAAGATTCTATCTTCACGGCAGTTCTAAACAGATGAATCAGGAGAGGGCACAGATACAAAAATAACTAGATGGGCCACTCAGGCATATATACTTAGTAAAACAGCTTTCTACTTTCTGTTCAGTAGCAAATAAGAATACATAAGCTATTTTATAAAAATAAAGCCAGTTGAAACGACTTTGATAAGTTTAGAAGCCAAGCTTGCAGGCGTAAACAACTTGCTAATTGGTTCAGCAACAACGTACATTGGCCAGTCCACTGAAATGTACATGGCAGCTTTAGGCTGGAATTCCGAAAGGCAATATAAATTGGGGCGGGTCGAGGGGGGTAGTGTGGAAAGGCGCGGTTGGAGGGTTTAAGCTAAAGGGTAAAAGCCAAAAAATGAGCCTTAGCTTTAAAAATACATTAAAATGCTTCTGTTTAATTTGCTACTGACCTGAAAGTAGCTTGCACGCAAATGTGCTGAGTGGCCCATCTAGTTAAACTTTTTATTCTAGTATCTGTGATGCGAGCCGGTACAACTTAGCACCAAAGTTTTCTTGGACAACAACAAAGGGGATTTAAATAGATTGAATAATACTACACAAAAAGTAAGCTGAATCAACAATAAAATCGTTGCCATGGGCAACAAATATCAAGCTGATGACTAAGATTTCAATCGTCATAAAAATTAGGAACGCAATGAAATTAGCACACAGGGCTGCCGAAACAGCGTGATCTGAGAATATAATCTGACTAAACAGCATGCGCCAGCGCAGGTGTGGGCTTTTACATTGAAAGAATTTCTGGACTGAGAAGAAACTGCCGCCGTTGCGTTGCCAGAAGAATTATGAGTCGAATTGCTGTACTGCATGGCAACAGACTTGGTGCTGGTGCTCCAATCGTGCTCCGATTTGGGGCGCAGAGAGATTTCCTGCGTTAGTTAATCGTAGATTCGCAATGTTATGCACTAAAGCTGTAGCTAAATACGATTGTTATAGCTGCATGTTATTACTGTCAGTAGCGTTAAAACTTTTACTGAAGAAATCTGTCACCAGTTCTCTGTCACAAAGTTTCTTAGTTAGAGACAGGGGGTTGTGCACTTTAAGCGACATTGTCACACAACCGGCGAGAGGCATTACTGCCCATTCCGCCGACTCCCCTAAGCAGGCACACAAGCGCGCGGATACGTACGCAGTCATACGCACAGGCACACACTCACACAGGAGTGTACAGGAGTGTCCTTATCTTTTTTATCGTTAGGCATGTACACTTCACTGCGCCTTTGTGGGGGGGGGGGGGTTTGGCCCTCAAGGGCGTTAATTGCACGAGCAGAGCCAAGCCAAGATTCCAATTTAGCCCCAAATTAATGTGACTGCACTTGGAATCGAGCCTGGGCCGCTGGCACATCAGAGCGCCGCACATCAAGACCCCATCTCACACCATTAACTCAAAATAAAAATACGACACAACAAACAATGAGTGTAAATTGTTTTGACCGCGTAATAATCAGTTGAATGGGTTAACTGTGATTCATGACTGTAAGGTTAATCCAGGTAGTGTGCAAAAGAAAACGGGTCATTAGCACTAGTTCTAGGATGCCTAGTTTCATTAGAGTTAAGACTTAGTAGTTTTACCAGTGCAGCAAAAGGTTGGCTGGATGTAAGGAAACCAGAGTAGTACATTATTGTTGCCAGTATTAATTATATTAGTTAATTACTTAGCAAGAGTCAGGTTTCAGAAATAGCCATTCACAAGCACAGGTATAGAAAATAACGTAGGAAAGCGGTATTAATCAAGGTAAAAACACTTAGGCAACGGAAGTCGCATGCAAGGAAAAGTAGATAATAATAACATAAGTTAGATCTGAAAAAGGCACCAGCCAATGAGAGTCGAGTGGGGTGGGAAGAAAGGACAGTTCAAAAGGGCGAGACAGTGTACACCCAGCACCAGCCAATGAGAGTCGAGTGGGGTGGGAAGAAAGGACAGTTCAAAAGGGCGAGACAGTGTACACCCAGCACCAGCCAATGAGAGTCGAGCGGGGTCGGATTAGGAAGAAAGGACAGTTCAAAAGGGCGAGACAGTGTACACCCAGCACCAGCCAATGAGAGTCGAGCGGGGTCGGATTAGGAAGAAAGGACAGTTCAAAAGGGCGAGACAGTGTACACCCAGCACCAGCCAATGAGAATCGAATAATTCATAACAGACCATAATTCAACAAAAACAATGAGTTCATGCTTAAGCATAAGGCGCATAGCCAGACTGGAATTCCCAAATCCACTGAGCACTCACCACTCCACCGCCGCTGGACTCAACTTCATATTGTCGATTGTCGAATACTGACGCATCGGCCCTGACATCGACATCGGCATCAACGTCGACCTTGACCTCCTCGTTGTTGGCAACTGACTGCCCGTCGGCGGACAGAATGCTGCCGAAGTCAATGGCGGCGGGTTCGTCTCCTTGCTGCTGCTGCTGCTCCGCCATGCCGCTGGTGTCGGCAGGATTTGGACTGTCCAGTTCGATGATTGGATCCTGCTGCTGATCCTGCTGCTGCTCAGTGCCGGATTCGGCTGGCTCCAATGGCGATTGAGCCTCCTCTGAGGAAGTTCAGTTGATGCACAACCAAAATAATCACAATAATGACAGTACAGAGTGACTGAGTTGCAACAGAGCTGAGTGACTAAATTTAAAATCGTGAATTGTTCACTGAACGATAAAAATGACAATTCACTTCTAGCTGATGATTTTAGGCCTTGTGAGGCTTTGATGATTGGATAATGACCGCTCATAAGAGCCTATATGAGGGTGAAAATGACCGATCATAACAGCCTATCTAGGAATAACAATGACCGATCATAATAGCTACAGGGAATGACAATGACCGATCATAATAGCTACAGGAAATGCAATGACCGATCATAATAGCTACAGAAAATGCAATGACCGATCCTAATAGCTACAGGGGAATTCTAATGACCGATCCTAATAGCTACAGGGGAATTCCAATGACCGACCATAATAGCTACAGGGGAATCCAATGACCGATCATAATAGCTACAGGGGAATTCCAATGACCGACCATAATAGCTACAGGGGAATCCAATGACCGATCATAATAGCTACAGGGAATAAGTATGACCAATCATATGACTATGGATAAATGGATAAAGAATAGGCCTGCGCATGCATCGATCTGGAAAAATATATACATGAGGATTCTTAATGAGCAATCTGTGAATCAATAAACATACTCAAGTTAGCCTTCAGAAAGCCTTCCTATTCCCATTGAGCCCAACAGCGAGCAAAGAATTTTGGTAGAGGCTAAAACTGAGCGCAGAAAGCACATTTATCGATCGCTGCCGCTCCAAGGCTGCACCCAGAAGCGGAATATTCGATCGGGATAAGGGTGCTCGGTAAGAGCTGCGTGTGTGAGAGGGGAGGAAGATAGACTGGGAAGAGGGTGACTGAGAGCGAGAGCAGAGAACGCAGATGCGAAGAAAGTGTGCACGACGGCGGCCGGAGTTCCCAGTGTGTACAGCGCCGGTGAACCCAAATGCGCAGCTGGGAGTGAAAAGAACTGACACCACACAGCGACTGCCGGCCTTCATGAGCCACTGGTGGCCGGCGGCACGATTTGCATTGAAAGCTATTTTAGCCCTAGCTGACTCACGCTGTGGGCGGGCGGCGAGCCTTTGCACTTGCCGCAGTCATGGACTGCTGCCTGACTTGAAATATGGATAGGAAACTCTTATCCCAAAATATTTTCTTAGCTATAAGATAGTTACTTTAGTCAAGTCTAGATAGATAGATAGATAGATAGATAGATAGATAGATAGATAGATAGATAGATAGATAGATAGATAGATAGATATATAGATAGATAGATAGATAGACAGATAGATAGATAGATAGATAGATAGATAGATGGATATATAGATAGATAGATAGATAGATAGATAGATAGATAGATAGATAGATAGATAAATAGATAGACAGATAGATAGATAGATTGATAGATAGATAGATAGATAGATAGATAGTAGATAGCGAGAAAGAGCGAGCGAAGCGAGCTCTTTCGAGCTTGCTTGCCGCAGCCAATCAAGCTGAAAGCACGCACACAAGATCACCGGAAACGATTAAGGCAGCTGGAAAGCCAATGGGCGCGGTAAGCGCTTTTATCCAGAGGAACTACCTGCTGGAACCAGCCATGCCGAACGAAAATCAGACTACTCAAGTAGTGCAAAAGAGTACGTGCAACTACCGAGAAATCTAATTTTCGTAACCGCTCCGGTGCAGGTCCTGGCTATAGATAGTAGATAGCGAGAAAGAGCGAGCGAAGCGAGCTCTTTCGAGCTTGCTTGCCGCAGCCAATCAAGCTGAAAGCACGCACACAAGATCACCGGAAACTATCTATAGATAGATAGATAGATAGATAAATAGATAGACAGATAGATAGATAGATTGATAGATGTATAGATAGATAGATAGATAGATAGATGGATATATAGATAGATATATAGATAGATAGATAGATAGATAGATAGATAGATATATAGATAGATAGATAGATAGATAGACAATTCCATATTCCAACCCTCGCATTCCATGACTGAGCAAGCTCTCTTTCCCCAGTGCTCAAGCTCCCAGTGCTCACAGCAGTAAGGGGTAGGAAGAGGCCCCAGCATCCCAAATCCCGGCTATAAAGACAATAAATAAAACCAGTTACTATGAGCAGGAGTTTAAGGGGCACAAAACTTGAGCTCACAGTAGTAGCCTTCCAACCTCAAGCTGCCGCATGACTTGGGGTACATAAAACCCCGAGCAGACAGAACATGCCATGGTGACTGGCCTGCATAAGAGATATGAAAAATTAGGGAAAACCCTGACCTGCATGTGAGAGCTATAAGAGATATAGCAGCCCAGTCTTATCTTGACTGCTCTCCGTCTCTCTCTCACTGCCGCAGTAGAGCACTGTAGTCCCAGCCGTAAGGCTGCTAACTGGTTATCAGCAAGGAGGCCGCTAAGTGAAAGCTTTAAGAAACTCTTTCTTAAAAAAAAGAATTTCACACACATTACACATAAATTAAATGAACGCAAGTGAATGGAAGACCATATTGGTGAGTGAAAGATAAAAACTAGTTGCAGTACAAGAGTGCAGCTAAGACCAGGGGGGGGGGGGGTCGGCAAACTCCGGCCCGCGAAGCCTCTCTATCCGGCCCTCGGGTCCTTTGAAACTTCACAATAGCAATCCGGCCCGCTCAATGCTTGCGTCTCTTCTCAGCTCTCTTCTCTCTAATCTCCTCTCTTATCTCTTCTCTCATCCCGTCTCTCATCTATCACCTTCTATTTTCTCCCATTTCCTCTCAGATTTGGGCTTATCCTCACAGATAAGCCCGGGATGCAACTTCCTGGGTGCCTGAGGGTCTTACCTGGTTGAGCTGGCCGCTGGCTCCAGCAGCTGCACAGAGCTGATACGCTTCAAATAGAACAAAAAGAGAGATAAAAAGGCGAGACAGCCAGTCAGATCGGGCAGGATAAACAGGTAAACAGAATTAATATAGCAGCGGGGATCGGGTGAGCAATGTCGGCGCACTCAATTATGCAGCGGGGCTGCGTGCTGGCAGCTGACCGAAGAACTCCTAGCACACTTGAACTGCCTATCTGTAAGCTAACTACATGTCAGGTTTCTCTTGATTGCCACACTGCTGTGCGTATTTAGTACACCCACACGCATGCAGAGCAATAGACATGGCATACTAAAAATTGACGTCAAACCCTGCTATGACCCACTTTCTTTCTACCGCCTGTTATTACCATTATTGCCGCATACGGTCCTATGTCCAGTCTTCTCTCCGATCTACTCCACTATCCCCTCTATTCTTCTTTTCCCTTCTCTACCTTCTCTACTCCTTTCCATAGTCAGCTCCTTCTCCGCTGTCTACTCCTCCTCTTCGCTGTCTTCTCAACCTCTCCGCTGTCTACTCCTCTTCTCCGCTGTCTACTCCACCTCTCCGCTGTCTACTCCTCCTCTCTGCTGTCTACTCCTCTTCTCCGCTGTCTACTCCTCCTATCCGCTGTCTACTCCTCCTATCCGCTGTCTACTCCTCCTATCCGCTGTCTACTCCTCTCCGCTGTTTACTCCTCTTCTCCGCTGTCTACTATTCTCCTCTCCGCCTTCTACCTATCTCCCTTGACTACTCCTCTCCTCTCTACCGCGCCTCGCCCCGCCAGTCAGCAGGCCTCACCAACTGTCTCGCAAACGTCGGCCTCGCGTTCTTCCCCCTCGACCAGTTCGGTGAGCTGCTCCTGCGGCTCTGCTGCTTCCGTTGTTGTTTCTTTCGGTTCCGCTTCCAAATCTGGAAGTGCCGATTGGCTCTGAAAACGAAGGCAAACACTCATGAAACTCAAACAATAATTCGTTCATCAAGCCGCCACTAAAGCCATCCATCATATTTCCTAATAAATTAGAACCAAATAAAGTTATTTACGCAACTATATTCGCTTCCTACGCAGTCAGAATTTACGTTGACTAACATATATAGCTAGAAAGACCTGTTACAGTCCTTATTGCGCAGTTAAATAAGCAGATATTTACTGTGCAAAATCGCTATAGCGTTACTGTATTTCTTTAGGCATACATGTGTAGAAGCCGTAAACTGAATAGAATGTGTTGCTAAAAATAGAATACGCCAGATTTTCTCCACGCCCTCACTGTGCAGGTAATTAAGAGTTCGATTTGATTTCAACTGCGTCCCTAAGGCCTAAGGGCTGAGATCTGAGACAAGTTGACCAGTGGTTTTGGGGTGGAAACTCTTAACATTTTGCTAAGTGTGTATTATGCGTTTTGGGGTCGCCATCATAAACCTGAAACATCACAACTCCGAAAGCAATTCCCATCATGAACCCGAAATATCACAAACCGAAAGTTATGATGTTTCGGGTTTGTGCTGGGTGTTGCTATTTTGGTTTTCGGAGTTATGGTATTTCGGGTCTGTGATATTTCGGGTTTATGATATTTCGGGTTTGTTATATTTCGGGTTTGTGATGCCCCCGTGTGGAATAATGGCCAAAAAACGATTTGTTATTGTGTCTGGGTGAAATTTTGTATACAATGAATAGACTGAGCACTGAGAACACACCCGGCTGTGCGTCTGTCTGACTCAGGCTTGAGTATGGAGTGGTCATAAACACACAGAGAGAGAGAGAGAGAATGATGCAGACTTCAACATCACCCAGACCCAACGCCTCTTATCTCGAATTGGGCGGGTGACGCACTGCACTAGGGTTGAGCACCCCCTTCTCCTTGCAAGTGTCAGCCAGTGCTAGCGCTATAACTCCGAACAAATAAAACAGATTTACAAATTCATAATAAACAATAGGCGTTAATATGTAACAAGACTGACGGTTAAACGAAAAAACACAGGAATTTATAAAGAAAATTTCAAATGCAGTTTGGAATGGTGAAACCAAATAAATAAGTCAATGGCATGGTTGCACTAATGATCCGCACTGGCACACATTGTAATAATATACAGGCATATGGGGTAGTTCGAAGCTCTTGCATTGAAAAGCACTAGTTAGAGGGTGATGATTAAGCTTCATATCCTGCATTCATGCTGGATCAACTATTATAAACAATGAAAAATTCAATGCACAGACGGCAGCAACTGAGCTGGCCCAGTGTGTAATTAAATCCACAGGTGCAGCAGCAGGGCACGTACCATATGTGCGCAATGCAGTTTGCTTAGTTGTGTAAAAATGTGTGCAACAGAAAAATGTCAAATTTAGGGTCAGCGGATGTTAGAATAAAAATCTAGTGTGCTCAAAAGTACTCAATGGTTATTACTAAGCTAAGTTAAAATTCATATAGTCAGAATTGTTAATATCTTAATTAGACTATAGAAGAAAGCATGAGTCAACAATGGATACAGAATTAGTTAAATAAAAACATTTAACAGCTGATTTTCAATATGCAATTTAAATTGCTGATGGGAAGTCCTGAAATTTTTTGACGAGGAAATTTCAAATAAATTTCTTGTGTAAGTTGTCATATAATAGATAGGGGTGCACCACATTAAAGAAGTACATTATTATAATAATACATAAGTAGTTGGTGTTTAATATGATATAATAACTTCTACATGACAACACACAGCATCTATATATAAAGCAAGCAAAGAAAAGCAGAATTATATCAATGTTTATAAGATATACTGTTTTAATACAAAGCAAAGCATACAATTAGCTCAAATACTTACTTCAATGGCACTATCCTCATTGTTAGCAAAGTCTAGCAGATTATCTGTGTTGGGCTCAATGGCAGCCTGAAATTAAATATGTAATAGTAAAGGCAAGATGCAAAATGTCTGAATCTTCTAAAAAATGTAAAATGCATATCAATTGCTTCCTGTCTTAGTAGGTCAACAATCTGGTTTGCCATGGCAATTTTTGCAGCTTTATTAAAGTCAAATTCTTACTTGGGCTTGGTTTTGTTCATCAGGTGTACCAAAGTCCAATAGGTTGCCCACTTCTGCCATAGCTATGCTTGTTGCTGCAATAAAAAATTTATTTGATCAATGCAAATCTGAAAATAATTATCTATTTAAAATGAATGGACTAGGCCTAATATATATATATTATTTTTTATATTATAATATTATAAAAATATTATATTTTTAAATTTAAAAATTAAAAAAAAAAAAATATATAATGCATGCAAGTAAGATAGCCAAATTTGCATGTTATTTTATAAAATATTAAATACATTTCTATGAAATTATAGAGCTCTTCCTTTTTAGTTCTAATTATAGCATTTCAATTGAGTTTTCAATAAAAAAAAACAATTTGCTTTTTACTAATGATGACTTTTTATTAGAACTAGTGATGTCTGATATAGAGTCAACTATAATTAGTTAATGATATATCCATTAGAAACTCATAACCCTGCAGTTGCTATCTAGAAGCTCATATTGCAGTTATATACAAAACACTATCATAGGGACTTGGATACATATGAAAGCTTTATTTAAAAATATATATGGCACCACTGATATCCTATTCAACTTGCACTTAAACAAGTATCTTTGACACCATACATGCGCAACAGTCGGCCGAGTCGGCCGATCCGGCCGACCGATTTGGCGGCCAACCAAGGAAGTCGCAAAAATGCCCACCCGAAAAACACACACCGAAGTAGTAGTACTAAGTAGCTGACGAGGCATTTTGGCTTTATAAGACAGTCCTAGTTACTCCTGCCGTTTACCCAAAGTTGCGTTAATTTTTCTTTACGGTTTCTTACATCTAAGTCGCATTTTTGTTAAAACTTAGTCGCACGGCCGACCGAATTTTGGAGGTTGCGCATGTTTGTTTAGCACTATCTTTATCCAAAAATTCATTTAGCAACTTCATATTGTACTAGTGCTATGCCTTTATCATAGTATACTCGAATGTTCTTTCAATGTAATAACTGTATATTCGAATCTTTCTTAGAAACTGAATCTACGCGAACGCCAAATAATAGTTTGTTTTAATGCGCGAAATAAATTGGAGAATTATTTTTTTGTTTTAATCGTATGTGGGAAAAATCACTATATATAGGAGCGGTTTTGCGACAAATATACTCTAACTGTCTTTTACTCGTGAGCAAATAATTGCGAACAGAATAAGCAGTTCAATCTAAACCATTTCAAAGTCTTTGAGCTAAATAGCGACTTATTTATTTGCAAAACCTGTGAAACGATTCTAAGAAATTTGCTAAGAGAAGGGAATTGGGACTAATTCTTGGAGATATACCAAGAGAGGCGCCGTGACCCTCTAGTCTCGGTGAACGCCCGATTAGGACTATACACTAATACATATACCAGTACTAGACCGCTCAGGCCATAAGCTACTAGAACGCTACCAGAAAGCAAGCCATAAGCTACCAGAAACGCTACTAAGAACGCTACTAAGAACGCTACCCAGAAATATTTAAATGAAATTCTAAGAAATAGTTAGGGAGTAAAAGCAAGTATAATCAGGATAACTGTAGTTGGCAAATCGGTGGGATTAAAATTGATAAAGTAAGAAGTGAAAGGCCTGTAACAACTTTGGTGGCAGCTCGTAGGATATTTAATAAACACTAATAGTTAGAAGTTTAGAAAGACAGAGCCAAAAGGCCTGTCACAATATTTTAGATTGCCCATTATTATATAAACATAAGATGTTTCAATAATAAGTTGTTTTTATGGCAGAAATTTTGGCAACAAAGAAAAGATTTGATAACTAGTCATTTTAATTTATTTTACTAATAAAACATGTTTTAAAAGATCAGATATAAAATATTATTACAAATTTATTCCATTTCAAGATCAATATATTATTTAGGCCTAACTGTCAATAGTGGGCATGTTGTTTAATTTAATGTGCACATTTTTTGAATTAATAAAAAAATATTTGAGTTCTAGTTCTAGTTTTAAATTAAATTTCAAGTTAAATCTTAAAATACTAAAAAGCACTTGAAGCAGTGGCGTAGGGAGGGGGGGGATCAGGGGGGATGTATCCCCCCCGAAGAGCCTGACCAAAACTTTTTTGTTGCACTTTTTCGCTATACATGCTACCATGTGAGCACTTTTACCTTGGTGTATCCCCCCCCGTAGGAAATTCACCTTGGTGTATCCCCCCCCCGTAGGAAATTCCTGGCTACGCCCCTGACTTGAAGAAGCTCAAAAAGAGCAGTATATGAGCTTTTATATTATAAATAATTATACTAGAAAAACTACACTATAAATAAAGATGATTGGTATCCTTAGAAAAAAACTAAATTAAATAAAATATTATATTTATCTATTTTCTTATATTCTGTAAAAACCTCTAAATGTCATGATAAAGATAAAAAATAAAAATAACCAAGATAAAAATGTACTTATTGCCAAAACAAATATAATTAAAGTCTAATGTTATTATCCAAATGAATTATTGAATTGATTGTTCAATTGACTGGCTTGCGCTAGAATGAATCCTATTAAAAAAGTTTGATTGAACCATGTGCTAGAACAAATCTTATCAAAAAAGTTTGCTTGCGCCTTGCACCAGAACTATTCCTATCAAAAAGTTTTCTTGTATCATATACTGCAACTTTTAGAAAAAAATGCAAAAACCAATAATTTTCTTTTTGAAAAATACTGGTAAAACTTGTATTTGAATCTATTTCATAGAAAATGCAATGTTAACATAAATTAATTAAAAAGCCATCAATACATTGGCAAACAAAAAGTGCTAATAAAAAGAAATTACATGCTAATTTTCTATAAAAAAAATATTGTCTTGTCAAAAGTGTTGTCTTACACCAAATTGTGCCAATTTTTTGTCTTGCGCTGTGCCAAGTTTTTCTTCCTTGCCTACTGTTGCGTGAGAATTTTCCATGAAAAAGGCCATCTTCCTAACTATGGCTTGGACCTTGGTAGCTCAATAAAAAAGAAAATAGTTTGTAGGATTGATAATAATTTGTCATTTGAAACTTCTTAATATACCAATATTCATAAAGTCATTTTGTCTACTAATTTGGCCATTTAACTGCCATGAAAAATTTTAGGCCTATAATATAACTATAAGCTACATATAATTAGATAATGATAGTTATATATGTCCAATTTTTTTATGGCACTGCTTATCCCCACGGTACCGTAGGAATAATTTCTGTCTTATTCCAACGGTACCGTGCGAATAATTTTCTGCTTATCCGCACGGCACACTGAGCAGATAGCTGCCCTATCTTCTACATATGCCGTGCGAATAATTTTCTGCTTGTCCGCAATATGAATATGAATCATGCGAATTTACATGATATATATGATATGATATGATCATATATAAATCACGGCGAGATCAGATTAGACTTTGCTAAAAATTTAAATAATAAACAACTCTTAGAGTTAATTTAATTTAAATCATTTGTTACTACACAAAAAAATAGAAAAAATCTTTATTTCTTTAGAACAAATGTTCAAGCCAAGTTATGTTGTTATACTGCACTCAAATCGTATGTACTAAACTTCCCACAACACGGCATATGTAGAAGATAGGGCAGCTATCTCGTCAGTGTGCCGTGCGGATAAGCAGAAAATTATTCGCACGGCATATGTAGAAGATAGGGCAGCTATCTCCTCAGTGTGCCGTGCGGATAAGCAGAAAATTATTCGCACGGCATATGTAGAAGATAGGGCAGCTATCTCCTCAGTGTGCCGTGCGGATAAGCAGAAAATTATTCGCACGGTACCGTTGGAATAAGACAGAAATTATTCCTACGGTACCGTGGGGATAAGCACTGCCTTTTTTTATCCTAATACTAAAACTGGTGCGATGTTTGTCTGTCTGTCTGTCTGTCTGTCTGTATGTAGCAAGTGAACTCCTACAATTCTGCCAAGTCAGCGTTGAAACTTATATGGGAAAACTGCAAATTTTCCGGAGCAGGCTTTGGGCTATTTTATCTTATAAAATTAAGAATGATACCCCTAACCTATAAGCTTGATTAGATTATTTTGTAATTTAGCATGTAAATAT
This sequence comes from Macrostomum lignano, assembly GCA_002269645.1. NCBI lineage: Eukaryota > Metazoa > Platyhelminthes > Macrostomidae > Macrostomum > Macrostomum lignano. Next base: position 229,544 of record NIVC01000352.1, read on the forward strand.
ATAGCCATGCAGAAAAGTTTAATTTAAAGTGTAAATAGATTTTTATAAAGAGAACAGCATGAGCATGGCTAGCCTAGCCCTAGCTAGCTTGACTTGTCAAAACAGAAAACCAGAAAATCTTAATTTAAAACTCATTCAAGTAACATCAACATGAAAAGTACAGGAAACAGAGTGTAGACCTAAGAAGTCATTACATATACTAAGTGAAAACGATTTTTTATTTCGTAGCAGCGTAGCTGTCTAGGCTATGGCCGCTATGCCTGACTGAGTGACTGGCCGCATCCTACGTGTGCGGTGTGCTTGAGTAATTTGTTGATATTGTAAAACAAAAATGGCAAACCTTGCTATATTATTTGATCAAAAAACTTAAGAAAGTTATTAGATGCACATGGTCTGGGCGTGGCTGGCAAGGCTATGGCTGGCCAACGTCATAAACAATCGCCATCTGTTGTCAGGAAGTTATTGTGAAAACGTTCTCAGAAAATAAGCAAATTAAATTTTTTCTAGACTCAAAAAAACATTTAAACAAAATAAAAATATTTTAAGTTTTATCTGATATGTATTATTTGTAGCTTGATTGTAAATTTGATGTCTTATAATTGATTTTTTCAATTTATTGATGTAAAACAAAACATTCAGCTAATGAGCAATTGATTGGCTCAGCGAGTGAGGCAGCTCTCGATAACGTTCAAAATGACATATTTAGGTACACTTAATTTCTTGCTAATTCAGCGCGGTCTGCAATTGTGTATGTTGGCAGCCTGTAGTGCACCTGGGGAGACAAAACTTACACGAAGATTATATACTTCGTACATGAAAGCTGTACATACAGTAGAGATTATCAAAATGATTATAATTTTTTTACAATTTAGATCTAATTTAATATACGAGATTGGAACAGCTCAACACTTTTTGGATTAGTTGAATTCCTTAAAAAGAGAACCAAGACGAATTTGAAGTTTTTTGAATGCATTCTAGTAAGGATACATTTGCACACAAATTTTATCTACGAGTATATGTAAAATCGTAAGTGCAGTACTTTTGCTTTCATTAACCTCGTATCTCTGCTATAGTGCTGTGAATGTTAAAAAGAATCAAAATTATTTTACCTAGAGTTATTTTTATCTAATAACAACCCTTTTCCCACATTAAAAAAGCTCCAGACAATTGCTATTATCTTAATGACTTGATAATTTTCCGTATTTGAAGATTAGCTGTAAGACCAAGAAATAAAGCACAAAACAATTATTACATGTACAAACCATTTAATACACACAAGCAAACTCTTTACGCACAAATTAGTCTTGACATAAGTATGCATTTATAAGTAGAAAGTCTGTTACAAGTAAGCACGGGGGACGCATGCAGCGCGCGCAAAGCACAGATAAAAACGTTAGCGCAAAATTTAGCCTATTGACAATTCGGTTAACAGCAAATTGGCGCCGGACATATCGCGGAGGGGAAGGGTGAAAATATAATAAAGGTCTACGAATATATATATATTGACTATGAAGCAATATAGAAACTGGCCGGGCATGGTGAGCGAATATCGCATATCCGATTATTTAGGAAGACGAAATGTATATGCATGCATTGTACAAGAGTATATATACGCCTGACTCACACTGTTAGTGATTTACTTACAACCGTTGCTACAAGAGTTAGTTGTTCGAATTTACTTTTCCAAAAAAGCAGATGCTTCAAACCAGCTTGTTAGATATACAGGAGGGAAAAAAGCAGTCCACGGGACAAAACACGGAAACCGCGGAGGTAGTGCACAAGCTGGCACAGTCTGGGCCCCCGGCAAGTGGGACAGCTGAAACAGAGCGTACTTTAGCATACATAATAATAGCAATAATAATCCGAACCGATAGCAACAATCAATTCTATTTTTTGATCAATAAAAATCGACAGGTGCAGCACAAAATGTAATTAGTTAACATCTATTAGTGATAAATTTTAATAATTATTTTTATTACTAATAATAGGACGGTTGAAAATTGCGAAAATTGAATCTTTAATATTCATATATATTCATATGTGATATAAATATATTTCTAGAAAGAATCGCCAGCTTTGAAAAAAAGGCGAAATCCGTCAGCACGAATGCAGCACAGTTCGTTCCCACACACACACACTATATATATATATATATATACAAACGGCCGATACTGAATAATAGTCTTGTAGTGAAAAGAATTATTTAGACAAAATCGAACACATCGAGGAGTCAACTTCGGCATGGAAACAGATTCGAAGAAATAATTTGCTAAAGAATTAACTGCTAGCTAAACTTGTAGATTATATACTGCTTGTGTGAGCCATTTGGAAAGAAAGAAACGGTTTGCGTAAAAATTACGCTCGTAATATCAAAACCATTTATGAGTGAGGTTAATAGTGATATGGAGGTTTGCAGTGGGTCACGTGATATGGAGGTTGGAGTGAGTCACGTGATATTGATGTTGGAGCGGGTCACGTGATATGAAGGTTAATGTGAGTCACGTGATATTGATGTTGGAGCGGGTCACGTGATATGAAGGTTAATGTGAGTCACGTGATATTGATGTTGGAGCGGGTCACGTGATATGAAGGTTAATGTGAGTCACGTGATATTGATGTTGGAGCGGGTCACGTGATATGAAGGTTAATGTGAGTCACGTGATATTGATGTTGGAGCGGGTCACGTGATATGAAGGTTAATGTGAGTCACGTGATATTGAGGTTGAAGTGGGTGATATGGAGGTTGGAGTGGTAAGGAGTGAAAAGGAGGAGCGGAGTCCAACAAGGCTACAAGCAGTGCTGCAATTGTCTATTTAACATCAGGCAAGTGTCTGAATAATAAATTTCTAACAAATAAAAAACGAAATTAGATTCGGACGAATTTTAATGCTCGAATAGAGCACACACAGTAATACAAATAGGGCATATGCATGTACAAGCGTATGGATGGAAGTGTCCAATTGGATACCACAGTCAGACGGGCTGCAATTAATAATAGCCTTATTAATAATAGTCGTAGTTAATCCACATACAAAAGAAAGACGATCAAATCGCTGACAACAGGGTTAATAGTAGTAAAAAAATAAGCGAATTGCAATGCGAGGCTGGGGGTTGACGGCGTGAAGCGTATCTTTGGTAGAGTGATTACAATATTACACTAGAAATAGCTCTTACAGCGCGATAAAACATGATATGATCGCACAGTTTCTATTTGAATAGATAGCTTTGTCTATAAGCGTCCGAATGGAAAGGAGAGAGAGAAGTGAAACAGGGGGGTACAGAGGCAGAGAGAGGGGAGATAGGGAGATGCAGAGATAAGAGAAAGGGAAGGGGAGAGGGGAAGAGAGTGAGAGAGAGGTCGAGTCGATTTCCTATATGTAGGAATAGTGAGAATTCGAACCAACGTCCTAATTAGCTTACGGGGTTGACATAGGCTTCAGCCGCATTCATTGGCGATTTATAGGCTAGGAGAGGAAATACGAAGAAAGCTAATGAGAGCAGATGTATAGAATGAAAAGGCGTGCCATTAAAGCAATAATATCAGCTGCACAGAGCAGGTGATGCAAAACACAACTCATAGATCACAGCAATTTAAGCGTCAACAATAAAGACGCTATCAGACGGCGAGCAGTAATCCTCAACGCTGATGTCCAGATCGATGTCCATGTCGGCGGCGATAATGGCAGAGCCGACGTCCATGGGCGAAGGCGCCGCCAGGCTGTGCATCAGCGGCGGGTCGCCGTCCCGCATCTGCTGCAGCTGTTGATAGCCGGAGCCGACTGCAGCACCAGCCAGAGGCTCGTCATTGAATATGGCGACGCCGTCCAGCTGCATTGGCGACTGGGGCGGACGCTGGAATTCGCTCTGGTGCTGCTGGTGCACGCGCCGGTAAGCGTTGGCTGCGGCGGATGATTAGGGGTGTTGGGGCAACCGGTTTTGCTGGGGCAAAGAGAACCGCTGATTTCCCCTGGGATTCACTGGCCTGTTATTCAACTTTTTCACTGGTGATTCACTGGCCTGTTATTCAACTTTTTCACTGGTGATTCACTGGCCTGTTATCCAACTGTTTCACTGGTGATTCACTGGCCTGTTATTCAACTTTTTCACTGGTGATTCACTGGCCTGTTATCCAACTGTTTCACCGGTGATTCACTGGCCTTGTTATCCAGCTGTTTCACCGATGATTCACTGGCCTGTTTTCCAACTGTTTCACCAATGATTCACTGGCCTGTTATCCAACTGTTTCACCAATGATTCACTGGCCTGTTATTCAACTTTTTCACTGGTGATTCACTGGCCTGTTATCCAACTGTTTCACCAATGATTCACTGGCCTGTTATTCAACTTTTTCACTGGTGATTCACTGGCCTGTTATCCAACTGTTTCACCGATGATTCACTGGCCTGTTATCCAACTGTTTCACCAATGATTCACTGGCCTGTTATTCAACTTTTTCACTGGTGATTCACTGGCCTGTTATCCAACTGTTTCACCGGTGATTCACTGGCCTGTTATCCAACCGTTTCACCGGTGATTCACTGGCCTGTTATCCAACTGTTTCACCGATGATTCACTGGCCTGTTATTCAACTTTTTCACTGGTGATTCACTGGCCTGTTATCCAACTGTTTCACCGGTGATTCACTGGCCTGTTATCCAACTGTTTCACCGGTGATTCACTGGCCTTGTTATCCAGCTGTTTCACCAGTGATTCACTGGCCTTGTTATCCAGCTGTTTCACCATTGATTCACTGGCTTTGTTATCCAGCTGTTTCACCAGTGATTCACTGGCCTGTCATCCAGCTGTTTCACCATTGATTCACTGGCTTTGTTATCCAGCTGTTTCACCAGTGATTCACTGGCCTGTTATCCAACTGTTTCACCGGTGATTCACTGGCCTTGTTATCCAGCTGTTTCACCAGTGATTCACTGGCCTTGTTATCCAGCTGTTTCACCAGTGATTCACTGGCCTTGTTATCCAGCTGTTTCACCAGTGATTCACTAGGGGTTGCTTTCACAAGCTCGAAATTTCACAACCTCGAAAACCATTCTAGCAGCCACTTTCACAACCTCGAAAACCATTTTAGCAGGCGACTTCACAAGCTGCTAAAATGGTTTTCGAGGTTGTGAAATTTTGAGCTTGTGAAGTCGCTTGCTACAATTTTCGAGGATTTGAAATTTCGAGCTTGTGAAGTTTCGGGTTTGTGAAAGGAAGTGCTTTTCGAGGTTGTGAAATTTCGAGCTTGTGAAGCGACCCCTTCACTAGGCTGTTATCCAGTTGTTTACCCGGTCATTTACTGGGTTACCATATAGCTGTTTTCCCGGTGATTCAGTGAACAAGCAGTAATAAATACTGCAGAGATGCTCACAAACAGCCGGAGTCGCGGTCAGCATTTGCTCCTGCTGGGAATCGGCAGACGAGCTCTCGCGAATCAGCTGGTCAAGCAGGTCCATATCGGAGACATCCTGCCCGTTGGAGCCGCCCTCGCTTAGATGATGCTGATGCGGATGCTGCGCCTGCTGCTGCTGCTGCTGGGAGTTTGACGCCAGCCAGGCTCGCAAGTTGCCTGTACTGCTGGACGGCATGCTGGACCTAAATCGATTGGACACACATTCGGTTTATCGTGTGCTTACTGCTGAGTCAACGTGTACTGCGACTAAAACCCTTTCAGATCCCTAAACAGGCACATTCAGATCCCTAAACAGGAACATTCAGATCCCTAAACAGGAACATTCAAATCCCAAAACAGAAACTTTCAGATCCCTAAACAGGAACATTCAAATCCCTAAACAGGAACATTCAAATCCCTAAACAGGAACATTCAAATCCCTAAACAGGAACATTCAAATCCCAAAACAGAAACTTTCAAATCCCTAAACAGGAACATTCAAATCCCTAAACAGGAACATTAAGATCCCTAAACAGGAACATTAAGATCCCTAAACAGGAACATTCAGATCCCTAAACAGGAACTTTCAGATCCCTAAACAGGAAAATTCAGATCCCTAAAAAGGAACTTTCAGATCCCTAAACAGGAACATTCAGATCCCTAAAAAGGAACTTTCAGATCCCTAAACAGGAACATTCAAATCTCTAAACAGGAACATTCAGATCCCTAAACAGGAACATTCAGGTCCCTAAACAGGAACATTCAGGTCCCTAAATAGGCACATTCAGATCCCTAAAAAGAAACATTCAAATCCCTAAACAGGAACATTCAGATCCCTAAACAGGAACATTCGAATCCCTAAACAGGCACATTCAAATCCACAAATAGGAACATTCAGATCCCTAAACAGGAACATTCGAATCCCTAAACAGGAACATTCAGATCCCCAAACAGGAACATGTAGATCCCTAAATAGGCACATTCAGATCCCTAAACAGGAACATTCAAATTCTTAAACAGGAACTTTCAAATCCCTGAAAAGGAACATTCAAATCCCTAAACAGATTCCTAAACAGAAACCCCGCGGACAAGCGTATCTTCCAACTACGTCCCACACTCACCTAAGATTCAGGAACAGGAACATTCAAATTCTTAAACAGGAACTTTCAGATCCCTAAACAGGAACATTCAAATCCCTAAACAGGAACATTCAGATCCCTAAACAGGCACATTCAAATCCCTAAACAGGAACATTCAAATTCTAAAACAGGAACTTTCAGATCCCTAAACAGATTCCTAAACAGAAACCCCGCGGACAAGCGTATCTTCCAACTACGTCCCACACTCACCTAAGATCGCTAACAACAAAAGACCCAGCCGGAAAATCCATGGCAAACCCGTGCTGTTGAGAGTTGCCCTGCTGCTGCTGAATGGGATGCTGTAGCTGCTGTTGCTGGCCTGGATTCTCCTGACTGGCATCAAGGTACACGGGCACCAGGCAGTAGGCCAGCCTGCTCTGTTGCAGCCTCTGCTGCTGCTGCTGCTGCTGATACTGCAACTGCTGCAGTGCGGCTCCCTCAGACGAGGATCGAGCGAGGCTACTTGAAGCGTAGCCCAGGGCCGACATGTTGCCAATAGAAGCTGGGCCGTTGGTGACAGCGGCAGCGGAGGCGGCGGACGCGGCACCTGAAGTTGATGAATCGGATTTTGCTGGGCCTCTGGCCACCGATATAGACTGAGCCAGCCGAGGCGGTGGCGGCGGCGGAGGCGGCGGCGGCGGTGCAGGAGGCGGCGGACAGGGGAATCCATAGGCGGCGGCCAACTCCCGCCGGAAGGGCTCCAGCTGGGCGGCGAGCTGCTCCTTAGTGCCGGACCGCTTCAGGCCGCGCTTGCTGCACTCGGCCCGCAGCTGAGTGGAGGACAGGTGCTGATCGAGCCGGCCAGAGCCGGGCGCGGCGCCACTTGGCCCGGCCATCTCGGTCAGCAGTTCGTCCATCAGTCGGGACCGCTCAGCCTCCATGCGGAGGTACATGCGCTGTTGATCTTCGCGGCATCGATTGGCTGGCCCGGGCGGCACGTACTGATGAAAGGTGAGGCCGCCAAACTTCTCAATACGCTGACTGCTATTGGGCCCGTTGGGCGTTTTCTTGCCAACCTTAGCGGCGCCGCCCGCACGCCTGCGGGAGCTACTAGGCGTTGCCGTTGACGATGTCGCATGGCCGGCTGCAGCAGCCGCTGTCAAAGTTGTATTTAAGACTGACGATGAGGCTGAGGCAAGGACGGTGGCGGAGGCTGAGACAGGGGCCGGGAGAGGCGGCGGCGGCGAGCTGGCACTGAGAGAATCATCGCCAAGGACAGGCAGACCGCTGGAGGAGGCGGCTGTGTCAGAAAAGCCGTCAGCAACCTTAGTGAAGGGAATGCAGCCGTCCTTGAGCAGCGTCTGAGCGCCCATGCTCAGCGGCAAATAGCCTTTCTCGGCCACCTCTAATGCGCCGGGCCTGGCCGCCAATTTAGAATTGAGCTCGTCGCGTAATTTCTGCTTTTTCAACTGCTTCTGCGCCTCGTGCAGAATAGGGGACACGCCGGGGTTGCTGGCCGTGTCAATGAGGATGTGATAGTCAACAAGACGGCGCCTGTCGGGCCGATTGTTGAGGTGCAGCGCCACCCGAGCCTTGGTGCTCTCCAAGCTGCTGTGGATTGGCGTGGACTCAACAGTGCCCTGGGGACTCGACTCCCACAGGGTCAAGTCGTCGGGGTCGCCATTCAGATTCAGTGGGGCACCGGTGGCTCCAGCAGAGGCCGCCAAATGTGATGGCATCGACAAGCCAGGAGGTGCATTTTCTAATTTCTCTTCTTCGTGCATGACGCTGAGCTAATAAATAAGTGCGCGGCCTAAGTGAATATTAATAAATAGCAAGGGCTTGGTAACAGTTAGAAGGATTAGTGTATTTTATTTTTCTGCTGCTACGCCTTCTTGCATGGTCCAGAGCACTCATAAATATTAAAATTGCATTTTTTGTTATCTTTATCTTTATATATTTTATAGGGGCATCATAAGTTAATAAAAAATAATTAATTAATTAAATAATTTAGATCTTGAAATACAATTTTTTATATTTTGGATTTATAACTTTCTTATACTTTTATACACTTGTTTATAATTTCAAGAGTTTGAATAATTATTTTGTGAAGAATACATTTTCTTATATTTATACTCAGCCTTATCTTTAACCTTTAAATAGCATATAGAAAACAAATAAGATTTTTTGCCCAAAAATAGATGCAAACTTGTCTAGTTTACAAGTTAAGGCCTTATTGGAGCAAATCTAAAAATGTGTGGATACCCAATTAAACATATAAAAATATAGATATGCAACTGCACAAGATCACAAAAACATTAAACCTAATTTTATTTAGCTTTGAGTATTACTTATTGAGCAACAATGCAATTTATGCTATTTGAATTTGATGATTTTTCAATTTTAAATATTTTAAAGGAATTTAAATATATTTAAGCATGTTGGTATATTTGATTTCTTCATTTATGCACAATGCTATTTATATAGATTTTTATTTGTTTCAATAATAAGGGTCTATATATAGATTTAAAGATTTAATTTTTATATACTTATTATATATTGCTTCTTAAAAATAATTAGGATATTTTTTGCAGAAAAAGTACTAGATATTTACAAAAATATTTTTAAATAAATAAAGATATTTAAAATTGTCAATAAAAAATAGAGATACCATAAAAGAAATATAAGGATTTAGGATAATTAAAGAAACCTACAATAGAATAGAGATTAAGGACAAAAAGGAAGAGAAAAAGGGAAAAGGCTAAGGAAAGAAGATAAAAAAGAAAAAAAAGAAAACAAATCCTTAGAATTGATACTAACAGACACAAGGAACCAAAATGATAATAGGCTACAAAATTATTGTGGTAACTATGGACTAATACTAATTTATAATTCTTTTTTATTGTATATAAAGATTTTGTGCAATACTTTTATATTTATAACTCCTTCATAGGTTTAACAATGTGCTTGTCATATTAATAAGCAATAATCTAATTATACTAACTAGAGATTAATACTAACAATTAATATTAACACTTAACATTAACACATAACACTCTAAATGACCTTGAAAAACTACTTACATTGTTGGTATAAATCTGTTCTTCATTTCTATACTAAGGATATAAATTAAGCCAGGAGCTACAATTCATTATTATTATAATTTAACTATAACTATTGAGTTTCACAATTTAGATGATTAGGTTTTGTATTTCCATCTCTTACTTTCTAGTGTAGTAGCCAAGGTCTAAACTGCACTGGAAATCCCTTTTCCTATGCTAGGACACTAGATTATGCCTATATCACTAGGGGGCTAGGGCCAATCTGTATTAGATACTATAATAATGGCCATAGTTTCAATAGAATACATAGAGTGACAATAAAAATAGAATGAAAATATGCACATATTATAATGATTAAAATATCTAGCAACATTTTCAAAAAACAAAAGACATATATTGTTGCCAAATTAAAAAATAAGGATTTAAAAAAATTCTCACTAGACACCCTAGCCAAAATTAAAAAATCCCATTGAAATTATCCTGTGACGGTGTCAAATTCGGTTAAATACTTTATGGATTTTTCAAGCATAAAATTTGTGATTTTTAATGTAATTTTGATTTACTAACCTGATATATTTATATCTAATGTAATCGATACTTAAGTTTGTTTTAATCGTATCTCAAAATGAATTATTTTGAAAGTAATTATTGTGTCTCTTTTTACCGTCTGTCATTCGCGGGCTCTAGCATTGTCTTGTGGACCAATCAAACTCCATCTATTACGCGCTAGACTGAAGGCCCTTCATCATAATACTGTGTTTGACCGCTACAGAAGTCCACTCCTTCGTCTGTAAAGCGATCCTGTCAATTAAATAAAAATTAATTATACATCCTCAGCTAAAACTAAAAAAAACCCACTACGACTACTGCTCGCTTCGTCACAATCCATAGTGACTAAAATGACTAAACTTTAGGCCTAAGCTAATACATTTCATGCCTAGGCCTATAGGAACAAAAAACATTATTAGGCCTAGTGAGTCTAATGAGCCAACTTATAAAACCAAAAACATAGGGGGCTATTTTAAAATTTATTGCAATCTAGGTTTTTTGTATCATAGGCCATAGTCTAGATCATGCTAAGTGCAAGCCCAAACAAAAATTGAATAATTACAAATGCACGCCAAAAAAATTGAGTGCATGCTCATTCTCAAAACTATACCTGTGTTGCAACAATAAATGACCTTTTTATGTTGTGCAGTTGTGACAATAAATGACTTTTTGTGAATTGTATAATGGACCCAAAGATAACTTGGTTAATTTGGCAATACTATTCACTATAGAAAATCAATATATGCAAAGATTTGTTTAAATGCTTTACTACAAGCTTAAAAACCCAGAAAGCTTGAAATTTACACTTGAAAAAGAACTTTATTATCATTTTGCTAATTCACAATAACTTTTCCATATGATTCTAAAAAATGCACACTAGGTATGCACATACACTATTTTCTTAGGAATGATACACGTCAACTGTGCATGCCTAGTTTTGGCATTCAAAGCCAATGCAGGCCCAAATTTTTGGGCATATACTATATGATCCAGAGTGTGGGTCATAGGCATGCCATATTGCGGAAGGTTTTCTGTGTATGCTGGACACATTTTTATTGAATTTTCAACTGTATGCCAACAGATTTTAAATGTATGTCAACTTAAAAAATGGTAAAAATATCAACAAATATTTAAATTTATTTTTAAACTACAAAAAACTAATAACGACATAATGATTGTTGTGACAATTCCAGTAATTAAAATGATAGGTAAATGAGAAAATAGTAGCAGAAAAAATGGTTTTTATTCTTAACACAGAAAAAGCACAAAAATTCTTTACATTAATTTCTATGCCAATTGCCATACACCACACTGTATGCTACACTGTACACAGCCAAAAAATATATGCTGGTATACGCTACAGAAATCAAGTGTACGCCGGAATTTTCCGGCATATACCCCATTATCTGCAAAATGGTAGGCATGCCATTACACATCAAAATTAAAAGTGGCATAATGATTTTGATGCTATTATGCCAAAATGGCATAACATTTTTTTTCCATTTTGCCATTGCTACATTGCCAGAGTCAGCCAGACTTATATCTAATTTAAGACTTAATTGATTTCAAAATATTCATTGGACTATATTGAATATATCTAAAATTAAATAAAAAGCTTTATATAAGAAATTTCATATATAAAACCCGAAGTAGAAAGTTTGATTAAAGTCCATAAAATAGCAAATATAAAAGTAATATTGGTCTGGGTCCAAGTCTGAGTCCAAGTCCATTAATTAGGCCTAGGTATAACCATTTCATAATGCATTCTATTCTATATTGTATATACCTATTAGTTAGTTGCCAAATTGGCAAGCTATTATCACTCCATGAATCTGAGAAGATTTAAAGGAAACATTTCCTAGTCATTTCATCGTCTGCCATTTCGTCATCTGGGTGTCTGGGGTGCTCACCTTGACTATGGTCACTTTGTCATCTTAATTAACATGCACTACCTGAAAAGAGTCATTTTGTCATCTACCAATCATATTAGTTCCAACTTCAAGTGAATTATTATGGCAATTAAATATATTTACTTGGAATCCTAATGATCCCAGTCATTTTGTCATCTCGATTGATAAAACCTATTGATCAATCGGTTCTGCTTGTCGCAGCTTTTAGTTATTAAAAAAATAGTTTACACTAACTCAAATCACGCACAGATTGATTGGTTGATGACGAAGTATCTAGCATAACTAAATATTCGGTCACTTTGTCATATTATTTTTCAAGCTAGGCCTACTTTGCTTCTGGTCACTTTGTCATCCAATATGACGAAATGGAATATGACGATCTAACCAGTGACCAAAGGAAACTATAGGCTCACAAGGTGTTATTCTATATCTTATGCCAATGGCATGTCGAAACTGAAAATGGTATAATGATTTTGATGCTGTTATGCCAAATGGCATAATGAATTTGACAAAAAAACCAGACTGCAAGTGCAATTATTTTTATACTAGGTGGCACATAAGTAACTAGTCTCTTATACAGGCCTAGGCCTACCTTGACATAAACTAAACTTTAAATTTGTATAGTTAAGCCCTACTTATGCGCTACCCGGTAGGTAGATATAGCTATAGGCCTATTTTTACATATGTATTTACCACCTATAATATAGTCTTAGGCACAACTTCTGAAGGTAACTGCTCACTAGAAGTTTTAAAGGTAGAAATAGTTTATAACTTATATACTTTGTAAGCATTATAAGTTAAAATAAGTCGCAATTCGCCGATTTGGAGCTCATTCGAATTCGAAAGCGACGAGCGACGAACTCAAAGGAGAACTCAAAAGAAGTTAGGTAGGCTACTTTTCCTAGAAAATAATGCAGCTTCGTGGAATTCACCTGCTTTTTATTTTTTAATGAAAGAGCAGATCGATTACACGATTAAAAAGAAACGTAAATATTAGCTTTGAACTATATTAAAAAATTTATATAAGTTTCGTTTGTATTTTTTTAGTTTCACTAAGCTAATTTTTTTAATTTTGTGTTAGTAAAAAAAAAGTATGTATTACTGGAATTGAGCGGAAATATAGGCATGATGTGAATGTGATGTGATGTGATGGAATGAATTGAATTGCAATTGAATTGAATTTGATAGGCTTTTCACGAAGATTGGTTCCAGAACCAGAATAATTCCGATTCTAGAACCGGACCAGAATTGGTAGGAAAATGAAAAGCTTCGAACTCATTTTATACTTGCAAGTCTTTACAATTTATATTAGTCTTTCCTTGACTTTGTTTCCTCTTGCCGGATATGACCAAAAAACAATAATAATACAAATGTAGGCCTATGCTAGGCACTTCAGTGAGAAAATTAAATTTCAGAAATTGTTATAGGCTGCTATTTCACTAGATAGATCTTACTTTCCCATTTCCAAAATGGCCAAACTTTAGTGATTTGGTTGAGTAATAAGGAAACTACAGCTATTTTAGTAACCCCGATTTGTGCCTTTAGCCAATGGAATTTTTACATTACGGTTTGTGATCATTTTTGGCCAAAAAGTTGGCTTTTTGTCTTTGAACACGTAATTAATTTTCTAGCCAACCAAAATGACTGTGCTTGGTGTCATTTTGTTCAGTTTTTTAGTGTTAATTGTATGAATTATATATTTTAATATTATTTTATATGCCCAAGTTGCTAAGCTAATTGAAACAGGATGGGTGTATGAAATTTTGACTATTTTAACCAGATACGCAATGATTGCAATTTTAAAAATACAATAGCATCTGTTCTGCTTGCTTAATTTATACAAGGCTAGTGTCATTTTGTTCAGGTTTTTACCTACTATAATACTATTCTACTTCTTGCCCTAAATTTTTAATGCATGACAGACACCCCAACTGCAATGTAATGTGCTGTACAGGCTTTGCGCATGGGTTTATTAAAAAACGGTTTTGTCTATCGTGTTCAGCATAGCAGAATTAGTTAAATGACACAGAGAACTAGTTTGCCGGAAGGCAGAGTCTCACAAAAAACACGAAATACACGTTTCAATGGGTATTTTACATGTAAACGTATCAAAAAAAGAAACCTCCACAAAATTTTTGCGCCTATAGCTATTGGCAAGCGGTTTTTTTTACTGTGCTTGTATTGTCAATAGGTAATGAAAAATATAAAGAGAAACAATGCAGGAAAAGGATTTCATGGAAAATTTTGGATTTGAAATTTTGCATAGAGCCATATGGGCATTAAAAGAAAAAAAAATTTTTTTTTAACACCAGAAAAATGTTTCTAAATTATCCCTTTACACTATAAAACCTTTGTTTCCATTATAAGAAACACATTGCAGCTAAGAAAAAGCATTTTCTGAACCACTGTTTTTTTATTCATTTTGGCTTCAATTTTATATTCCTCCTAAAAAATGGTCAACTTTAAAAATAGACAGTGCAAAAAGTATAACAAAGCTAGACTTGCAGTTGGTGTCATTTGAAAGAGCTCCTTTTTACCTTTTAAATGCATATTTTACTTTTATCCTGGCTTCTATAGTTTCTTTAAAATCGCCCTTGAAAAATTGGACTTTTTTCTTACTTTTTTGCCATTGGCACGCACTTCTTATAACTCACTGAAGTCCCTACCTATGCAGCTACAAAATGTCACAATATCATCAATTGCAGCTACGAAATGTCACAATATCATCAATTGCAGCTACATTTTGTATAACAATATTCAATAATAAAAAATTGACGATTTCAAATATCAAATATCGATTTCAAATATTTTACTGTTAAAGTATAAAATGTAAACATGACAAGTGACAATGGATCCAAATCCCAGAACCAAAACACGGTTCTGAAACCGATTTTGAAAAAGGAACAGACTATGAAAAGATTTAAACCGATTCTATTTCTGGAATTGGTAAGCCTAATATGAAAAGCCTATAATAGGCCTTGGGCCTAATGGAATAGAATCCTCATAAAACAACAATCTTTAGATCCTGATCCTTCAATATATAACTTTTATAACCCTATTTGAAACCATTTAAAACTTAAGATTGTTGAATCTCTGGCCTTGGGATGACCATTTGTCCTTTAGAAGTGCCAATTCATATAGTAGGGCCTATTGATAAAATAATGTTGCTTGTCTAGTACTAGTCCATTGGATAAATAATTTTGGTTTCATTTGTCTGGTATTTGATGAATTTTGGTTTTACTTTTCTGGTATGAGTAAGATGAATAATATTTTTTGGTTTTTTTTGTTAGGCTTTACACATTTTATGTATTATAAGTATATATCACAATTGTTCATTATTAGGCTTAGCATTTTGAATTTTGATTATATTTTAGAATGAATATCATATTTATTAGGCCTATACCAGGAAAGTTTTTTTAGTATAGCCTAAAGTTGAAATGAATTTGGTTTCAGGGACCAGGGAAGTTTTTTTAGTATAAAGTTGAAATTTATACAAGTTGTTATTTAAATATTATAAAGAAATGCTAACTATCTATATATAGTGCTTTTTAAGTAGAAATTGTGTATACTATGTTCTGTAGGACTACTAGTCACTTCGGCAATAATGTTAGGCCATTTTGGCAAATTCTCAATTTCTCCAGTAGGCCTATAACTAATTTATGGACTTGGACTTAGACCTGGACTAAAGCCATTTTGATATTTGTTAATTTATGGACTGTAAGACTAGACTACCCATTTTATGGACTTTGAGCAAAATTTAACATTTAATGTGTTAAAATCAATAAAAAGTTCTAAATAATATATTGTTTCGGCTCAAAGTCTATATAATAAAGTCCATTAATTAGTTAGCAGAATTCTTTAGAATATATCAATTTAATAAAATAAAGAAACAGCTGCTACTTCAATGGTCTGATTACTTTATAACCTCTATATTATATTTTATTTTATAATGACTTATTCAATTTAAAATCTAGAAGTTTTTCAACTGTTTTAATGAAATGTTTTAACAAAGTGCATGGCTGTAGATGTATTTTTATTTTTGTATTAAAGTAAAAAATGATTATCTTTGTGACCTTATTTATATTGTTGTTTTACCCTCAATAAATAGTTGTTATATAGTTGTTCATATTCAGCTTTTGCCAAAATGCCTTACCCTTTGTCACCAATTCGGCAATTACTGGCACAAAAAATTCATTTGTCCTAAAATTGTTGCTAAAGTGTCCATCACCAAAGTGACTTGTCGCCAATTTGACTGGTATCCATTCCATAGTAGACCTTATTACTCTATTATATTATCCCACCACTGCCACCAAGTTGTAGGGCTATTTGTTCCTAATTTATCTTCTATTCCACTAATGTCACTAAGTTATACTAGGGTTTAATTTCTACCATCTATAAAATTTTATTATGGTACCAAGTTGTTGTAGGTTTATTTGTTCTATCTATAAGTAGTATAGATAGATATCTCTAAGTTGTTCTAGGTCTACGGTTCTTGTAATTGTAAATTGTAATTTCTTAGAAATCTTGTGGTAGCTATGAATGCCTAAGCAGTAAAACACTATAAATTTTAAAACTAAGTCTAAAATTATTGCATTTTCTAAGGATCAAAGGTTTTTAACATTAGCCACTTGTTTACTAACACATTTATGGTTTGTTAATCCTAATGCCCAATGTCTATGCTAATATTTATGCTTAATTATGCCTAATGCTTAATAGAGCCTGCATGGTTTCTGTTAGGGGTGTAGCCAAGAGGGGGTCACGGGGGCCATAACCCCCCCCCCAGCCAGCTAATCCAAGCCAAATTTTTAGCACCCTCCCTCCCCCATTGCAGAGGCCTAGCACCCCTTGCCTCCAGTTGCTGCTGTGAGCCTGTGACTATGACCCCCCCCCCCCTAGAAAGGAATTCTGGCTATGCCACTGGTTGCTGTTCTTATTTTTAGGCCTTTACAATCTCAGTATTTCCCTAATCTAGATACCACAGAATACACCAGAATGCTCAATCAGCTTCCAAATCCAAAGCCAAAATATAAAACCATAGGCACTACTCCTGAGATGAAGAAGAGATAAGTAGTATTGAAATTTGAGAAGTAGTCACCTTTTTGTACGTCCATTTGAGGGGGACATTGTTATGAACAGAAGGTCCCAATTGTATATTTGCAGCTGTAGTGACATGAAAATGTAGATATTAATTGTGAACATTCAACGCAAACTAGAACAGTTTAAAAACAGCAGTATGAGCAGCAGTTTAAGCCTAAAACAACAGGCAACCTATACTTTAGCGGATAACAGGTGTTGCAGCTTTCGTTGTTCTGCTGAAGCTGTACTTGTACTGTGAGAATCTCAGTTATGCTGAAGTCTTTCTCTTGGCCTTGAGTTTCTGCCTTAGCTACTGCATGGTCGCAACTCTTCGATCGGTAGGCTTGGGTAAGGGCACAGTAATCGGCGGAGCGTCCTTTCTCGAAGACATGTCTAAAGGTTTACCTCGGACAGTCAGAGATTTTCATTGCAGGACTGGTGGAATCGCTTTGTACAGATTTCTAGCAGGAAATGCCGTAGTCAGTAGTTGCGTGCCCGGCTCTTGGCGAAGTCTTGGGCAACTGTGCATTTCGTCAGTGAAGTGGAGGCTGCACACAACGGCACATGCCCACTTGTGCTCGTTGGCTTTGCCAAGCAGGTCGGCTCTGTAGAGTCGGCGCGCCCATTCTTCGCATCTTGGTTTAAGTCAGTCTAAAGTCACTATTACAGGTTGATATATTAGCTAATTTTATCAACCAAAGTTTAATGATAGTCCTAATTAATATTTTACTATTTCGTTATATTCTACTACAAAAGGGTTCGCCCTTATGGGTTTGAATCACACGGCAACCCCTTGGCAAATTTTCAAAGCTAACCCAAGGGAAAGCTGCATCATATTAAATAAATCGAATTCTTATCATTTTGTTTCATTGACGACGCACCAGTCTGAGAAGCGCCTCATTGTGGTGCTGGAGTCGGCCAGCCTCGAGACGGCCAAGGTCGGCGGCGAGTACGTCCTGCTGCAAGCCGACCGGCACAGGGACCGCATTAAGAAGCTGGGCCGGGACCCCGCAGACTACCGGCCCGACATCGCCCACCAGTGCCTGCTTATGCTGCAGGACTCGCCTCTTAACAGGGCCGGCCTATTGCAGGTGTTTGTCCGCACCAGCCGCAACGTGCTCATCCAGGTGGATCCGCAGACTCGAATTCCTAGGACCTATGATCGATTCGCTGGCCTGATGGTGCAGCTGCTGCACAAGCTCGCTATCCATGCCGCCGAGGGTAGCAGGAAGAAACTGCTTAAGGTTTGAGCATGGCCCAGTCACTCACATTGAGTTTTATCATACTAAGTCTAGGTCAAGGCTCTATCTACCCAGCTCCCCAAAGCTCCACCTACCCAGATCCTCAAGTCTCCACCTACCCAGATCCTCAAGGCTCCACCTACTCAGATCCTCAAGTCTCCACCTACCCAGCTCCTCAAGTCTCCACCTACCCAGATCCTCAAGTCTCCACCTACCCACATCCTCAAGTCTCCATCTACCCAGATTCTCAAGGCTCCACCTACTCAGATCCTCAAGTCTCCACCTACCCAGATCCTCAAGTCTCCACCTACTCAGATCCTCAAGTCTCCATCTACCCAGCTCCTCAAGGCTCCACCTACCCAGATCCTCAAGTCTCCATCTACCCAGCTCCTCAAGGCTCCACCTACCCAGCTCCTCAAGGCTCCACCTACCCAGATCCTCAAGGCTCCACCTACCCAGCTCCTCAAGGCTCCACCTACCCAGATCCTCAAGGCTCCACCTACTCAGATCCTCAGAGCTCCACCTACCCAGCTCCTCAAGTCTCCACCTACCCAGATCCTCGAGTCTCTACCGACAGATCAATCTACCTATCTAGAGACTTGATGATCTAAACAGATCCCCTAATGTCTACCTTCAATTATTAATGCCTTCAATATAGCATCGCAGGCGCTAAAAAGCTTCCCCTTTACTCATCTATCCCATCCGTAGGTGATAAAAAAACCCCATCACGGACCACCTGCCGGCGCAGGCGCACAAGTTCACCACCTCTGTGCAGGCGGATGCCAGCCTGACAGAGCAGCTGAGCCGAACCCCAGTAACAGACCAGCCAGTCGTATTCGTGATCGGCGCCGTGGCTCACGGCTCAATATCGGCCGACTACGCGGAGGGCAGCGTGTCTCTCAGCGGCTATCCGCTCTCTGCCGCTCTGGCCTGCGCCAAGCTAACTGGCGAATTCGAGGCGTATTGGCGTATTGAAGAGCTGCGCGCTGAACATACTACTGCTAGCCGGACTGATAAGTAGCTAGTTCTGCTTGGTTGGCCTTGTCGCATTTTCTTCAAGTGCTTCTACTGCTTTTATTCGCTCGATTGTGTCCTGGAGTGCTTATTAACGTGTAATAAATCGATGGTACAAGCGATATGTAGCACTGTCTTGTTTGGCTTATTCTGTTCGTTTTTTGTACCCGTTTTCATTAGCTTGCGTTCGATTTTTATCTAATCTAGTTTATAGGATGATTAGCTTTCCTTTGATCTATTCTATTGATTCCCTCTAATCTATTCTCTAGATTCCCGCTAATCTATTCCCTAGATTCCCGCTAATCTATTCCCTAGATTCCCGCTAATCTATTCCCTAGATTCCCGCTAATCTATTCCCTAGATTACCGCTAATCTATTCTCTAGATTCTCGCTAATCTATTCCCTAGGTTCCCGCTTATCTATTCCCTAGATTCCCGCTAATCTATTCCCTAGATTCCCTCTAATCTATTCCCTAGATTCGCTCTAATCTATTCCCTAGATTCGCTCTAATCTATTCCCTAGATTCGCTCTAATCTATTCCCTAGATTCCCTCTAATCTATTCCCTAGATTCCCGATAACATATTCTCTAGATTCTTGCTAACCTATTCCCTAGATTTCCGCTGATCTATTCTCTAGATTCTCGCTAGTCTGTCCCCTAGATTTTGGCTAATCTAGCTATTCCCTAGATTCCCGATAACATATTCTCTAGATTCCCCCTAGTCTGTTCCCTAGATTTAGGCTAATCTATTCTCTAGATTCTCGCTAGTCGGCTCCCTAGATATAGTCTAATATATTCTCTAGATTCTCGCTAGTCGGCTCCCTATTTATAGTCTAATATATTCTCTATATTCTCGCTAGTCTTTTCCCTAGATTTTGGCTAATCTATTCTCTAGATTCTCGCTAGTCTGTTCCCTAGATATAGTCTAATCTATTCTCTAGATTCTCGCTCGTCCGTTCCCTAGATTTAGGCTAATCTATTCTCTAGATTCTCGCTAGTCTGTTCCCTAGATTTAGGCTAATCTACTCCCTATTGTTACCATGCTGTGTAAGCAATGAGCCAGCTGTCACCGCTGCTCCTGGCCGTGCTGCCAGTTATCGCTGTCCTCCGGCCAGTCGCCGGCGTCACCCTGGAGGAGGCGCTGCGCAGGCCGGATTACTACATCCAGTACGATACCACCCGCTTCAACTCTGCCGTTCACGCCGCGCTGGCCCTGGTCGTCTGCCTGGTGGCCCTCGTCTCCATCTGGCTGATCGTGCAGGGCTGTTCCGTTTTCGTGTTCCGCCGTAGCGGTCATCGTCGAGGCGTCGCAGGCGGTCGCTGGGGCGACTCGCTGGCTTCGTCAAATAAGTCGCCAACTACGGCGCTGATTGGCACGGACTTCGACGGCGGCAACGGGTTCTAACTTCTAAGTTAAAGGTGGAATGAAAGCTTTGTCGGTCAAGAGCATTAAGGGAGAATAGCGGGTACACAGACTGAGATTCACATTGGGTGGGGCAGTCAAATGACCACAGAGAGACCTAGGGTAGCGGAGTGACCATAGAGTCCTGGAGTGGGGTAGCAGAGTGACCATAGAGTCCTGGAGTGGGGTAGCGGAGTGACCATAGAGTCCTGGAGTGAGGTAGCGGAGTGACCAGCAAATAATTTCTTATTTTATAATATGTTTCCATTCGACCAGCATCTATGTGCTTAGCTTTAATCAGTCAATATCATTTTCAAATCGTGTAATTTATATTTATTGATTTTTATTTTAAAGCATTCCAATTTTAATGGACAAGTTTTGTCCAGTCATGTCTGGGAATATCCCGACTGACTCTGATTAACGCTTTCTAACTATATTTTATTTATAATTTTTGTGTGCAATAGCTTCTCTTCCCGATCAGTTTTTACCTGTATAACCAATTACACGTTTTTATCTGATACTTAACGCTCTTGTTATGGTTTTATTGAATATGCTTTACACAATCCAAAGAATTTGCTGATTGGTTTTTGTTTTTTCGTTCTTGATGTCAATGCTGAATGAGCTCACTGATGAGGCAAGCTTACAGAGGAAGCTGGTGAGCAGCTCACTGATGAGGCAAGCTTACAGAGGAAGCTGGTGAGCAGCTCACTGATGAGGCAAGCTTACAGCGGAAGCTGATGAGGCAAGCTTACAGAGGAAGCTGGTGAGCAGCTCACTGATGAGGCAAGCTTACAGCGGAAGCTGATGAGGCAAGCTTACAGCGGAAGCTGATGAGGCAAGCTTACAGCGGAAGCTGATGAGGCAAGCTTACAGCGGAAGCTGATGAGGCAAGCTTACAGCGGAAGCTGATGAGGCAAGCTTACAGCGGAAGCTGATGAGGCAAGCTTACAGCGGAAGCTGATGAGGCAAGCTTACAGCGGAAGCTGATGAGGCAAGCTTACAGCGAAAGCTGATGAGGCAAGCTTACAGCGGAAGCTGATGAGGCAAGCTTACAGCGAAAGCTGATGAGGCAAGCTTACAGCGGAAGCTGATGAGGCAAGCTTACAGAGGAAGCTGGTGAGCAGCTCACTGATGAGGCAAGCTTACAGAAGAAACTGATCAGCAGCTGGCTGATGAGACGCATTGCGTACTACAGGGGAAGCTGAAGAGAAATTCGCTGATGAGGCAGCATGCAGAAGAAACTGAGAGCACCGACAAAGCGGCAGCTTAGCCCAACTGTGCATAATTTGTACCAACTAAGATGGATTGGCTCTGCTGGCTCCTACAGCAGTCCTAGCCGCAGTACAATCTCCAAGCTTATTCTCACTGATGGATCGATTATTTTGCGTGTCCTAAAACAAGGACCGCGCGTGTGCGGCACTTGTCTAAATGGGGACGCTTTTTGCAAGACAGCTGTGAATGTCGCATCGAAGCAATATCGTAGATAGTGAACAGAAAAGCAGGCACAAAGGCAGTGTAATGTGTAATTAGCAATAGCTTACTATAGAGAATCTTTAGTAAGGCTGCACATTTTCAGAGTGCTACAACCGTCCGAGAATATCAAATTTACATGTAGCTTGTAGACTTAAACGGGCAGGCAGCCTGAATACTAGCTGGGGCCCAGATCTAATTTCCTTGGCTGCTACTGTATCGAGGCTATACTCTCAAGTGTAAATATTGTGCTCCGGGGGCCGCTGTCTGTAAATTGAGGGTGTGACTGTCGTAAAAAGTCACATGGGGGCGCCGCCCCCCTCAAATTATACTCAACTGCAATCGAGGACCGGATGTACTATAGGTCAAGGTGGCCAATTAAAAACCCAGGAAAAGAATATTGTTTGTGGCACTGAAATCTTGTCTGTAGCACTGAAATCTTGTCTGTAGCACTGAAATCTTGTCTGTGGCACTGAAATCTTGTCTGTGGCACTGAAATCTTGTCTGTGGCACTGAAATCTTGTCTGTAGCACTGAAATATTGTCTGTAGCACTGAACTCTTGTCTGTGGCACTGAAATCTTGTCTGTGTCACTGAAATCTTGTCTGTGGCACTGAAATCTTGTCTGTGGCACTGAAATCTTGTCTGTGGCACTGAAATATTGTCTGTAGCACTGAAATATTGTCTGTAGCACTGAAATCTTGTCTGTGGCACTGAAATCTTGTCTGTGGAACTGAAATCTTGTCTGTAGCACTCAAATCTTGTCTATGGCACTGAAATCTTGTCTGTGGCACTGAAATCTTGTCTGTAGCACTGAAATCTTGTCTGTGGCACTGAAATCTTGTCTGTGGCACTGAAATCTTGTCTGTGGCACTGAAATCTTGTCTGTGGCACTGAAATCTTGTCTGTGTCACTGAAATCTTGTCTGTGTCACTGAAATCTTGTCTGTGGCACTGAAATCTTGTCTGTGGCACTGAAATCTTGTCTGTAGCACTGAAATATTGTCTGTAGCACTGAAATCTTGTCTGTGGCACTGAAATCTTGTCTGTGGAACTGAAATCTTGTCTGTGTCACTGAAATCTTGTCTGTGGCACTGAAATCTTGTCTGTGGCACTGAAATCTTGTCTGTAGCACTGAAATATTGTCTGTAGCACTGAAATCTTGTCTGTGGCACTGAAATCTTGTCCATAGCATTAAAATCTTGTCCATAGCATTAAAATCTTGTCCATAGCATTAAATCTTGTCCATAGCATTAGAATCTTGTCCATAGCATTAAAATCTTGTCCATAGCATTAAAATCTTGTCCATAGCATTAAAATCTTGTCCATAGCATTAAAATCTTGTCCATAGCATTAAAATCTTGTCCATAGCATTAAAATCTTGTCCATAGCATTAAAATCTTGTCCATAGCATTAGAATCTTGTCCATAGCATTAAAATCTTGTCCATAGCATTAAAATCTTGTCCATAGCATTAAAATCTTGTCCATAGCATTAAAATCTTGTCCATAGCATTAGAATCTTGTCCATAGCATTAAAATCTTGTCCATAGCATTAAAATCTTGTCCATAGCATTAAAATCTTGTCCATAGCATTAAAATCTTGTCCATAGCATTAGAATCTTGTCCATAGCATTAAATCTTGTCCATAGCATTAAAATCTTGTCCATAGCATTAAAATCTTGTCTATAGCATTAAAATCTTGTCCATAGCATTAAAATCTTGTCCATAGCATTAAAATCTTGTCCATAGCATTAAAATCTTGTCCATAGCAAAAAGTTTTTCTTGACTTTTGTTAATAACGGAATTTAAGCGATCTGGTGTGCCCGCCACAGTTCTTATCAGGTGCTTATGAACTCTGATAAGATTTGTTTACAAACGTATTTTTTAAATAGCAGCCGAACCGATCCTGTCGTCTGCATTCCTCGAGTCAGCAGATGTTTGATGACGAGAGCAATATGAAAGTAGGCTTTTACATTAGCATTTTCACGAGTATGCAGCAGCACGTTCGTTCACAACAAGACGAGCTGACAGTTAATGGGTAATAATTAATCAGCTCTTATTGATAGAAATTTTCATTGCGCAAAGTTGAGTTGGATTTTGCTAGTTGAGTACAGGCTCCGTGTTCCTGATGTTATCCAATGACTTCCGGTCGCATATTTTGGATCTTGTTTGTTAATTTCCTTGACTAAAATCTCACTTTCTCACGTGTGTCAGAATTCAAGCCATGAGCAATGCAATAAATACACTGCGGAACAAACAGACAAAGAAGTTGCATCTTCGCAGCGAGGAGATCGTGTTGTGTGTAATTGAGAATGGCGACGAAGACACGTCAAGTTACCAATATCCAATCATGCGATATTATATTGAGCCGAGCGAGTTGTTAATGCGCCAGCCAGTCCCGCCCGGGGCGCGATGTCAGCGAGGAATTAATCGGTGGGAATGAATTCATGCTAAATAAGCCGCGGTAATTAGGGGGGAGGTGCATGGGCGCATTTGGAAGGCGCAGGCACGCGAGGCGTGTCGAGGGCGACTGGGAGCCGGGGAAACCCGAGCCCCGACGTCCCCCCACCCCGCCCAAAGCTGGTGCCGAGTATCGCATTACAGCACATTCGCCCGGGCGGGCCCTGCGCAGGACCAGAGCAGGTTTGCAGCTTTATTTGCGCCTTCGTTAAATGCCTGCAGCTCCGCGTCAAGTGAGAGCTGCCCGCGTCTCCACAAGCAGTTCCAACACAGGCCACCATGGCGGCCGATTGCCATGAAGAGTGTGCAGCCGGAGCCCAAGCGGTCATGCTTCCAATCTTTTAAAATGATATTCAATTCAACTTGCGAGCAATCTGTTCTATTCTAAAGCTATCTACTTTTCTTCTGCATTTACTCAGTAGGAAGTTTGTACATATTGAAACGCTTTTAGATGTGTGAGATCCCTTTTAGTGTTTCAATTCTAGGAGTAGATGTTGGCTTTTGAGTCCTGACTAATTTTTCTTATTACACCTGTCCTAATGGCCAGATGTGCAACCGACAGCTCAGCCGCAGCTATTGCGCAGCGCATCTGAAGGCTGCTTACGGCTGTTCAGTCCAAGGACTGGGGGGTCACCACACACCCTCAATTACCCCAGCTAATGCTGGCACCTATTTTACAGCTGGGTGAACTGAAGCATGGCAGAGTTAAGTGTCTTGCTCAAGGGCACAAATTGTTTCGAGTGGATCGAGAATCGAACCCCCGACCTTTTGAGTCGTGAGTCCTCTAACCACTATCGAATCTACTATTATCTAGGATTGAAGTCCCAAGGCTCCACTGCCCCATGAATAGCGTGCAGGAAATAATAATTGATAGAGAAATGCAAATTCTGACTTCCATGCCCCCCAGGCCGGAAGCTGGCCCTACTCTGAAGAAGCCGGAAGGTCGAGCAGTGGGGGGCATCGAAGATCCTTAGATTGAGATAGCCATGATGGATCTCATGGCCCGGATTGAACGGAGGAACTTCTTTCAAACCGCTAACGACCAGAACGCGTGCTCATGAGCTGTGCATGCATAGTTTTGGAGGAGTATCGCTGCTGGGGGGGGCGAATGCTTGGTCTCCCCCTGACAGAGGCAGCAGGAGAAAGGAGGCCAGTGCAAGGGATAAGGAATCGGGGGCAGAGGGAATCGGGGTGGGTTTAAGCCGGGGTGCGGCCGGGATGGGCCGCCAAGGGGTGGGATCAGGCGGGGCCCGGATGTTGCCGGGGAAAAAGGCGCACACAGCGCATCTCTGTCCGGCTGGCTGCTCAAAAATTGGCCAATTCAGCTGGAAGTCGATAGCCACAGCCAGCACGCCGCATCTACCGATCCCTTGACCGTCCTTGCGTCAGTCTACATCAATTCATCGCGGCTACTCCTCCGAAACCTTCTGGCGACAAAGGATTCACTCCCTGATTCGAGCTAATGCTTACTGTTTCTCCCCACCCCCCCCACATAACCTGCGTTTTTGTTGGTACGTCCTACTGCCTGCTCCGTCTCACCATTGGCTGGGCGGTGGGTCGCACGGCCAGAGCTCATGGTCTCGAGTGAAGATAAAAGTTGACACGCCTGCACTGCCAGGCTTCATATTATAGCTTTCAACTTTGCAATTTCTATTCATGCAGGGCAGCTTGAGGGTAAGTTTCCTTTGCTTCTGTTGCTCAATGCTCAGTCGCTAAGGAGAGAATTGTAGTAAGCGAAACCGCCTTCATCCTTAACCGCTGTCCGGACCAAACTGCTATGCGCGACCGCTCCCACGCTTTGGACGGAGGACTGTTAAGGGCGAGGCTCGCTTGGTTCGGCTGGACTCTCTCTCCCCAGACTCTCACTCAGACTCTCACCCCAGACTCTCACGTACCCCAGACTCTCACCCAAGATTCTCACCTCAGACTCTCATCCCAGACTCTCACCCCAGACTCTCACCCCAGACTCTCACCCCAGACTCTCACCCCAGACTCTCACCCCAGACTCTCACGTACCCCAGACTCTCACCCAAGACTCTCACCCCAGACTCTCACCCCAGACTCTCACCCCAGACTCTCTCTCCCCAGACTCTCACCCCAGACTCTCACCCCAGACTCTCACCCCAGACTCTCACCCCAGACTCTCACCCCAGACTCTCACCCCAGACTCTCACGTACCCCAGACTCTCACGTACCCCAGACTCTCACGTACCCCAGACTCTCACCCAAGACTCTCACCTCAGACTCTCACCCCAGACTCTCACCCCAGACTCTCACCCCAGACTCTCACGTACCTCAGACTCTCACCCCAGACTCTCACGTACCTCAGACTCTCACCCCAGACTCTCACCCCAGACTCTCGCCCAAGACTCTCACCTCAGACTCTCACCCCAGACTCTCACCTCAGACTCTCACCCCAGACTCTCACCTCAGACTCTCACCCCAAACTCCCACTCCAGACTCTCACCCAGACTCTCACCCTAACTCAAAGATGGGTAAAATTTCCTGATTCAAAGATAGTGAGCGGGTAGCTAAAGAAACTGGTGCCCTTGAACATATCTCCATGTCAATAATCACTTGATAGATATCCAGGTAGTCTGGCCATCGACTATGCCTATGAACTCTGGGTTACTTTCCTGCCTAGTTCATGATGCGGTCTGTGCCCCTTAACTCACTTGATTCTTTGCTTTTACTGGCTCAGCTTCAGCTTCAGTTTCAGCTCCTTCATTAACTCTATTATTTATTAGTCATGAGTCAGTCATTTCACAAGAAGTATAGTAGAGGCATCTAAAATATCTATTTAAAAGCATCGTCAAACTACTACTAGTAGACAGTCGCCAATGAAATAAAAAATGCACCGTTGATTCAAAAAAGTTAATAAAAAACAATGATTTATCCTACGACACGAATCAGAATAGGGAGGAGAGATTTACTGGGAGGCTTTAAGGGAATTTGACAGGCGATGCAGGCCCGTTAGACATGCGAGAGTGGAGGCTCGCTCAGTCAGTGGAAGTCTTCAATTTAGTAGCGTTTGGGAAAACAGTATGGAAAATGTCTATAGCAGCTATTCACGCAGATCGAAGGACTCAAATTGAGGCGGGGGTGGGTCAGCCGTGGGGGTCTGTTGGCCATCGATCGGGCCAAAATCAAACTGGAGCGCTTGAACTGCTTGCCAGCGATCGAGTGCCTCTGTCTGCACGGGGTAGCAACATGGAAACGACCTCTCTACTCGATAAATTCCAGTGCTCAACTACTGTTCTGCAGCTCGCATTCTGCGTTCTCTCTCTCTGTCTCTCTATCTTTAGCCGGTGCTTTTTGTGTTGCAGAAATTTTACAAAAAACAAACGTCTGCATTTTGTTAATTCGATTTCGAGTTAAGGCAAGCTCTGGTGAGAAATCAATACATCTATGTTTTACATTTGTTTCCAAATTTTGAGCTCCTTTTACCTCCAGTGCCAGATAAAGAATTCATTGTATGACTGCAGGCCAGAACAGGGGAGAGAAGATAGTCAAAGGGAATAGAGAAAAGGAAGAGCGATAGAAGAGATGAGAAGCGGAGAAACAAAATAGAAGAGGAGGGGAGAGAAAGGAGAAGGGAAAAGAGAAGACGTTATTAGAGACACAAGACACATAGCTACTGCGAAGTTATCAAATATGCAGTGTAGTGAAGCAACCCACTTTCACTTTAGGAGCATTGGGTGCGGCACAATGAACCGAATGCGACCGGACACCCCGAAGCCAGGGTTGGTGAGTAAAATCTTCACATATTTTCAATTCTATAATATCGATCATATGGAATGTTCAACTACTTCTGTTTCACTCTCATTGTATACCAGAAGTGAAAGTTTTTACACCATTTTTGTTGCTTTTCAAATTGTCTTCAATGTGGTACTACGAGTAGTATGCAACGCAAAATGTAAAAGTTGATGATTTTGACTGCAAGCACAGCAGTGCTGCACACACTGGCACAGCAGTGCTGCACACACTGGCACAGCAGCGCTGCACACACTGGCACAGCAGTGCTGCACACACTGGCACAGCAGTGCTGCACACACTGGCACAGCAGTGCTGCACACACTGGCACAGCAGTGCTGCACACACTGGCACAGCAGTGCTGCACACACTGGCACAGCAGTGCTGCACACACTGGCACAGCAGTGCTGCACACACTGGCACAGCAGTGCTGCACACACTGGCACAGCAGTGCTGCACACACTGGCACAGCAGTGCTGCACACACTGGCACAGCAGTGCTGCACACACTGGCACAGCAGCGCTGCACACACTGGCACAGCAGTGCTGCACACACTGGCACAGCAGTGCTGCACACACTGGCACAGCAGTGCTGCACACACTGGCACAGCAGTGCTGCACACTAGACTTTTGAGACGATAATAATTGTACCTAAAAAATATTTCCACAATTTTTGTTGCTGAATCAATGCGTCAGAAAATAAAGCACTAATATTGCCTCTCTGCAGCCAGCAAGAAAGCAGTTGCAGAACTACCAAAGTAATTCAAACTTGTTTCCAACCCCGCTGCTGCTTCCTTTGCAAGCCTGGCATGCAGTGAGCTGGCGTGATTAGGTGCGATTGAGCTGCTCGGCTGAGCCACCTGTCGAGACCTCGCCGGTGACACGCAAGAGATCCCTACAAATATTCCACAAGCGGTCAATTTATTACCTTACGCTCGTATTATTCCCGCCGATTCCGGCACGGAACTACTCGAGTAAACTGTAATAAAGCCCATTTGCCATGCAACATGCCATGAAGCTCGCCTTTGCACTGACCCACTGTAGCATTCGAACTGCTCGACTCAGTCTCAAATCTCGCGTAAATATTTTTTTGTTTAACTTTAAAAAGTTTTGATAACTGACGAAAATAGTTCAGAAAAATATCGCAGAGATGAGAGAGTGCAATGGGAAAGCAATGTTTATTGGCTAGCTGGAATATCTGTCCGTGTCCGTCTGTGTGTGTCTGTCTGTCTGTCTGTCTGTCTGTCTGTCTGTCTGTCTGTCTGTCTGTCTGTCTGTCTGTCTGTCTGTCTGTCTGTCTGTCTGTCTGTCTGTCTGTCTGTCTGTCTGTCTGTCTGTCTGTCTGTCTGTCTGTCTGTCTGTCTGTCTGTCTGTCTGTCTGTCTGTCTGTCTGTCTGTCTGTCTGTCTGTCTGTCTGTCTGTCTGTCTGTCTGTCTGTCTGTCTGTCTGTCTGTCTGTGTCTATTCGTTAGGAGTATTTTACTATTACTTCTCTGTGTCGGTTCAGTTTTCCAGGAATCCAGGCTTGGAGTTGGAGCCACTTCAGTCCCTTGAGAATCGGGAGTCGCAGGAAACATAATCTTGCTTCTTGTAGGTCAAGGCACCAAGGCAATCTAGAGCCTGCACAAGTGCTGTGTTGCGTGAATCCAAGCCTCTAGCTCTAGTCTGTGTGAAATAAAGGCGGTCTGCCCTTGTTAGTGGAAAGTGTCAAATGAAATGAGACACAAATTTAGTCTCTATTTCTTAGAGTACTTCGTTTTTTCGACCAATAATCGCCCTAAACAGTCTGTGGGAATCGCCCTCCGCTGTCGCAAAGAATCGCTTTAAACAGTTCCTGGAATCTGTAGTCGTGAAAACTCATACGTGTACGAATTGCAAAAACCTAAGGAAGAATTCGAAACTTGCCGAACCAACTGCCTGATGTTTCGTGTGCTTCTTCTCTCTTCTTCTCTGGCTGTGTAAAGTAGCTAATTTGACACCGGCAGCAACTCAGTAGCGTTCTCACTCTTGTTTGCACAGCCAGGAACAACACACCGCCCATAGTAACTAGTTCAGGCTAAAATTGCTTCTCCTAAAAGGAGGTGATTCAAGGTGAGAAAAACAGGAATTTTCCCTTCTAGATTTCCCAATTTTCTTCCGCACACAACTCAAGCAGGGCCATCAGCGGGGTGGAATGAATTCCGCTCTGCAACAAGATGGGAAATGACAAAATCTTGTTGATGCGCTGGTCCGTTCTGAGGCCATCGCTTCTCTATAGGCCTTGCACATTGCTCCCCGTCAAAGCAAATAGGGGGGGGGGGACTCGCTTCTTGGGAAAACTGCAGTTGTGTGTGCGGTTCCTGACTCCAATGCGGATGACGCTAGTTAGCGCTAACAGCTTCCCACTTGCATCCAGCAGCCCATCTAAGTATACATACTGTCTCCATGTACCCTGCCATCCATCTGCTCATTTCTCTGACCTATTTGCCAACTTATCTTTCTTGATTCTTCTATCTTCGGTCAGCTTCTTTATCGCTACTTTTACTCGGTTGAATTTTTAGTCAAGGTTAAATCTTTACTTTGCAGAAGCTTCTCTCTGCTTTGACTATGGCTACTTGGGCCAGATTTGTCTAGCAATATCCTGTCCATCTTACTTGGCCACCCCGCCATTCCATCCTCTGTTGAGCCCTCGTTGCGGCCAGATCCCATGAGGATCGCGGGTGTTTTCTCCAGGAGTCAGAGATGCAGCGGCGGTTGCTAGCGACTCACAATTGGCTACAGATCCCGCCTGCCTATAGTCACCGCCTCTCTCCCTCTCACTCTGTGTCTCCCGCCCTCCCGCTTGTCTTTTCCTCTCAAATAACCCCCATTGACAGTCGCTACAGCGGCAGATCGCATCTGATTTCCTGTGTCCCCGAAGTCAGCTGCAGCAGAGTCCGTCACTGTGTATAGAATTAAAGACCAGGACAGGTCTGAGCTCTTGTCTCTAAATCTCTCTCGGTGAGTTTGTGGGATACTAATCGATTCTTGCTTTTTACAGTTGATCGGACAGATCAATAGAGTTTTGAGCAGCTTGAGGGAGGCTCAAATATTTTTGCTGGCTTGATCCTACTGTCCTGTTTTTTAGTATATGAACTTTACAGATTTATTCTAGACAGTCGGTTCTTGACACAATTTAAATTCGAACCAAATCTCATTGTTAAACACATTAGTCACTTTGTAGCTGAAGTCATTTTCATTGCGTATATCATTTTTTCCGCAATGTCTAGCTGCTTTCTTTTTGGCTCGCGTGGGTTCAGAGGTTGAGCACTCGCTCTGTGCCCAGTGCAGTGATTGAGCACTCGCTCTGTGCTCAGTTCAGAGATTGAGAACTCGCTCTGTGCTCAGTTCAGAGATTGAGCACTCGTTCTGTGCTCAGTGCAGTGATTGAGCACTCCTTCTGTGCTCAGTTCAGTGATTGAGCACTCCCTCTGTGCTCAGTTCAGTGATTGAGCACTCCCTCTGTACTCAGTTCAGTGATTGAGCACTCGCCCAACAAGTTTTAGTGGCAAGCAAATTTCGAGCTCAGCTGTCAGTTAGTGCAGCGAATTCTCATCTCGTAGTGACATTTTGGCCTTTTGGTGCGTCAGTCTGGGAGTGGCTTTGCTCAGACAAGGCTAGACAAATCCCTTTGCACTAATATCAGCGCATATTAAGTTGGAAGACGTTGGCCAGTCTGATTTTTGCCGTCCTTCGCAACTTGTAAGAAAATTTCTTGACAAAAAATCAACCATATGCATGCAAATCTTCTTGGCCAATTCTAGAAAAGTTAACCCCGCCGCTCTCGTGAGCAAACAAGCGGCTGTTAGAGCCGGCTAAACAGGCAGCTTAGCAATGCAGAAGTTTAAACTTTGAACAGGGAATTTGCGTGACAGAAGTTTGCAATGCTAGGAGATATTTGCTTTTAGTTTCCTTTTTGAAGCAGTGGCTCAGCCCGCCTGTGCCGCTCTTTTGTTACTACTGTGTTGTGGAGACACTTTCGCTTTTTCTGGCCCCTTGACTCCATCTGCATGGGGTCTTACTCATGGGGCCTTGGCTGCGTGGCGGACCTGGAGCTGCTTCTTACAGAAAATTTAAGCCGTGAGTTCCAAACATAGAAATGGCGCATGCAGAAAATGAATGGTTTTGAGCTTTGTAAGCTTGGAGGTAACCACGACAGACAGGCTTGCTCTGCGCTCCCCCCGCCACTCATCGATTGAATTCTGGCGGAACTCCCGGCCAAGAGGTGAGTCTGGAGGGGTGGCTCCTTGGTGTAGTTTTGGACGGGGACTATAGATGAAGATGCTGCCCCCGGGGGGACAGACATGGAAAACTTTCTGTCTACTTGTTGTGGCGTGGTCCCTCCGAAGAATGGCGGAGAGTTGAAATGGCGGAAGGGCGAACAGAACAGACAGTGCTGCTGCTAATTAAGTGGATGAAGAAACTCTTTCGTTGTAATGAAGCATGAGATGAGATTTAGATGAACCAGCAACCATGATAAAATGAAGCTTGGGCCCTGATTCCTCTGCCGTCCTTAGCTCATGTTTTGACTATCAGGTCATCCATCTCGGAAACCAGAAGCATATAATTATGCGCGATTCTGCCTCAGATCTATCTACCAACTTCTTCCAACGTGTTGGCGACTCTATTCAATCCAGTCGTGTCTTGAGTCGCAGCTGTCTAGAACGCGATGCATCCTGGATACGACACTATTGCGGATGAGTTGACTCGCACGATTTGATAAAGAGGTAAAGAAGCGCGAGGCTTCCACCGGATGTTTCTTTTCTGGCGGTCGCTATCACACACGGCGGGAATAAGTTCTGGCCTGATCTTCTGCATGCGAAGAAATGCTGCAGGCAAGCCGCTTCAAGTCTGCTGGATTCTGGGAGCGATAGACTACGAAGAGGCGTGAGGTATAGAGAAACGATGAGACGGATGAGGAAGCACTTGAGCACGAAGAACTCAAGGTTGAAGCACACCAGTACTGAAGCAGTTGCTAGTAAAAAATATCTCTAAATTTTTCGCACGCAAATTATCCGACACTGACTCAAAAAACAACTTTTCTTGAGAGTGCTGCTTTCGCTGCCCTTTACTTTTTATTGCGCTAACAATTTTGTTTGATTAAATCGAACCAAGTTACTGTAATTCGTATTGTTCAGCTGTATGGGTCCTGCAGTTCAGTCTTTTTAAGTAGGGAGCGGACTGTAGAGATACTATAGAGATATAGAGACTATAGACTATAGACTATAGAGATACTAGCAATAAAAGATACTAGCAATAAGAGATACTAAAGCAATGAGAGATACTAGCAATAAGAGATACTAAAGCAACGAGAGATACTAGCAATAAGAGATACTAAACCAATGAGGGATACTAGCAATAAGAGATACTAAAGCAATGAGAGATACTAGCAATAAGAGATACTAAAGCAATGAGAGATACTAGCAATAAGAGATACTAGCACCAAGAGATACTAGCACCAAGAGATACTAGCACTAAGAGATACTAGCACCAAGAGATACTAGCACCAAGAGATACTAGCACCAAGAGATACTAGCACCAAGAGATACTAGCACCAAGAGATACTAGCACCAAGAGATACTAGCACCAAGAGATACTAGCACCAAGAGATACTAGCACCAAGAGATACTAGCACCAAGAGATACTAGCACCAAGAGATACTAGCACCAAGAGATACTAGCACCAAGAGATACTAGCACCAAGAGATACTAGCACCAAGAGATACTAGCACCAAGAGATACTAGCACCAAGAGATACTAGCACCAAGAGATACTAGCACCAAGAGATACTAGCACCAAGAGATACTAGTTCTAAAGGATTCTAGTACGTCACTTGTACAAGTGAGGTAGAACCCTATGTGCGGCATCTACATGCATATTCGCTTCAATTTTTACCATGACTTTTGATTTTGGAGTCTGCTCTCAAATAAAACAAATGATTTTGCAAATGTGGGGAATAAAAATATCCTCAAAACTCATGACCGGCTCAAATTATAACCACCCTCTCCAGCTGCAGTGTTGCGTCACCCTATTCAGCTGGTACTACCGCCTCAAACAGAACGACAGCGCATTCCAGAGCATCACAGGCACCATGGCCGCCAGCGGAAATGCCAGCATTGCTGGCCTCAACCTTACCAATCCGCTCGGAGAAGACCTCTTGCAGATCTACCAGTGCACACTCACTGAGGACCTCGCCCGCAAAAACCTGGCCTTCTGTCAGGACTTTCTCACCAACCAGATGCTTGGCCGCAGTGTTGCACTGTCAAAGTGCCACTGGTGCTGCTGTTCTGTCTCCTATTCAGTGTCGGGTTTGTCGGCAATTGCCTGGTCATTCTCAGCGTGGCTCTGTTCCCGGCAATGCGATCCAGAACAAACATGTTCCTGCTGAACCTGGCCATCAGCGATGTGCTCGTCTTCGTAGTCTGCCTACCGCTCACTGCCTACAGCATCGTCAACTCGCGCTGGATATTCGGGGCTGCGCTGTGCAAACTGGCTCCGTTTGTGCAGGGCGTCTCTGTGTCTGTTTCCATCTGCTCTCTGGCCTCCATGTCGATTAAACGCTACGTACTCATCCGTTTCCCCATGACTGCCAAGGGGGCGCTTACGAACCGCGCCATGTGCCTGTGGCTGGCCGGCATCTGGCTGCTCTCCATGCTGCTGTGCAGTCCGACACCAATGGCCTACGTGCAAAAGGAGCAGAAAGTCTTCTGGCTGCTTACTGTACACTCTTGCGTCGAGGACTGGCAGTCGTCGCAAAGTCGCAGAACGGGATACACGCTCTTTCTTTTATTCGCCCTCTACGTGATCCCGTTGAGCGCCATGACTGTGTTCTACTGCAAACTCGGCCGTTCTCTGGTCGTGTCCACCGCCCGCCTGGCCGAGGGCAGCGCGGCTGCCGCCACCAATCAGCGAAGCGCCAGAACGGCCCGACAGAGCCGCATCCGCGCCAGCCGCATGATGGTGGCTCTGCTGGTGTCATTCGCCATCTGCTGGCTGCCCTACCATATCGTCAATCTGCTCATTGACCTGCGCTACCCTGGAAAGCAACCCGATCTCATCGATGGGACTGGCATCGCAAATGGCACATCGGCGGCGGCGGCCGCGGCCAGTGCTATTAACAGTCCCAACGATGGCGACGGCTTCCTTGTGACGGCCCTGCTGCCTCTGGCAACGCTGCTCGGCTTTGCTAACAGTGCCATCAATCCCATCTGCCTAGTGCTGGTAAGCTCAAAGTTCAAGACGTACTTTCGCCTGATAGTGACGCTCCGCTGCTCCGCCGATGATCAGTCAACCCGCGCCAGGGCCGAGCGGGCCCAGATGTATTCGCTGCATTCGCGCACCCACCCAGCCTCGCTGCGCTATCGGGAGCCGGGCTCGCCAACGGCAGCCAAACCCGAAGCCGCCTCCGTCTCCGCCATCGCCACCGAAGCGCTGGTGGCAGCCACTGTCTACGAGGAACCGATTGAGAAAGAAGCCGAACTTCAGGCCCAGCACACGCTTCTGCGTCACGAGAGCGATGAGGACTAATGGGAGGAGAATGACTAACAAGCACAGCTAGGTGGATAAAATGACCCGGAGGAATTGACGATGGAACCGACCAAATTCGCTACCATTTTTACCTGTACAGTTTTTTGTTATTATAGCTAGGTGTTCTTATACTATAGAAGCATGTGCACCCATTATGCTGTGATATACGTATTTTTAAGTAACCATTCGTAAGAAACTGATATTCTATAGGCTAAATCAGAATAAGCATCTCATTGGCTCAGGCAGCAGCATGCGGATCTATTTCCTTCGGCCCTGCATCTCCAGGAAGGAACCTAATTACCGAAGCCTATCTCTGGCCCTGCGCTAGCAGACTCGTTAGGGCCTGAGCTGAAATCCTAATTTTTCTTTAGAGCCAAGCCTCGGAGCTCAACTCTGTACAGATTTCTGAAGCAAGCTCGCTGCTTGCCAATGAAATGCAAATTCACTTAAACTGAGCAGATATGCTCTGCGAGGCGAATCTTTTTTGCATTGCCCGCGCCTCATCCGCAGAGGTGATCAATTGTGTATCAGCGATTTCTGCTCAGCAGATGTCTCATGCTGCATGCAATATAATTTTGTTTTCAATTAGAAGCTGTATGAAGTGAATTTGACAATAATATTACTCAATTTCAATATGCATAATGTATAAAACTGAACGTTTTATGTTGTATGTTTCTGTTTTTCTGTTTGTGAAGTCATGCTGATCTCCCAGACTCTGGTGACACTGAGGTAAATGTTGTTTGATTTCAAAAATAGCCATTTTTCAAGAATAATAGCGGCAGAACTGTTATTGCAATACTCGATGCCGTGAGCAGTTCTCATTTTGTAATCCAGTGTCTAAATTCTGTATCTGCGTAACTCTAAGTAAGACGTCTGTTTGGAAGGGGCGACTGATGACACACGGCCTGCTCTCCTCAGACCAGGCTTGAGTCCGGATTGCGATCCTTGGGGACATAATGGCTATCGTGCTCGGCCTGATGTCGGCCCCGGCATTCCCACGTCAGCGTCTCGTCATTTCCTGTCCAATTTTGCGTCATATAAATATGCATATTTTCATCTCATGGCTATTTTTTGTCATTCGCATGCAACAGACTGCCCTTTCCCGCCTCTGAATTATCCCAACTGTACTTCTCGAATGTTGATGCAACCCAGCTGTTACGATAATTCATAATTAAGACATAGTGACTAAACATTCAATATATCGTAATTCTCTCTATTTTCACTTGTAAATTTTCGTCCGTCATTTTTCGCAAACGAAGTAGTTCTTAGTTTAACTTCTGTATTTTATTTATCAACTAAAGTCCCTTCTATAATTAAATAAACCACCTACTCGATCTGCAGATATTTTAAGAGTTCATTTTTGTTAATATCGCTCCAGAGACCTTGAGTTGTCTAGCGCACAATCCAACAAACACACGCATTTATTTAATTATCAAACAAGGACTCCTTAAACCTTAAACCTTAAACCAAGCCGACTTGAGCATCATTCCAGACTTACTAAATGTCCAGAGTTATTGCCATAAATTAACTGCCACTAATTTCGCTGTGGTTGCTTCAAGAATGCTTCAGTCAGCCTCCATCTGCATGGCCTCGACAGCCTGGCACGCCTTTTTATCCAACATCAACTGGAGGGGCATAAGAAACAGGACGGTAGACTGCTTCTCCACCGCGATGGCGCCCAGAGTCTGCAGGTAGCGAAGCCGCGCGCCCATCGGCGTGCGCCCGATGACCGCAGCGGCTTCGCGTAACGTCAGGGCGGCCGTCAGCTCGCCCTCCGCTGCGATCACGCTGGCGTTCGCTTC
Source organism: Macrostomum lignano (assembly GCA_002269645.1). NCBI lineage: Eukaryota > Metazoa > Platyhelminthes > Macrostomidae > Macrostomum > Macrostomum lignano. Next base: position 267,291 of record NIVC01000352.1, read on the forward strand.
GCGCTGCGCCTCCGCCTCTACAGCCATGGCGCGCTGCATCAGCACGGGCAGGCGAGCGTCCCGGACTTCGACTCGCTCTACCTGACATGCAAGAGGCATTGAAGAGGATGAAAATGCATGCTAGATTGCTAACAGTAGTACAGAGTGATAAATACACTTGTAAGCTCCTAAACTCAAAGAAGTCTATTAATGAGGGATCAGAGTTATTTTTCCCATAAAATTGTTATAGTTAATGTCTAACTCGTACAGTATATTACATAGTTTGGCAAGAGATTTCAAAGCCAACACAAGATTTTATTGACAACTTTCTGCTGCTTTGACTACTCATCAGACTCTGGGAAAGGCATTGTGCTCCCCAACTCGCCTTGACTCCCCACGGGTCGGTGGCAGCATCCAGGCTATCCTGCATGGCCAGCGCGATGGCACTCTTCTCGCTGAGAATCTCGTGCAGTGACTTGGTGCCCAGCGTGTTGCGCAGCGTTGTCTGCGCCATCAGCCTTGTGGCCCGATGGACGTCGCACACTACAACGCTGGATTTCACCGGGTCGAATATTCGGTAGTAGACAACTGCGTCTACCGAGATGGTGACGGAGTCGCGAGTGAGAATCTCCTGCGGTGGAATGTTGAACGTCACGGTGCGCAGGTCCATCACGTGAACGCTGTCGATCAGCGCGTGGACGAAATACAAGCCCGGGCCTTGCAAGGTGGCGTTTTATAGCTGTTGTTATCCAGGATTTGATTGATCCAAGAATGACTCACCAATGAGCTCACCTCTGGCTCCGCGAACGCGTCCAAACCGGTAAATTACGGCCCGCTCATACTGCTGCACAACTCGAACGCAGAGCCATACGGACAGAGGAAATGTGAGTACAATGAGTACAGTGCTGCCGGCTACTAGTGCCAGCTGGCATAACCGGACACCCAGGCTGTTGCTGTCATCACTGACGCCGTCGCGATACCCGATGCTCTCACTGCCGTTCTCAATCCAATCACTGGGGAGCTGATCTGGAAGGTGGAACTAATAGCTGTCGATGTTCTTTTCCCGAATATTCTAGCTTGCATTTCAACTCTTCCCGACTTTGGAATAAGTGCACACTGTACTTCACTGTCCATAATAGGCTCTCAGAATCCTGACCGGACATTGGAACAAGCGCGCATTTTCATGTTGCATTGCATTTCATTCTTGAGAACTAGACTTCCATGGGAAGCTCGCTCTCACTCACCTGGCGCGTTCTGAGCAAAAGCTGAATTACTATTGCTTTTGACGATCTAAATGAGAATTCGCCCAATTCAATGTATTTTTATATCTCAGGGCCACTGGAATATTTAAAAGTAAACAAAGTGTCCGTTGCCGGAAACAAAACAAAAGTAACACAGAACTCCTTGAGCGTCAGGAAAGGATTTTCATCGAGTTTCTCAACCAAGAATTCTCTCTCTCATTTCCTGATCGGCCTTCATGCACAATCCTTCTTTCCGACCACCGCGAGGAAGGGATTCCACTCTGCCATCGAGTCGAAAGTTGGCAGCGATTTGGAATGCGGTTGTTTTCTTGATTTGCAAGATTCTTGCAGCTCATGCGATGGATGACCCTTGTTCAATCGCATCAATCAGCCGCTGGCGATCTGCTACAGGAATTGGTGGCGCCATTCAATGGGGTCGATTTCAGGCTAAAAAATCTCAGTCTCATATTTTTCCCATATTGAATCTCCAAAGATATAGTCTATGGCCAAGCCTTCCTCAGTGGACTTTGCTAAACTGCTTAAGTCCATGACTAGGGTGGGGATCTGTGGCCTGGCTTGAATGCTATTGTCCAAATTCCCATTCAGATCGTCAAAGCGATACTAAAGCTATGGTTTAGCTACCGCCTGTAATCTTTGCCGCTTGCAGCAAATAAGACTTCACCGTGAAACGATTCCTAGAACTCACTGGCAAATTGAGTAGAAAAGTGGAATATCGCTCACCATTGGAAGCTGTGGTCAGCAAGGCTGGAATGCCGGCGGCGGAGTCGGTGCCCCGGCTGCTGGTCGCTGGTCTCTGCTGCATCGCTTTTCCCAAGTGTGCGCGGGGCAACCTAAAGAAGCTGGAAATGGCCGGGACAGGCGATGGACAACTTTCCCGACCTGCAGAAGCGCCACCATCAATTTCTTTTGTCGAGCGCATTATATATAGCAGTGCTGTTGCCCGGTTCAACCTAAACTGTCCGCACTTAACGGAGGAGAAAGTGACGGCTTATGGATGCGGGCACGCTGGCCCCCCGCCTATTCAGGCCTTCAATCTGTTTTCGCGCTTCCTCCCGGGCGCGTCCGGCCTAGCTATTTTTGCAAGACTCCCTTTTTCATCATCTTTTGCCCTCAGCTCAATGCCAGGATTTGGGCCGCCACTCGAGCGAACAAAGCGTTCAGGGCTGCGGAAAATGGGGAAGCGCTGCGACTGCGCCATTCCATCCCCGATGTTTTGCAGGCAGGCTGTTGAGAAAACCTCTGAGCCACTCGCTGCTTGCCTCAAATATTTCTCTAGGGGTTCTGCAGTGTAGTCGTAACCGCTGAGCAGTGCTCCCTTATAGTTTTTTGCCTCTATTTGGTTTATATTTGCCAGCCAAATTCAGTGCTTTACTGAATTTATATTCAATAAACCAACAAAAGCTACATTGGGTCTGATACACGCTAGTCTCTTGTGCTCTTTCACAGGTGGCCCGTGTGAGCTTTTTTGCCTGTGACGATTCCGTGCGCGGTAACATGCACGAGAAATGACCTAAGGAGGTTGTCGTATGATTCACAGCCGTGAGGGCCAACCCCCAAGGCACAGAGAGTGTACATGCCTGACGATTAGAAAGTCAGAGCCGCTGTACACCCTGTGTGAGCGTGTGTGTGAGTGCGTGTCTGCGTACAGTATTGGCTCGCTCAGGGGTCAGCGGAACGGGCTGTTTGCCTCAGCGCCAGCCTTCCAGCAAAAATTAAAATTTTTAGCTTTAAACGTGTTATTCGATCCCCTTGCTGCCTGTGAAGCTTGCGAACGAATACACAGAGATCTCGAATCAAGTCTCTTGAACCTGGAGATTGAATTCCTGCGTTGCAGAACAGAAATTCAAGCGTTTCTACTCCCCTGTGATTATAAGTAGTATAAGTAGCTCTGTCAGGAGCAATCGATGGTGGGGTGCAAATACAAATCGCATGTCCTGGCTGAATTTGGCCGAGGCCTATCTATTAGCACAGAGACACATTAAGTGCATGAGATATCTTCGAGAAGTACGGACGAACAAATATATGAAATATTCTGATATTTTGAAATTGCTATAAACTCCTTTGCAATTGTTGCTGCTTTGGCTCAATTGTTTAAATGCGCTTACGGACATTTCCCCTCCGGCGTTTCCCCTCCGGACATTTCCCCTCCGGACATTTCCCCTCCGGACATTTCCCCTCCGGACATTTCCCCTCCGGACATTTCCCCTCCGGACATTTCCCCTCCGGACATTTCCCCTCCGGACATTTAACCTTCATCTATAACGAAACAACAGTGCCTTCGGACATGTCCGAAGAGAACATAAGTTGCATGTATATATATAAATGTATATAAGTGCAAATATAAATGTAATAATATAGTAATATTATAATATTATAGTATAAAAATAATAATATACAAAATAATATAATAATAATAATATATAAAAAATTTTTATATATTAATAATAAAGATAATAATAATATTATATTATAATTTTATTATAATAAAACATACTAAAACATAATAAAACCATCTACTCTCACTTTTTACTTACATAATTTTTAAAATAAAAGCGATCTAACAGCATAACTACATGGATGTGACGTACATGCGTGCAAAACTTCTTTTTGGCATGTTCTAAAGCTCTGTCATTTCGTTATAGCTGGATGGGAAATGTCCGGAGGGGAAACGCCGCCGAGGGGAAATGTCCGGAGGGGAAATGTCCGGAGGGAAAAGTTTCCCCGAGGGGAAGTGTCCGGAGGGGAAACGCCGGAGGGGAAGTGTCCGGAGGGGAAACGCCGCCGAGGGGAAATGTCCGGAGGGGAATCGCCAGAGGGGAAACGCCGGAGGGGAAATATCCGGAGGGGAATCGCCAGAGGGGAAACGCCGGAGGGGAAATGTCCGGAGGGGAATCGCCAGAGGGGAAACGCCGGAGGGGAAATGTCCGGAGGGGAATCGCCAGAGGGGAAACGCCGGAGGGGAAATGTCCGGTAGCCGTTTAAATGGCATCAATAATCAATAAAATCTAATTTATTCTGAAGTCGGGTTCTTTCTTCCAAAACTTATCCAGTTCGAAATGATCTGATTCATCCGGTTCGTTTCCGTTTGCATTCACTGACGGATACCAGGGAGTGGGGGTCTAGGTGTCAACTGACCTCCCCATCCCGAGAAAATTGACGGGGCTGTTATGACTCCCCTAGGGACACCGAATGTCCCTTTCGTCCTTTTTTAGTTACATTGCACAAAAGTATCTCAAATTCGGAGCTCGGGGGGGGGGTCAAGGGGTCGGCTGACCCACCCAGAGAATTAGGGGGGGTCATGATCATACAGGAAACAGAATTTTTTCTTTCGCCTGCCCTTTCGTAGTTATATTGCTTGAAAGTATCTCAAGCTTAGAGTTTGAACTCACTGCCGGAACCAGAGGGGGTCAAGGGGTCGGTTGACCCCCCACCCCGAGAAAATTAAGGTGGCTGTTATGACCCCCGGGACAAAAAAATTATTTTTCGTCAGTCTTTTCGTAGTTAAATTGCTTAAAAGTATCTCAAACTCGGAGCTCGAGGGGACTGACCCCCCCCCCGGCAAAATCTTGGATCCGGCACTTGCGCAGGGCAAAGAAGCGCCCCTTGACTAGGATGAAGGCTGTGCTGCTGCTATTTCAGTCAGGCTCGCAACAGCAGCTCTTGCATCTGTCGAGGTAAGCCAAGCTGCAATCGCTATTCTTAGCAATTTGTGACGAAATCACGAAAAGTTCTAGCAAACCCATGTGTGGAACGGGTTGACTGTACAGCGGGGTGAGGGCGATGCTGTACACACAGCTCTTCAAGTGCGCAAGGGGCAGGAATGAGAACTGAGTCAGAAGGGGGCAACGCAGGCAAAAACAGGCAAATAGCAACGCGGGGCTTTGGCAGGAAATCGTTGGGTGTCCTCTGCCCCCTGCCACGCTTCTGAATCTACGAGCGTAGCACCGCCCACACAGAGGCATGCACAGTACACAAATTCATATTTCCCATCGCCTCAGTTCCAGTATAGATAGAGTGCAGAGGGTAGCAGCGGAGGGAGTTGAACAGGTTGGCAATGGTGACGGAGGTGGGCGCCTTGGCAGCTGACTCCCCCCTCAGTACACAGGCAGTCTTTCCTCGGACACGCCAAACATTGCAGGACTGGAACTTGCTTAGCAAGAACCGGTTTCGCCCCTGCTGATTCAGTGCAGGGCAGAGCGCTTTCGTTTGAGGGGTTGGCTGGCTGTCTATTTTTAGAATCAGCCTCTCAGCCAACCAGATCGAGGCCCGGATTCCCTTATAGGGTCAGGAGGGGTGGCTGAGCCAGCAAGCCTCACCAGGGGAAGGGGTTGGCCTCATTTCCAACGTGCAGTCCACGAGCAAGGCGAGGCCGATGACTCAGTGCAGTTGGCTGGAGCTAAATTTAGCATCTGTGCCGCACAGCAAGCCAGAGCTCCGCGTCAGAGTATATAAAGCTAGCCGATTAAGGAAACTGGCCACAAGGCCTTTCAAAGTATGCGCTACGCTTGCGACAGGACCTAAAAGATTAGCAGCAATGCAGCAGCAGTCGGAGCAGCAGACGGCCCTTTCAGCTGGCCAAAACAACTCGGAGGTAGAGCCTGAGTTTGCCTACAAGATCTTGCAATGGTCAGTCGCAAAAATTGGTGATTCTCGCAGACGGAAAGGTGGAGTTGATCTTAGACAGAATCTTCTTCTAGCCAACACGCTGTGTAAAGCGCGAGACAGTCTGCTGGCTGCTAAAATGCAGCAACAGCAGGCTAGACAGATTGAGCAGCAGCAGATGCAGCAGATGGAGCAACAGAAGCTGGAGCAGCAGCAGCTGGAGCAGCAGATGCAGCAGATGGAGCAGAAGAAGCTGGAACAGCAGCAGAAGCTGGAGCAGCAGCAAAAGCTGGAGCAGCAAAAGCTGGAGCAGCAAAAGCTGGAGCAGCAAAAGCTGGAGCAGCAAAAGCTGGAGCAGCAAAAGCTGGAGCAGCAAAAGCTGGAGCAGCAAAAGCTGGAGCAGCAAAAGCTGGAGCAGCAGCAGCTAGAGCAGCAGAAGCTGGAGCAGCAGAAGCAGCGGCAGCAACGGCAGCGGCAACAGCAGCAACTACGAAGGCAAAAACTGAAGCGGTCCGCTTCAATTGCGATCGACAACGAAGCTGCAGGATCGGAACCCGGCAAGCGGCCTTACCTGGAACACGGAACTCAACAGCAGCAGCAGCAGCAGGTGGCGGACCAAGCATCGAGCATTGGCATCTCCATCATTCCCCTGTCCCCGGCAGAGGCTGCCCGGCTGAGCCGCAGTCAGCCGGTGGTGTCACTCAGCCTGAGCCTCGCCGGCCAGCAGCAGCAGCAGCCGCTTATCTCGTGGACAGCACTGAGCGAGCCGGTTCACGGAGGCTGCGTGCTGACCTGCGCGTGACACGGCTGAACCCCCTATATATGACCTATTTTTATAAAGCTCTTCTAAAACTCACCGCTGCACTTGTATTAAGGATCTACAATATTTGCATACTATTTGCCTATTGGTGACTTCTGTGTAATAATTTCTGTACATAAAGTAGTAACTTAACATCCTCTCTGCGATAACTCTCCCGTGTCTTTGCTATACCAGATGGCATTCAGCATTGCATGCTCCACTGCTCCTACTATGTGGCAATAGTTTGTAAGAAATGTTCAATTTGCATGTACTCGTATTTACTAGTCGTATGTTAATTATGCCAATACAGGCTTGAATTGTTTGCAAATCAAACCAGCATTCCCACAAATAAATCTGCGACGGACTCGACCGCTGCCTTCCTGCGATATCTGTGATACGCTCAATAAAAACGCATTGCCCGTAATTTTATGGTATTGGGGAACCATGGATGGTTTGTCACTGCTGACGTCGATTTTACATGCACTAAAGAATTGATGAAGATGATTTTGAAGCAGAACAACTCTGGTTGTAGCTCTGCTCTAGAGCATACTAGTATTTCGAACTCAGTTGAAATGGCGCAGCCCCACAGCATTGCGCTCCGAGCTGAATCGATGCGTAATTTCAACGTCACTCGCTCGGCCTCCAGCTCTCTCTTATCCAGAGTAGCTCGTATCGGGTGACTCAAGCATAAAGCGTATGTACAGTTGGGTAGCTGTGTTGCACAGGAAACGTTTATTTTTCCAAGAACGGCTGACGAACAAGTTTAAGCTGTGCGTTATAGGCACGGGTTGCGCAGTGGAACACTGCCAATTTTAGCTTAGCCGATCTGTTCACTAGTGTCCTGGGCGGAGTTTTTGGTTCGTTCCTATGAAAAGCAGCAGGTGCAGTGGCAGTGACTGTACGAAATCAGAGAAAACAATAAAGCCTTTCCCAGCACACAAAGGAATTATACGCTAGTACGCTTGTAAACTCGAAAGCATTTCCTTTTAGGGGCTTCACATGCACATGTGCAGCTGAGTTCTAGCCGGTTTAACCTCGATTTAGATAAAGTTTTATTCAGAAATAAATGCACTTTCACATCAAATTCAAATTAAAGTTACAGAATTAATACGCACGAACGGCCCATTAATGGTTGCCCCCAGGACCCGGGTCCGGCACACAATAGCGGAATGAACTATTTGTCACACTTGCCTCCTCTGGAGGGATGATAGCTCAAGAGACTCTGTCTCCTGTTTTTCACCTTGCAATGCGCACTTCGAAGGGTACTCGTCCCGTGGGTGTTAAGGTGCCGAGCTGATTCGTTGGCGCCGAGGTCCTGATGTAACCATAAACTCACTTTCTAAGGTCCCAGTGTAACTCCCCCAGCACACTCCCAGCACACTGGACGCAATTCCAGACGTGTTTTTTCAAATGTGACGACCATCAGCTACATCACAGACAGCTCAGCGGTCGGAAATTTTTTGCTCGGACAGCCAAGCAGCCTTTCAGGCCCTCTGGTGCAGCACCAATAACTCCACCTGGACTGCAACGCCCAGCTCAATGGGCTCGCCATGGGCAATCAGGTAAAGTTCAAGTGGATCCCGGGCCAGGTTGGTTTCCTCGGACGAGTGTGCTGACCTGCTGGCCAAGGCTGGTTCCGCAGGCGCACTGTTAGGGCCCGGGCCAGGGGCCCCTATCCCCGCCTCGGTGATCAACTGGTTTAACTGGGCTGATTCCGAGCATCTCCGCAGGTGGCACGACACTCAGAATTGCAGGCAATCCCGTGATAATGTCCCCTTCCTGCCCTCCCTTCCTGTTCCCATGTCTCTCCCCAAATACGTAGAGCCCTCCTAGACTCAACCGCAGCGACCTTAGAGCAGTCAGCATTGCCCTCTCTGGGCATGGCTGCTGCTCTTGCCATCGCTTCCTTCAGGGCGAGGTACCTGAGAAGCGGTGCCCCTTCTGTCGCTCAGCCAGTAAAAACGCTGAGCACTTTATCTTCCTTATCTTCACCAGGGCCAGACTCACTCACTTCGGGCCAAAACCCGGTTCTTTTCGACGTTACCTCAGAGAGACGGGACGAGCTGATTTCTTCCCCAACGCCGGTGAGGAGGACCGCACTGCAGGAGAGACTGACGGATCCCCCTGAGTGACATCACTTTGACGGAAGTCATTGGTCGCCATGGGCTAGCGAAATGGGCGGTCTCCTCCGCCTCCTCGCTGCATCCGCCGGTCAATGCTCCCTGTAGCAAAGTCTAGTAAGTCAAGGCCGGCCTATTGGTTGCTTGGAATTTAAGGAACTAATTTCCTATATTTGGCATAAACGACGCAACATCCTTGCCAGTTGCAAGTACTACTCGTACCAAGTAGCGAGTAAAGAATTTACTGCGTTTCTTTTAATGTATGCACAACAGATTATTTAGATCTTCGGAGATGAGATCGGTTTAGCCGTTTTTTTCTGAGATAGATCACACACATTTATTCTGAGATAGACAAACCATTTTTAGTACGAGCGTACATTATTGCTGAACCAATAAGCAAGCTGTTTATGCCAACAAGCTTGAGATTATAAACTTATCAAAGTCATTTCAGCTGGCTTTATTTTTATAAAATAGTAAATCAGCTTTCTACTTTCAGTCAGTAGCAAAGAAGAATACATAAGCTAAGTGTATGCCTGAGTGGCCCATCTAGTTATTCTAGTATCTATCAATTGGACGCAGTAAAAACCATATAGGAAGAAAATGGTAAATTAGCATTTAATACGCGGTTTATAAGGAATTTATAAAATTCTAGCCAACAGTGCACACTGTGACTGAAGGGCCTTGGCTGTTGTCTTGGCTAGTCTATGGGCCATAGACTGCAAAGGCTAAGCAAAGTAACAAAAAAGACATTCACAATGCAGTCATGGTATACTACGAGTATAATTGTCTTCTCTCAAATAATCAATACGCATCTGATTTTGCCACCTGAATTTGATGCTCCTATTAGAATGAAATGTCTCGCCGAGGTTTTCACGCAGGGTTTTTCCATTCGGAATTTCGAGTCTAGACATTAAGTATAGACTAGATAAAAAAACTAGACTAGATTAGAACTAGAATAGACTAGATTTCAAATTCAAACCCGATTGGATTTGACTTGAAACTCCGACTGGACATCCTTTGGCCCAGATGCGCTTCTTTTGGCATCTGGGAAAATCAGAGAGAAGCCGCTGAATAAGATTTAGAATGGGAAATTAAACACATGTTGTTTTTACGAGTACAGGGACTACTCAACACACCGGGACGGGAAACTAGGAATTTTTTACGAGGCTGGTCTTTTATCAGCAGTAGAAAATAACCATAGACAACAAAGTAACACAGCATCTCTCTAATGCAAATAATTGCCAGCCAGCCTCGTAAAAAAATTTAGTTTCCCGTCCCGGTGTTTGAGTAGTCCCTGTACGAGTATTTAAGCATCTGGGCTTAAGGTTCGAAGCAGAAAGCATTGTAGTTGGAAGTTTATTATAATTCTTGTTAGTTACAGTTTCTTGGCTAAATTGAAGATTTTTCTGTCTAGCAAATATCTTTCTGCCAGTTAATTCTGCTTTGCTGGGAGGCTTTCCCGGATATGCAACTTACACCCAGACAGGGCAGCGGCATCCGCAAGCGGTACCCCCCCCCCCCTCGCACGATGCCAATAGCAAATGCAAGGTGAGGATTTTGCCTCTCCATTTGGCTCTCCTACCTAATCCATTGGCATTGCGCCAGAAAATTTGGTGATGCCAAAACATGCGACGTAAAGATAATTTTTTTTGTATGTCGCATTCGCAAAATGTATTCAACAGGTAACAATACATCCTTCCAATTTGAGCTAGATCAATGTCATAACACATACAACTTGAAGACTTCATCAAAATGCGACAGGGCAATCCAGTTTTCAAATTTAAAGTCGATCACAAGCAAGAAAAATAGGAGAATTTGTAGTAACTTTTTTAGTAAGAGCATCATTATTACGCTAGTATGTATATTATTTAGCTAAACTAATTATTTTATTCCGAGGCCAGCTCCGAAACATTAATTGAGTTCATTTATGAGACGAGTCAAAATGTTTTCATGAAAAGTATGCTTTCGCTATTCTGAAAATAATACTTTTCCATTTATTCTACGACTTTTTAAAAAAAAACTTAAATTTGTTGCAATGTTATTCCAACGTACCTGGCTTCTAGAAGTTTCCTTTTCCCCTTCGCGCATTCTAGCTCGTACGAGTAAAATTTCCAAATTAAGTATAAGATATTTCCCCATTTTTCCGCGAATTTCTATGGCAAAATATTTCTACGTTTAAACTTTACATAACTTATACTTTAATTATTAGCCATATTATTATTTAACGCATTTACCCTTATTAATTACAGTACATATTATAATAACCGTATCTTTGTTATAATTTAAAGAAAGTTCCAGAACACCGTTAATTTTCTATAAACCAAGCAAATCCAGCTAATAATCAAGTTTTTCCGAAATCTCGATTATCAATAACGAAACAAAATAAAGAACCATCGCCTTTACGCCTCATTACTTTAATATTGCTACAAATGAAAAACATTTTAAGGACAATTTTGTGCAACAATACGGGTAGAAAATGGTGAAAAGATATATCATCGAAATAAGAAGATAATTATCGCATAGTTCTTGCCTGTTTTTAATACTTTAAATTACAAAAATGTTCATTTTCACAAATAATTCAACGTTTTCGTCGCTGCTCATGCCGCAGCAGTAATATTTGAGTGCCAGCGACATTGGAGTGCCAGTGACATCTGACTGTCAGATTTAAGTTTTGGTCAGGGATTTGGTTAGGGTCTTCAGTCCAGTTCAGGTGGTCAAATTGATGACAGTCAAATGCCAGAAACCCAAAATTGTCATCAGGAATAATTTGCCTGATTATAGTTACCAGAATTGCATGTACTGACTAAACAGTGCTGACGACCCAGTCATTGTAAAATAAGTTAAAAAATCTCAGGTATTTACGATTTAGACACCTGAGAACTCGTCACCCAAGGCCGAGGTTACGACAATATTTACCGATGGCTATCGATTATATTTTGAGTAGGCACACATAAAAATAAAAGAACCCTGCCAATACGAGTACCTACACCCAGAGTTTTACCCTCAGTTCTTGACGAAGATCCGATAAGCAAGTGACTGCGGACTTTGCAAACTGTTATTCCATATTTAGTGCGAATCTCGTATCTAGCTGCTGCGCACCAATCAATAGGTCTCTTTTCGTTTCTATCTGCATGGTCTCAGGGCCGAAGCTTTCGTTGGCTGTTTTTGGTTGGCTTCGGCGCCTTTCAACGATCCAAGACCGCGTCGACGGCTGCTAAAAACCAGCATTACGATGACGGCAAAGAGCTGGGCAAGCAGCATTGCCGTCACCACCAGACAGATGAGCCAGCCGAAGCCAAGTCCGGTTTCGCTATTCATAGTCCGCGCCGAGCTCGCGCCCACCATGGGCACGTAGTCCGGCTCGTCGCAGACGTCTCCGGTCCAGCCCGAGGGGCACTGGCAGAAGACTCTCACTTTTGTCAGCGCCTGGCCGATTATGCAAAATTGTTGCGAGTGAAATTGATCAATTGGTGATGGAGTAATCAGATAAATAGCACTAATTAAGGAGGTAAACGCATCTGACTCTCTTGACTTGGGTCTTTGAGCTCGAAAAATTTGGTTGGTGGGTTTTTGTTCGATTCACACCCATCAGTGACAACCCCCAAGACACAGAGAGTATTCATGCCTGACGATTAGAGAGTCAGGGCTGCTGTACACCCCGTGTGAGCGGTGTGCATGAGTGCGTGCCTGAGTACAGAAATGGCGCGCTTGTATGTTCTCAGGAGTCAGCGGAATGGGCTGTTTGCGGGACGATGCTACCAAGGTAACTTTCACCTGACAGAAACCGCCCTCCAGACAGACGCTGCCGTACATGTCCCGGAGGATTTGCAGTTGGCTTTCGGTGCAATTCTTCAGCAGCGTAAATGAACTCATGACTTGCGCTTGTTAGCTTTCACTTGTTAGTCCATCAACAGGTGGCGACACGAAGTTTAAGTAATGCTCTCGCTTTTAGCAGGATGGAGGATTGCATGACAGAGTGACATATTTGCCAGTGAAACTTTCCCGCCCCAATTGAAGTAACAGAGTTGACACGGTGCTAATTAAGCGTGGGCGAGGGCTAGACAGACAGATTTTCCACAAAGTAAAAGCCGCCAGTCCGCGTTCTTCGCCCTACCCCGGTGCGAATGCCCACGCAACTATATGCGAATGATTAGAGATATGCTTGTCAGTAATTTACTTTACAAGCTGTGTTGTACAAAGTAGCCCAAAAAAACTCGAATAAGGTTGCTTGTTGTTAAACGGGGGTGGGAGGAGAAGCGCTGCCCGCGGATCAGCCCTAGGGGGCTCTGCCGCATGGATCTAGCTGTGGGCCATACTACCAGGGGGCTTTAAGCCCGAGAGGCCACTATTGGAACCAGAGCTCAGGACTCTGGGGAGAGCATGGAGCATTGGAGCTACTAACCCAAGCCTATGGACTAAAGACACCGCCAACCCAAAAGTGGAATCAGGCACGGTGCTAGGACAGAGTCCACTCAGGCCACCACCCAGCAGATAAGTCCCGGAAGTGCGCGAAAAAAGAATTGGAATGAAAAATGCTTGGGTTACTACTGATAAGCGGTCCGAGAGCGGGGAGACCCTGAAGTCTCGGAAATGGCTTAATATTGGAGTGAGTCTGGAAGGCTTGTATCCGAGGGCGAGACTCCTATCAGGCAGTGACCATGATACCTTATAGGGCTGCAAGCCACAAGGGTGTCACCTAACCAGCTCTATATTGGAATGAGTCTGGAAGGCTCCGAGGGCGAGTCTCCTATCAGGCAGTGACCATGATACCTTATAGGGCTGCAAGCCACAAGGGTGTCACCTAACCAGCTCTATATTGGAATGAGTCTGGAAGGCTCCGAGGGCGAGTCTCCTATCAGGCAGTGACCATGATACCTATAGGGCTGCAAGCCACAAGGGTGTCACCTATACCAGCTCTATATTGGAGGCCAGGCCAAGGGGGCGGAGAGGGGCACAAGGGGCAAGAGGAAACCGGACTCAGCCGGTTTTCCCCGATTCGGGACGAACATCTGCACATCAAAAAGGGTTTGGTGCTAATTTTTGTTTTCTTTCTCTCAACCGCGTCAGTACTTCAGCGTTTAGCGTTTGGAGTTCAGGGTCTCAACTCTGAAACGCAAAAGTACAAGTCACATTCGCATCACAATGGTGATTCAGGTTAAGTAATCGAAAAAGAACTAACATCAGATGAGGATTTATGTGCGAGTAAGTGTCGCACTTTTGACTGGTAGCTCGAAATTGGAACTCTCCCTGTTGTGAGCGCGGAAACTAAGGGACGAGATTCAGTGTGGACGTAATGGGTCTGCAGATTTTTTGCTCCTAGTTTATTTTTTTCAACTGCCATCTCGTCAACCAACTCGTCCACAAATGGAAAGGAACCACTCGTTTGGTCACTTCATCAACCCAGTTAACAAAACGGCAGTGGTGGTGGTGGTGGTGGTGGTGGTTCCCGGCCAGAGCTAGTCCGGGAGACGCGCCTCTGGAGGTACTCGAGCACGCGGCAGCCGTCTACGATGACGGACAGTGACGGGTTTGGTCCGAGGACCTCCGCCCGGATGTCTGCTTGTGTCGGGCATTGGATTATGAGGTATTCGTTGACATTTTGACATGCAATCAACCAATCAACCATCTAACAATGCTCTCCTACTTTCGAAAAAAGTGTTCCATTCACCTTCAACAGCAATTTTTTAATGTTTAAAAAGATTGCGAAAATGAATTTGACGAGTTCTGATCGATTGCTTGAACGAATGAATATTTGGGTGAAATAAAAGTAAAGTAGAAATTAAAGTTAACTCAAGCAATGTCAATGTTTCAAAAAGATCAAAGAAAAACTGCATTCAATGAGTATTCACTTCACCATAAAATTCTGGTGGGGCACGGGCCCTCTCACTTCGACACAATTCAGGCTGTTCTGAATGCGCTTGAACATTAGCAGGGGCGCCGACTGGGGCGCCGTCAAATCTCAGGTCGTCCTCGTCAGAGTTGTGCGGTTGCGCCGCTGGCTGCAATTGAGGGGCTGCAGGCGATTAAAATGCACGACCCTTTGCTTTCGTGCATTGGCCTCGGGCTGAATGCGGTAGGTGACATCCGAGATCTGCTTTTTAACGCGCCAAGGCCCAGTCCAACATCGATGAAATTTGCGACTCTCGCCTCGCTTCAGCGCCTGATTGTGCTGCCAGACCAGATCGTCCTCCCTGAATGCCTCGCCGTGGCACCTCCAGTCTTACGCTGCCTTCTGGCACAGTTGCGCTGCCTCCAAGTTTTGTCGCGCCGGCTCCGCAGCTCGGCCACTCATTCACAAGGACGGTGCGCATCCAGCGCCAAACCTCCGTATGCCAAGTCCAGTGGCAGCCGCAGTTCCCGGCCGAAGGTGTCTGACCAGTCGACATGTAGACTGAAGTGCGGTAGCCCATCAGTGCAATCTGCAGATAAAGATCCCAGTCTCGCTGATTCTCGTTCACCCATGCTCGCAGCAGCTGCACCAGCGTCCGGTTCATCCGTTCGCAACCGCCTTCTCCTTCAGGGTGGTAGCCTGTCGTCCGAGTCTTGTCGATCTTCAGTACTCTCATCGTCTCTTGCACAGCTGCGACTCCGAGAGTTCCGACCCTGATCAGTGTGCACCGACTGTGGGACTCCAAAGCGAGCCACCAAATTTCATTGTCCGCCTCGGAAGAGCTGGCCAGCTCACCCGCAGCCTGGTCACGTCCCCTGCCCAAGTAGCGCATCGAGACCGAAGACTGCTAAAATCGCATCGAGGCTCTCTAAGACTATTCCGCTGATCCTGTCCTTCACAATTTTGAACACTTAGACTGCTGACAGCCTTTCGA
Organism: Macrostomum lignano; assembly: GCA_002269645.1. Lineage (NCBI taxonomy): Eukaryota > Metazoa > Platyhelminthes > Macrostomidae > Macrostomum > Macrostomum lignano. The sequence goes on from NIVC01000352.1 coordinate 282,877, forward strand.
GCCACGGTAGAGCTTGTGGCGAGCTTCACTGCTATCGCCTTCCAGAGGAAGCTTTACGACTTACGCCAACCTGTCTTTAATTCTCAGGGTGTTAAACCTTAGGCTTTATTGTTAGTATCGGTCCCGCAGTCTGAAGCACTGCTTGAGCAAGCCATGAATGCAGGCAATGGACAGAGCCATTCGACGACGTCTGTAACAGACGAGCTTGGAGCCTGTGCCCACGTCTGAGGTTCATAAATTTACAGTTTGTAGGGCACAAGGTATGAGACCGTAAGTCAAAGCCAATTTCGATTTTACTTGAATGCTATCACCAAGCTCCATATTACTCAATGCAGTCGAGTTTAGTAAAGTAAAGGCAGTATGCAGAAAGAGAATCAAAATTCAGAGATACTCGAGTAAGTGCGAATATTTCGTGAAGAAGTTACAGTAAGCCAGGGACCTCACTAGAAAAACAAATTCGTGTTACTTTTAAAGTCGATGAATTGCTCTCAAAGAGCAAACACATGGGATATTAATAGGTCTTCTGAATTAGGAGAAATTCTAACTGGAAAACTTTTTTGCAGCACCCTAAACTGCAATACAGAAAAAATTTAGCTCGTAGTAAAATATAAAAGGGCAAGATAGCAGCACTTGCATAGCTGTGTACCGCAGTGAACTCAAACATGGAGGCCGCCTAAGTGAAATCAAGCAACTCGGGGCTTACGTACTCGTAGAAAAGTCACGGTAAAAAGAAACTTCAGTAAAATATGAGTTCCAAAGTCAAAAAAGAGCCAGAAGATAATATAAATACAAACTGTCAAATCAGTACAGAATCTTGCAAAAATAACATCTAAAAGCGATGAGATAAATATTGTAGACTGCCATAGGATAAATCGATTGTACATTAATAAAAATTAGGTCAGGTGTCATTCTCCTCTACGGGCAGGACGGCGACACTCTCGGCTTTATCGGCCCTCTGAGGCTCGTGGCGTCGGCGACGGAGGTGACGATTGAGACTGTGCCGGTAAAGGACCACCCCGGCAACTATGAACAGCACGATAGCTAGCAGGAAGGCCGCAACAAGGACTATTGAGAACAGGCCGCTCAGGCCGGCTCCGGAGCTGGCCATGGGTACGTAGTCCGGCTCGTCGCAGAGGTCACCCGTCCATCCGGTGGGGCACTGGCAGAAAAGTCGTCCCGGAGGAATCGACTTGAATAAAGATAGGGTTGGAATCGGTTATCATGGTTGCTTTGGTTATCTAGTTGGCTTACAAATGACTGTAGCTAGCCCCTCAGCTAGCGAGGAGATGAGCAGAATGTCAATTCCACTGACTTGTTCACGGATTCATTAGGGTGTGTAGCATAGTAGTACACTTTGATCCAGACTTTTACATCTTCAAGTACTGCACATGTCTTTGTAACTCCTCGAGGGGTTGAACTGCCCGGCAATCTCCACGCCAATATTTGTGTGATAAACCCAAATTAAGGGTGGCCGAGAAAAAAAGTCAGATGCATTTACCACTGAGCTACTCTGCCTCAAGGGTCGTACTTGTACTCGTAGATTGCCTTCAACTCCCAGTTTACAGGGACCCTAAGGCAGCTGCGCAGTCCTTACCCGACAATGTCCGCCTTCCTGACACAAGCCGCCATACAGCTCGACGAGTATCGTCAGCTCCCGGTCTGTGCAGTTCGTGATCGGTGGCACCGTCATTCGCATTGTTGGCACCGTTTCTTGTTTATTGATTCTTGCTTGATTGAGCAGGGCTTAATTACCCGGTATTGTGGTTTATCAAGTTTATTGTCGTGTCAAGGGTATAGATGAAAGTAACTTGACGCGCGGAGGAGAGGCGCAAAGTGACAGTTGTTTTAGTTGTAAATCTTAGAGTAGAATAGGGCATAGAATGGACGGCAGGCTCAGGAGCGCTGCTTTAATAATACGTGTATGCGCTAAAGCGGGGGTGGCTGAGCAGGTGGGTAATGAGTGAGAGAAGTACTGCAAGCTGGACACGCTATGTATTTACTGCTGGCTGTGAGCCGACGCACAATCATAAGTTTCAGTTTTGATAGTTTTTCATTTGTAGCAAGGGGTCGGAAAAATGTTTCACCTCAAGGCCAGATGGAGAATCCAGCGTATGACTGCGGACCAGGTAGAGGAGAGAGGAAGTGGGAATAGAGAAGGGAGAAGAGAGATAGGAGAAAGGAGAGGAGGCGACGGAATAAATGAGAAGAGAGAAGACAAGAGGAGAGGAGAGAGGAGAGAAAGGAGAAGAGTAGAGAGGAAGAGAATAGAGAAAGAGAGGAGAGAGGAGACAAGAAGAGAGGAGAGATGAGAGAAAGGAGCTTGATCAGACTGGATTGCTATTGTGAAGCTTCAGAGGATCCGAGGGCTGGATAAAGAGGCTTTGCTGGCTGCATGTGGCCCGCGGGCCGGACCCCTGATTCGCTGACCCCTGATTTTTAGCATTGATTTTATTGGCCACGGTACGCTCGTATTGCTACAGAGTCATAGAGATTTTTCTCGAGACCTGTTGTTTTACAAAATTGGGTCTTCTAGTGGCTCTTCTCTGACACCATGCAGACACTCCCTGACACCACAGACACTCCCTGACACCACAAACGGACACTCCCTGACACCACAGACACTCCCGGACACCACAGATACTCCCTGACACCACAGACACTCCCTGACACCACAGACACTCCCTGACGCCACAGAAACTCCCTGACACCACAGATACTCCCTGACACTAAAAACGGACACTCCCTGACACCACAGACACTCCCTGACACCACAGACACTCCCTGACACCACAGACACTCCCTGACACCACAGACACTCCCTGACACCACAAACGGACACTCCCTGACACCACAGACACTCCCTGACGCCACAAACGGACACTCCCTGACACCACAGACACTCCCTGACACCACAAACGGACACTCCCTGACACCACAGACACTCCCTGACGCCACAAACGGACACTCCCTGACACCACAGACACTCCCTGACGCCACAAACGGACACTCCCTGACACCACAGACACTCCCTGACACCACAGACACTCCCTGACACCACAAACGGACACTCCCTGACACCACAGACACTCCCTGACACCACAAACGGACACTCCCTGACACCACAGACACTCCCTGACACCACAAACGGACACTCCCTGACACCACTGACACTCCCTGACACCACAGATACTCCCTGACACCACAAACGGACACTCCCTGACACCACAGACACTCCCTGACACCACAGACACTCCCTGACACAAAAGATACTCCCTGACACCACATCGGGGCGCCCAAAATTAAGTTATTCTTGACTAAAGCTGCCGTGCGCTGATTGACGTCTGTGCGATGTAAGCTCCTCTTTTATGCATCACAATAGCATCGCCTGTTTAACTGCACAAGGGCAAAGCATTACTTGCTACCGGCTCTTTAGGAGAGCTCAAATGCTTTTCGAATCTGTCGGGACTAAAAATAGCATTTGAGTTACAGATCATCAAAATTGAGCAAGGACCCCCACCGTGTTTACACCTTTGGCTGAGGCTATGAAAGTGGTCCGTTGGTTACACATGGCGTGTATGAGCAGAATTAAGACACCGAGTTAGTAGTCTTAATTAGCGTATTAGGGCTATGCGGCATGCATTAAACGCGCATTAAACGCGCATTGCAATAAGCTAATAACAAAAAATATTTAACTACTGGCAGTAGGGCATATAGAACATAGTCTGCTACAAAGCAAAAAAGTTATTTTTCTAATTAAGACGTCAGTTTCCACATGAACAGTTACAGTCTGAGGTGGGTTGACAAGGTTGTTAAGGTCAATTTTTTTATGCTGCTGGAAGCTTTGAAATTTTAATTTGATAATTATTTCAGCCTGGTATCCACGTATTCAGTTTGTTTTACCGCGTGTGTTTCTAAGAAATACCGTACTGTTTAAAATGCATTTTAATCGCCAGTCGCAAGTGCAGCAACGCCCAACCCACCAGTGAACCGAGCTTCTATCACATTTATCTACTTCTAACACCATGGACACAATTTACCATTGTATGATTTTGGAGGGGTATTTTCGAGTCTACCGATAATCTACCGATGCACGCCTTTTCGAATGTCAACAGGCAGTAGTGTATGTCGATTGGCCGAATCCCGATTGCATGGCCTCTTGTCTGGAAAAACCTGCCTTCGCACGCAAAAAAAGTAGCTGCATTTGATTCGCATTTCCGTGCTGCCGAAACCAATTGCATAGAAAGGAATCCGCACACTTTGCAATGTTTTATTTTTCAAATGTGCATAATTATATTCGTTGCAAGTTCGAGATATGCTAAGTCGAAAAAATATTGTTAAATGAATGTCTGGTATCATGGCTCAATTTGTCGAAATGGGATGTTAGATTTGAAACACACATTGATCTGTTATTATCCTAAAGGGAATCCATAAATATCAATATACATCAATATATACATATATTGTATATCAATGCATCAGTAAAAAGCAAAGAAAAAGTTCAGGACTTCAACTGAGCGCCTTCAGCGCCGATAATGAGCTGATCGAATTGCAGATTGTGGCTGCCCGCATTCTCTAGGCTGCTGGTTGAGCTGGCTACCAGCAGTTCGATGTGCCGCCGGCGTCGCTTAGTTGCCATAGCAACAGCTACGAAGGAAGCCACTGCCAGCAGGGCCAGCAGCACAGCGGCAGCGGCCAGGATGAGCAGAACCGGCCAGCCGCTCGGGGCCGGTCGAGACAGGCTGGCGCCCACCATGGGCACGTAGTCGGGCTCGTCACAGACGTCCCCGGTCCAGCCCGACGGGCACTGGCAGAAGACTCTCACTTTTGTCAGAGCCTAAAGGCGATGATGCAAGTGAAATTGGACAATTGTATGATAGAGTTACCGTTAGCAGATAAAAACACTAATTGTTGGTGCCGGAGCAGCTCAGAGGTAAAGGCATCTGCTAGCTGCCTCTCGTACCACGACCCCTGGTTCGATTCCGCGGTGCACGCTCATCTTAATTTGAGGCTTTGAGTACGAAAAATTGGCCAGGGGTTTTGAGCGATTTACAAGCATGAGGGCCAACCTCCAAGGCACAGAGAGTGTACATGCCTGCATGACGATTAGAAAGGCAGGGCCGTGGTGCATCCTGTGTGAGCGTGTGTGCATGTATGACGTGTTCAGGAGTCAGCAGAAAGGGCCAGGGTTCTTACAACTCCCCTGCGAGTAATAATTGTTAGATTATCACTAATTATTCAAGCCTTAATTGTCACCTGACAGAAACCGCCCTCCAGACAGACGCTGCCGTACATGTCCCGGAGGATTTGCAGTTGGCTTTCGGTGCAATTCTTCAGCAACGGAAATGAACTCATGACTGTATTTGATATGGCTGTAATTCTTAGTCTATCGACAGGTAGCAGCACGAATTTTGGGTAATACTCTCGTTTTTAGCGGGATGGAGGATTGATTGCAGAGCGGTATATTTATAGCCAAGCAAGTGTGGCATTGCCCCTCCCCAATTGAAGTAATAGTTGACATGCTATTAAGCGTGGGCGAGGGCTAGACAGACAGGCCTGCCACAAAGTAAAAGATGGTCCGCGTTCTTCGCTCTACCCCCCAAAAACAAGCAAGAATGCGAATGCCCTCGAAACTGTATGCCAATGATGAGAGATGATACGCTTGTCGGCAATTCATTTTACAAGGTTGTTACTTAGAGAAATTCCGTTTTTTGGTTGTTTGAAATAACGTCCAAAAAATAGGTTTGTTTTGCTTCAGGTTGTAAACACAATGAAATTACGAGCGTAAAAAGTAGAACGGCGAGAATTTATGAGTAATGTGTCGCACTCTGGACTGTAGCTCGAAAAGGAACATTCGAACTCACGCTGTTGTCCTTTAGCGCAGAAACCTAAAGGACAAGATTTAGTCAAGGTCCTTGGACCTTGACCGAAGCTGCAACAAGGCCTAGGGCAAGAAGTGCGATAGCTGTGGCAAGATGAACCACCTCGCTAAGGCTTGTCTCAGTAGCCGTTCGCGCATCAACGCACTTGGCCACAACTCGGACGAACCGACCGACCAGTCATACGAGGAAGTGTTCTGCACGCTGGAAGACAAGAACGGGAGCGCAAAGTTCGTCATCAGCATCAACGGCCACGCAGTCAGGGCGCTCATCGACAGCGGAGCGAGCTGCAGCGTGCTCGACCTGTGCACCTTCAGGCGGATCAGCAACCCGGGCACCAGGATCGAGCCCTGCAGCACAAGGGTTTTCCCACTTGGCGCAAGCCAACCGCTGGCCGTTGAGGGACAAGCCAGGCTGATCGTGTCGGCAAACGGGCACAAGCTGCAGCCGAACTTCATCATCATAAAAAGCAGCTGCACCCCATCATCGGAAGACAGACCAGCACCGAGCTCGGCATGCTACAGGTCGGCCCAGGAGCCAACAAGCAACCCGTATTAGTGACAGGTCTCACCGGGTCACGAAACATCAACGACCAGCACCCGACCGACAACCCGCAGCTGCAAAGCGTCCTGACCGAATTCGAGGATAGGTTTCACGGCATCGGCTGCGTCAAAGGCGTCCGCGTTACCATCAAGCTGCGTCCCGAAGCCACGCCAACATGCCAAGCACCGTCACGCGTGCCAGTGCACCTCAGAGACGCCGTCAGAAAAGAGCTGGAAGAGCAGCTTGCTCAGGGCATCATCGAGCGTGTCCACGGACCTACAGCATGGTGCTCAAGAATGGTGGCTGTTCCAAAGGACGACAAGGGACAAGGGAATCCGCATCACCCAGGATCTCCGCGAGGTCAACAAATTCGTGATTCCCGAGAAGCAACCGATTCCCACATTTAAGGAGGTTACGGACGAGATGTTTCTCAGAGTTAGATGTCGCCAAGGCCTTTCATCAAATCGAGGTGGCCGAAGATTCGAGGGAGCTCCTGACCTTCTCAACGCCACTAGGCCTTATGCGACTGAGGCGCCTCTGCATGGGCTATACGTCAGCCTCCGAAATCCTGCAGCGCGTGATGACGACTGTTCTGAGCGGACTCCCGGCGTGCGCTGGGTACACGACGACATCCTCATCTACGCCAAGTGTATCGAAGAGCACAACCAGCGACTGCGCGACTGTCTGCAGCGGCTGCGAGACCATAATATCACCCTCAACAGGGCGAAGTGCAGGTTCGCGCAGCAAGAAGTCGACTTCCTCGCCATGCGCCTCACAGCAGCCGGAATCCATCCCAGCACAGAGAAGGTGGCGGCCATTAACTGCTTCTAAAGACCGACCAAACGCTACCGAGGTCAGCCTCGTCACCTTTGTCGCTCGCTTCATTAGCAACCTGTCCGACAGGGCACGGCCGCTCCGAGATCTGACAAAGCACGGGGCAGAGTGGACGTGGGGCGACCATCAAGAAGCAGCTTTCATCGACATCAAGCGCACGTTAGCCAGTAGCCAGGCGCTGGCATCCTTCAGCAAAGACCTGCAGTCCCAGCTGATTGTCGATGCCAGTCCAACCAGAGCCGGCGTCATCCTAGCCCAAGTGCAGCCTGATGGTTCGATTCGACCGGTGGCCTACGCGAGCCGCAGCCTCAGCGCCACCGCGAGCAGCGGTACTCGCAGACCGAGCGCGAGGCACTCGCAGTAAAGTATGGCTGCCTAAAATTTCATCATTATCTAAGCGGCTGTGAGCACTTTAAAGTCATAACTGACCACAGACCGCTCGTCTCGATGTTCAGCCCAGGATCTCGGCCGCATGGGTCTCGAACACATGGCTCTCCGACTGCAGGACCTTGCCTTCAGCGTCGTTTACCAGCCCGGAGCCGGAAACCCGTCCGACGTGCTCAGCCGGCAACCGCTACCGCAGCCGCCAAACAACGGAGGCGAGCGGGCCGACGCAGCGTTCGTTGCCATGGTCATACAGGCAGCGACTTCGGTGTCTCTCAGCATATCAGCGATCAAGGCGGCTTTGGAGCAGGACCCGACAGTGCAGGCTGCATGCCGCGCCATTCGCACCGGCAGCAGATCTGAAGGACATCCGAGGCGTCAGGCACGAGCTGTCGGAACACGATGGCCTCCTATTGCGCGGCAGCCAGCTGTTCGTGCCTGGGGTGCTGCGGTTCCGGTGCCTTCAACTGGCCTATCAAGGACACCAAGGCATGCGGAAGACACTAGACCGCCTGCAGTCAAAGGTGTGGTGGCCCGGCATGCGCTCGGCAGTGGAGACTCATGTGGCCACCTGCATCAGCTGCACGGCCTGTAACAGCGAGGCGACTACGAAGGCAACGCCCTTGAAGCCGTCGGATCTGCCGGATGGGCCGTGGCTCGATCTCGGCCTTGACTTCCTGGGGCCCGTCGAAGAAAAGTCGTTACTCGTCTGCACCGATCACTTTTCTCGATTTCCGCTGGTTGAATTTATGGCAGACACAACGGCCGCCGCCACCATACGCGTGCTCAGACGGTGGTTTAGCATCTTCGGCCAGCCGCTCAAGGTGTCAACCGACAACGGGCCGCCTTTCTCATCATCGGATTTCACCAGCTTCATGAAAGACCAAGGAGTCCACCATCGTCGGATCACGCCGCTCTACCCGTAGGCTAACGGAGCCACCGAGCACTGCAACAAGGGGCCTCAACAAAGCCATACGCGCAGATGTCGCCGAAGGCAAAGACTGGACGGCAGCTGTCGACGAATACCTGGCCGCGTACCGGCGCACGCCGCACAGCTCGACAGGAGTCGCCCCAGCTAACCTGCTCTTCGGACGCCAATTCAATGACACAATCCCCAGTCTTCACCACTCGCGACCTGTGAAAGCGACGCTTGTACATCGGCCTTGCGCGTACAATTCATGCACTTCAAGTGCGGCGATTCTCCACCCTCCTCACTCTGGTGGCGTGATTTTATTTCATAGTCTGAAAATCAATAAATATCGATCAGCCCACCTAGCAGGGCTCCACCTTTCGTCTCAGCAAACTCTGGCCTTTCTTACTATAGCCATTACAAGGACAGAAGAGACGAGACGAGTCGAGAAAGCCAAGTCAAGTCAAGTCAAGTCAAGTCAAGTCCATGGACCTACAGCATGGTGCTCAAGAATGGTGGCTGGTTAATTAGCAACGGCAGAGGAGCAAGCAATGAAACCACTTGGGTCGCAGTTCTTCTAATTGTGCATGCGAATCGTCAGATGTAATATGTTGATATGGGGGGGGGGCGAGGCAAGGCTAGTTGAGGGTGGTTGGTTGCCGTTTTTTCCATAATTGTAGCCATTGAGGAGGACTCAGGCCCGGATGAGGCTAATCTATTGAGTTTCGCCGTCTCAAGTGGCGTCAGCACCAGCACGTGTCGATCCACCCCTTAGATACATGTAGCTTAATTAATTGGCTTTCAAATTGAAGCGTTCTTTATTAATTCCTTCTGGGGAGGACCCTTTGATGGAGGAATTTCAGTGAAGGCCTTTTTCTGTTTAGGGTCTGAACAAAAACAATTTTTTTGCGCTGGTTTTCTGTTAACTTATCGCTAAAAAATGCACCGACGATCAACTAGGCGGGTCGTTCTCAAAGTTTCGACGTAAGCAGTTAAGCAAATTTTTTTTAATCCGCCTTAAATTGAGGGCTTATTTTTTCATGTGGCTCGACAATACTATTAAAAATAAACGTTTATGATTATAAACAGTCATTTTTATTTAAAATTCTTGAGTAAATGTCAAGAGTCTGCGCATCTTCGTTTTTTAATTTATTTTTTGGATTATCGCTTTATAGCGTAATACCCATTTTATAGATACAATATTTTTCTCACGTGGTCGTATCAAAAAGTAAAACTATCAAATATTATTTATATCTTGATTTCTTACAACCTGAAAGCCATTAAAACCTTTGGCTTGTTGAATTGACGTTTTTATTTTGACTTTTCTAGAAGCGTGACACTGTATGGGATGAAAAAAACTAACTTTCAGTTCATTCGTTCAGCTGATAGAATCAAAAGAGAGGTGTGTTTTCATCTGTTATTAAGAAAGATGGTCACAATTTACAATATAGTATCAAATTATTCAGTGTCATTTAAAATTGTAAGAATTATGTTAATTAAATCACGAGTTTTTAGTTTTTCAATAGCACAAAATTAACCTAACAAATACAGATTAATCTGTCTACAATAAAACAAGCAGTACCAGAGTAGTTCTGTTTCAAAGCCTTCATCTGTGGCTTGAAAAAAAGTACTGCCTCTATGCCCCTAGTAAAGTATTAAAAAATTCTCAGCACATTGTTAGGTTTTTGGAAGGTATTTTTGTACATCTAAAATAAACTTGGCCATTTAAATGCCCAATCTGTTGATGAAAAACAACAGAATTTTACGCTTTGTACTTAAATTTATACTGATCTAATTTAAACTGGGTGTTGTTAGTTGTTTTTACTCAAAAGAAGATTTTTAGACTGATTTTTTAATATTTTATAGTACATTTTAAGTAGTCTGAAACAAAAATTAATATGCTAAGAAGCAGGAAAGAATAAAAGATGAATAAAAATGATGCCGTGCATTTTTATAGAAATACCATGAGAAAACAGTCTTGCATCTATGTATGAAATGATAGTTATAATTATGAAACTAATTTTCTAGAGTTTACTAAAATAACATTTCTATGCTTCTTACTTTCTAATTAGATCGATTATGCATGATTAGTGATCTCAATTTTTAGGTAATAGATTCGGACTTTTGTTACATACCAACGACAAAAAGAAAATAGAAACATTTTTTAAAATTACTACTGGCAATGGTAAAAATAGTACATCAGAAACGAATAATTATGCCAGGGACGTCGCCATGGATTCTATGGTTGAAGGGGGGGGACGAAGCCAAGAATTCAGCATGTACACGACTAAATTTCTGCTGTATATTATTTTCGGAATGTGTTGTCAACTATCATTTAAGCGCCATAGGCACTCGTTTTAGTGCCTCAGCTGCACCACTTCAGCACTGCTGGCATTCATTTTAGAACCGCTGGCACACATTTTAGAACCACAGGATCCATTTTCGCGCCGCAGACACTATTTTTGTCGTCCTGAAGCAACATTATTTTTTTCCATAACAGGTCAACGAAGGAATGCATGGTGGGGGACAAAGCATTTTACTGGGGGCTTGTCCCCTGCTGCACTGCCCCCCCCCGGTGGCGACGCTACTGATAACGCCACATCAAGTATTAAAAATTTATCCACATCAGCTCACTGCTTGAAGCTTAAACGTAGATTTATGTCAATAAGTCTAAGAAGTTAAATCTCAAAACCTATACATTTATCAAATAAATAAATGAATTCCGTTCACTTTCAGCTCAAAAGCAACTGCTTCTTTAGTATGCCATCAAAGAAGCAGCGCGCTCGCGAGTCTTATAAAAAATGGGAGAATAAAAAGCGTTCCGCTGATCTTGAGGGATTCAAAGAGCAGAATCGATTGAGACAAAAAAAGTTCTATTACAAACAAAAAAGTATCATGGAATCGGACGCAGTAAAAGACCAGAGAAGACGTCAGATTAAGCCTAATTCAAGGAATGATACTAAACAGATTAAGAGCACTGCGAATGAGCGATTGAGTCGGTCTGAGGCTGCTAAGCAGCGGGAGATGAGAAAGAAAAAGGAAGAAATTTCGCGTTTGCTTGAACGGTTGAAGAAGGTGGAAGAAGAAAATAAAAAGCTGAAGCAGCAGAAGCGGCGAAGATCTAAGGCTGCTGTTTCTAGACAAGGTGCCTCTGACGATTCAGATGCCGCCGTCAAGCATATTGTGGATAGCGTCGTAGCAGTGAAACGAAAGAAGCACATGCAAGGCGTAGTTCGGCGCATTTGTGAGACTGCTGAGACTCCTGGAGTAAGAAAAGAGGTGCTCCGGCGATTGCACTGTTCCGGGAAAATTTTGAAGCCGCTTCCACCGCCAAAAGTGAAAAAGTTGCCAATGGCTGTTTCGGATTTTTTGTGTGAGGACCAAAACTCACGGGCGACTGCTGGAAGAAAAGAGACCGTGCTCAGAGGGTCGGAAAAGAAGCAGAAACGCTATCTTCTTTACGGAATGCAGATTTTGTACGAAAAATTTCTGTCTGAACACCCGACTGTAAAATGTAGCAGGGCTTCATTTTACCGTTACAAGCCGCCACATGTGCTTCAACCAAAAGTAGGCAATCGAGAACAGTGCCTGTGCCCACTGTGCACCAACGTCGACCTTTTGGTTGAAGGAATTTGTAAAGCAAAGCTAATAGATTCAACAGCTGACAAGCATGATCTTCTACGGAAGATTGTTTGCTCAGACGAGTCGTACAACTGTCTGAACAATATATGCCAGAAGTGCACTCAGCTTTCTCCTATCAAAGCTGGCGCCGCTGCTAATCAGCCAATTGTTGTGTACGACAAGTGGAAGCGTAGGACTGATGCGAATGGCATGGAGGTTGTAAAGAAAACGATGAACTGTGAGTTTGCCATAGCAAAACTTTTGAAACATTTGCGCAAATATGGCGCCCACTTCCTGCGCCTCCGACATCAATTTCGCGCTATTCGTCAGCTGAAGGACAATCTGGGCGAGCACCACCTGGTGCTACACATTGATTTTAGCGAAGCGTATGGCGCAAAGTACCACCGCGAGACGCAACCAGCCCATTTTGGAGACCGCGGGCAGGTTACAATTCACCAGGGTGTCGCCTACGGGGTGTGTGAACGGCGAGGTGTGTCATTTGCTTCTCTGTCGTTGGACCGCAACAAGAAGGCGGAAGCAATTGTTGCACACCTGCTACCTGTACTGAAGCACTTTTTATCCGTCTTAGGTGAAGTTGAGCGAGTCACCATCATTTCCGACTCCCCCAGCAGCCAATACCGCAACAGAATGACAATTTTTTTGTTTGATCGACTGTTGCGGCGAATTGGCATCCATCGCTGGCAGTGGATCTTCACCGAGGCTGGCCACGGCAAGGGTGCCGCTGACGGTGTGGGAGCGGCCATTAAGCGGCGTTGCGACAACCGGGTGTCTACAGGTGAGCAGAGGCAGGTGGTCACGGTGCAGGACATGATGGAGGCAATGATGATCGGTGGCAGTAATGAAGAGAAAAAGATTTTGCTTTTCGAGGTTACAACCAGTGACATCGAGGAGTTTGGAAATGTGCTGCAGATGGTGAACCTGTCTACAATGCCGGGCATTGCCAACTGCCACCACGTCTGCCGAGTTGATGAAAGCGGCATCTTGTATCGGGAGCTGGTCTGTCTCTGCACAAAAGCTAATGATTACTGTCGGTGCCACAACGCTAGACTGTGGCAACCGCTGGCTTTGCCACCGATGCCAAGACAGCAGACAGTGCTTTCGGTGAAAGATGCAGCTGGTGCCGCAAGGTGTTCAACTGGCAAGCGTGTCAGGGGTCAAGAGCGAGGTCGGGGTCATGGTAAGTCGGGGACTGAGGTCGAGCGCTGCAGTTCTACCATCTGTATTCAGCCTGCAAGTTTGAGAATCCAGTGGATTCAATGCGATGGCTGTGATGCCTGGCATCATTGTGAATGTGCTGGCTTTCCACCAAAGAGCAACCTGCCACAAAACTATTATTGCTCACCTGATTGCGCCTTCGACCTCACACAGGCTGAGATGAGGGAACTTTGAACATGAACGAACTCAACTCACATGGGAATCAATTTTTAGTTTTTAATGCTATCAATATTTAGCTTTTTTATTACGAGCAAAGCATCGATCCATGACTTAGGTTATAGAAAGTTTTCTTTAGGTGGGTTTGAAAGACACCACTTGGTTTTTAATGAAGACACCACACAAAAGTTGAAAACTTTATGCACCACACACTAACTATAATTGGAAAGATCTTAATTAATCTCTACCGGAACTTACTCGGTACCGGCACCGAACTGGATAACATGCATGGGCGGGGGTGGAGAAAAACGATCTTGGAATCATTTTGACAGCAATGCTATGTACATCAAAGATCAGAACAGACAAGGGGTGAAGAAGAGAGAGAGAAATTTTCTTCAACCAGTCTGTAGTCAGTCAGTTTGTCCCCCAGTCGGGGCAGTACAGAAGCTCAGCGCTTATGGTCTCACAAAAAACTAAGTCTAGTATTGGGTTATAGCGATAGATCCCAGTCAGCCGGCCATCTGGTGTGACTACAGCTGACCTCTTTAACCCATGGGGATATGCCATTGCAGTAAGGTCAAGGTCCACATGCTAAAGCACGCGGCCCCTTAGTGCTTTTACAGATCCATGCTAAGGAAAGTCACGGCTACAAAGAAGCACCCAAAGAAACTCTTATCTATCACTTCTATAACAAAAATTTGGGCGTGTAGACATCAAACAGTTCTAAGACCCTACAGTGCTACATGTACAATTTATAAGTCACCCGAGACGACAGGCTTTACTACGTGAGATGCCCCAAATGCCAAATTCTCACGTTAAAAAACCTAAAACAATGTAGGAGTCAACACACAATACTAAAAAAATAATTTAGAGCATATAATGAAAATAGCTACTGTAGTCTTTTAAGCATACAGTGGATCGATTCCTGAATCTCGTGTAGGTCTTTTAAAGGACAGTCATCAAGGCATACAGTGTATTATTTATGCAAAAGTAAACTATATTTTCTGAATTATCTTCAAAACCTGACTTCAAATCTGAAGTAAAATAAAGCTCATTATATTAGCTCCATATTAAATAAGCTAACATTTTTATGTATTTTTGAAGTTTCTAAATATTCAATGCTGTTGAAGCTATGCAAAGCCTTCTCAAAATTTGTTTCGAAGTCCTAATAAGTACTGGCAAATCAGTGGTTTGTTTCATATTCTTGTATCAAGGAATTGGATTCGAATATGTGCTTCATTTTACAAATGAGATTTTTCCACTGGTGCTTGTTATTTTTTTCTTTTTAAATTTAGCTTATTGAAACTAAATGGTGAATGGTTGAACTTCAAAGAAAAACAGTTTTTTAATTATTTTCATACAGAAAAATTGTTCTAATATTACAGTAAATCATTTTGTTATTGTTATTGTATTGTTATACCCATTTTAGATTACTTTTATATGCTGTATGTTGTTGCATTATTATCATTGCTTTGATAAATTTCACAGATGCATGTATTTTTTCCAAATTACTCTAAAACCAAAATAAGGTATGTGATCTTACTTTGCATGCATTTAACCAATCCAACAGCAATTTCAATGAAAGATTAAAGTTAGAATAGAAATACCGATATTTACCCTAAACTGCCTTGTTTCTGACTTTCACACTACATGTGCTAGTAAGCTATCAGATAACTTCTAAATTCTAACATCTCTACCTGGTGAGCTTGCAATTTATGCGCTCCATGAATATTACATACTTTTAGAAATTGAACAGAGTTCGCATTTTAAAGTTACATCAAAAACAAATTTAAATGAATTTTCTGAAGAAAACGGAGAAAGTAGTATTCAAAATAATGATGATCTCATTTACATTTTCTGAATTTTTAAGAACTTGAAGACAAACAAGTTTAACAATAACGATGTCCGAAAAGAACTTTTTTCTTTGAAGTTAAAAACGTGTGGTGTAACTGTTTTTTAATAGTAAAATAAAATCAAATATGACTATTTAAGTGTGTTTATCTTTGTAACTTAATAAAAAAATAAATAGACAAAATATTACTTTTAGGTGTTTCATATGCATTTTAATTAGATATTGCAGGACAACAACTTTGTCGTCTATACATCCTTACGGTAAAATAAACAAACACGCTTATTTATTGAATATTCAAGGATTTTGTGGTTTAAAAAACCTATATGGGTTGTGGTGCCACAAATGAAAATTTTAAAGCCAAAAGAATAATATTTCATGCTTTTTAATTTTTTGTTCATAAATTCAAGCTAAGATTTGAGAACGACCCAGGCACCAAAGTTCCTTATTTTATTTCCAAATTGTTTAAGACTAACTAGTAAGTATTAAAACAAAGAAATAACTCTGCGTTGTAATAAAAATAAGAAAGGACTAAAATTGACTAATGATGTACAGAAACTAGTTTATTTACAATACGATTTGATTTTGAAGCAATTTCTTAAATTTTTCTTTGGCAGAATTTTCTAGAATATTCACCAGTGACGACTGCAAATTGGAAAACAAACGTGTATATAGATAGACGTTATTAATAGTTATCGTTCGTCGAAAAAAGTGTCGTTTATTCTAGAACGTCTTGAAGTTTTTTGTGTAGGCCCTAGTCAACAAGCAAACAATTATGCGATTACTCACTGAGATAGCTCATTTATTTTGTATAAAATGAATAAAACGAGATCAGTCTATTCAGTTAGGCCCTAGGCGGCAGGGCAGGCCAGTTAGGCCTATACTACAGCCTACAGCTACAGGTACGGCATATGTGAGCCTAGGCCTAATAAAGAATAGAAAAGCAAGATGTTAGTAGACCTAGTGCTTTGTATATGACAACGAAGTAGGCTGAAGGCGGCCTGAAGCCTGAAAGCCATATTGACTAATGACTATAATGTCAGTAGACATATTTTTAAAAGCCTTAGGACTAAGGACTTGAGTGTGGCACCTGGTAAAATTAGGAATCTGCAGCAGAATCAGAATGAAATAGCTTGCTAAAATGCGGAACGCCGGAACCTGTAGTGAAATGGTAAAATGCAGAATGAGCAATGGAATCTATTAACTTTAACTAAAATGCACATGCAAAGTAGCTAAAGTGCATTATGATCTATTATATATAATCTTATAACAATAAAGCTTTCAAAATTTTACCAGACTTCTAGAAAGGAAATTGATAATAATTTTCAACACCCATTAGCCATATTATTCATAAGAGAACCTATAATATCTTTTTTATACAGTTAAAATGCTATAGGCAAAGCTATATAAATTAAAAAATAACCTTTTTTATTCTTATGTTTTGCATTTTACTTCAAGTTAGGCCTAGTGGATTATGCAGTTGATTTTACATTTTACCATTTTGCTATAGATTCTATATTTTACTGTGCTATTCTATTCTAATTCCATTGCAGATTCTGCATTTTACTGAGGAGGGTAGGCTACTCATAAGTGTAACATTGGCATGGTACACATTTTTGACTAAAAATGTTGTGGAGCATAGTGGACATAATCCTGATTATGGTCTATATCCATATCTATCCATGACCCTGGTTGTCTAAATTTTTATAGCCTAGGCCTAACTATATCATGGCTAATTAATGAATAATTTCC
This sequence comes from Macrostomum lignano, assembly GCA_002269645.1. Taxonomy (NCBI): domain Eukaryota; kingdom Metazoa; phylum Platyhelminthes; family Macrostomidae; genus Macrostomum; species Macrostomum lignano. The sequence continues at coordinate 300,038 of NIVC01000352.1, forward strand.
TGTTTTACTCTTCTTATAACTTTTAATAATTTAAAATCAAATGGCAATCACTCTCTATTGTTTACTATAGAGAACTCTATTATTTTATTTATTTAGAGGGGCCATAGCCCAGTAGTAGCGCAGCTGCTCTGGTGTGCCAGCAACCCAGGCTCAATTCCAAGTGCGGTCACATTAATTTGGGGGTGAATTGGAATCTCGGCTTGGCTCTGCTTGTGCAATTAATGGCCTTGAGAGCCAACCCCCCAAGGTGCAGTAAAGTTTACATGCCTAACAATAAAATAAAGTTTGGGCCACTGTGGACTCCTATGTGATTGTGTGCTTATGTACGTATCTGCGCGCTTGTATGCCTGCTCAGGGGAGTTGGCAGAATGGGCAATAATGCCTCTCGCCAGTTGTGCGACAATGTCGCTTAAAGTGTGCCAGGGTGCACACAACCCCCTGCCTCTAATAAAAAAACTCTATTATTTACTATACTATTGTTTACTTTATATTGTTTTATTATTAGGCCTATATTAAAATAAGTGAAGTAAAGAATGCAAGCAACAGTTTAACTTTTCATTCAATAATGGTATTTCATTTATTTATTATACAAAAATGGCTGGGACTGCATTTTTCTTAACTTTAGCTCCTAGCTACCATTCCAATTGCAAAATGTGATTGCTTGATATATAAAAAATATAAAAAATATATTGCTTGAGTCCTAACCTTAGAAAGTTAAAAGTTCTTCTAGGCTCACAAATTATAAAAAAAAACTAGCAACATTTATTCATTTCTATTGTTTTATCTCTCTCCTCTTTTGCCTGAAATCAAGGATTTCAATAATATTTAAGCTTAAGTCTAATATTGAGTGGCCAATATTTAGCCATATCTATATATTCTACCTAAAAACCTTTGTCATAGCCCATAGCCATAACAATTGCAATAAACTTGTCTTAGAGTTAGTTCTTAGAGCCCAAGTGCTTAAGTTAAAAGGCATGTCAACTCAAGCTTTTAGAGTGGAGCTCAAGTAACCTATATACACAAATGATATGTTATTCTGTTCAAATGACACCAGAAAATAGTTTGGCAAAAAAAGCAACAAGAATTAGACTTGGGAGAACAAGCAAGGGGATAATTAGGTACTATTATGTTAACTTGAGCTCATAAAGTAGAGTCTCTATAATTATCCCTCCTTGCTTGTTCTCATTTATCCCAAGTCCAATTTTCGTCACTTTTTGCAAAACCTAGCTTTTAGTGTCATTGTGAGCAAAAATGACATATCATTTGTGTAGATAGGTTACTCAGGCTCCACTTTATGAGCTCAAGTTGACAGGCCATTTGATTCCTGGGTTGACGAGGTTGTGGTCCAATATTGACCTTGTGCATGACTGTTTGCCTCCTTGCTTGCTGTCATTGCCTTAATTTTTGCCATTGCCAATAACTCACTTGGTCTTGCAGCTTGCATAAATGTCAAAGGGTATCAACTACAGCAAGTGGGACCACATCGAGGTCTCCGATGACGAGGACGACACTCACCCGAATATTGACACGCCCTCGCTGTTCCGCTGGCGCCACGAGGCCCGAGTCAAGCGCATGGAGGAGCTGGCCAAGGAGAAGTCGGACTTCGAAGCCGAATGGAAGCAGGTCGCCAGCCAGATTGATGAGGCCCAGCGTCAGGCAGATGCTGGAGACTCAGCGGCTGCCAGTAGGCTGGCCCAGCTCAAGGACCGGCTGAGCAAGCTGGAGGCCCATCGCCAGGAGCTGGCCAAGAAGGAGAAGTCTCAGCCGCTGAACATCGACACCATCTGCAAGGAGGGCAAGACCAGGACAATTATTAATAAGGCGGCCGCCCAGCCGCCGAAGCCTCGCACCGATGAGGAGACTTGGAAAAATCTCGAAGAATTTAAACAAAAATACGACAAAGAGATTAAAAAGTTTGGCATGTTCTCCAAATTTGATGACGCCCAGCGATTTCTTGAGGAGCATACGCATCTGGTTTGCGAAGCCGCCTGCGACCGATTGGTGCTGTGGTGCGTCGATCTGGCAGTTGAAGAGAAAGCCAGCCTGCTTGAATACGTTACCAAGCAGTGCATCTGCCTTCAGTTCCTGCTGAAACTCGGCGCCGAGCTGGGCACCGATCCGCGCAACTGTCTGCGCCAGTTCTACGCCCGCCTGCGCGATCCCCAGCCCGAGTACATGCGGGCATTTGAAGAGGAGCTGGCCGCGTTCAGGTGAGACATTGTCAATTTTTCCTATTGTTGCAGATTTATTAGCAGGACAGGAACTGGTTAAACCTAATTTTATTGCCCTCATTATGCCAGATTCTCAGGATGACCAGCCTCACAGATCCTCAGGTTCATGGCAGCACACCTCACAGATCCTCAGGTTGATGACAGCACACCTACCAGATCCTCAGGTTGATGGCAGCACACCTCCCAGATCCTCAGGTTCATGGCAGCACACCTACCAGATCCTCAGGTTGATGGCAGCACACCTCCCAGATCCTCAGGTTGATGGCAGCGCACCTCACAGATCCTCAGGTTGATGGCAGCATGCTGCACACCTACCAGATCCTCAGGTTGATGGCAGCATGCTGCACACCTACCAGATCCTCAGGTTGATGGCGGCCACCCTCGCTGATCCTTAAGAGGCTCAGGTCATCATTCTTCCAGCTCTTTACAGCTGCTCGCAGAGGGATGTCTGTCGATAAGATAGTCAGGCCCGTTGTTCAACATGTGTGATTGCGTGCCTGCTAACAGTACCTGTGTTGCGCGCTCACAAATTTAAATTTCAATCCAAATACTCCTAGCTAATTAGCACTAACTGCTCTTCCCATCTACTCAATTCCCTTGCAGACAGCGGGTCCAGGATCGGGCCAAAGCTCGCCTAGAAGACGCCATGCGCGAATATGAGGAGGAACAGCGCCAGGCCCGGCTGGGCCCCGGCGGCCTGGACCCGGTTGAAGTGTTCGACAGCCTGCCCGACTCGCTTAAGGCCTGCTTCGAGTCCAAAGACATTGCTCTGCTGCAGAAGACCCTAGCCGAGATGCCCATAGATGAGGCGCGCTATCATATGAAACGCTGCGTCGATAGCGGCATGTGGGTGCCCGACGCTTCGTCTAAAAAGCTTCTGGAAGGCGATGAGGCCGGCGCGGAGGCTGCGGGAGAGTCCGAGGAGGAGGCGGAGGGGGAGGCTGCGAGTGAGGGCAGAGATAAGAGCGAAGGCGATTACGCTGATCCAACCGCCTAACTCACTGTCTGTTGTCTGTAATTCCTTTCTTACAGGACTGTTTGGATGAATAATGAACCGGTCAAGTAGAAGTATAATGCACAACATTAGCAAGCTTCAACCCGTATCCTATGAGAAATCGTATTATATATATAAATTAATTTTTGTGTTTATAATAGAATGGCGCAGTTTCTTTGTTTTCATCTGTAACGCCTTTCTGGATCATTAATTATTAAATGTCAAACATCCCAGAGCCCCCTCAAACCTTTTAGTGACCTAAAAATGGCGCTTGTTGGTGAATTTTTTGTGCACTCAAAAATGCGAATGAAATTCTGTTAAATTTAACAAACTTGAAGAGCTCAGATTAGCTGGCCAATTCATATTTGACATTATTGTTTATTATGTATTGTTTGGGTAAAATTATTACAGATATTATCCCAGACTGTAACCATCTTTACCACACTTGCGCTCATTATATCTATATATTGAAGTCATGCTAACACAAATTGCTATGGCAACCAATTTATAATGAATAAAATCGTTAGAAGTGTAGCGATATCTATATATAATTAAGTTTGTATGGGGATTTTGTACTCCGGCTTAACCACAGTTGCCATTTAAATTGTGTTTGTGTTCTGTGGCACTTGAATTTATGGTATAGCAACAAGCTCAGCCAATCAGAAAAGTTGACGAGCGTTTTAACAAATTGGCTCAGCCAATCAGAATCGACGTGTTCCACTATAACAAATTTAGGGTCAGTTGGCTCCTATTTAAACCGCTGAGTTTTCCTGCTCGACGTCAACCTTTGAGCAGCTAAGCTGTAGGTGAGACTTACAGTTGATTGAATAAACTCAGTCGATCAATTTATCAATCATTTTTAGGAATCAAATTTGAAACCATGTCATGCACTTCAGGGCTGACGATCCGGTATCAATTCAAAGCGGCTTTAATTATGTAATGTAAAAATTCACCAGCTAAAAGCGCCATGACTGCTGTGCACAGCGCTAATTGAAGAGATGTACTTTTCTGTAGCCGAAGCTTCAATATAGGATTTTGCATGATAATGTAATAGTAGAATACATTCTCCGACCCTATATCCACATGCTAAAAATATATACAGTAGTCTCACCTTTCAAAAATCCCCTCCAAAAAGATATTTTCGTCACTGGTCGATTGGATCCAGTCGATCAGCAGCGTTCCTTCATCGGCAAGACTTCGATTGACAGGTAATTAATAGTTTGTAGAACCTTTGGGTTGTTCTAGTAGGAAAACCGATTCGAGAGAACCTGCATGGTTCTGTGCAGAGAGACTCACGTTTCACTAGCGAATCACTATCACGTACACCATTTTTTAAAAAACTTTGCCTTCGCAAAAATATGTCTGGTAAATAAACTTTTCTATTATTAATATTCGCCACGAGGTTTCGTCTCCAATTTCCGTTAACTTTTTTCACAGAGCATTGAAAATTTCTTCATGTATTGATTTGAAAAGTTTGCTATATTCTGAGGGATAAATTATGATCTTCAAAATATATAACGGCGAAAGAATTCGTTCAAGCGATATGCCTCCAAAAGCTATCACATTGCTATTTTCGCACTATCTTCTCATCGGCAATTTTCAATGCTCTCTACCTGTGAGCACTGGGACTGCTCTCTGTGAAAAAAATGTAAGCGGAAATTGGAGATTAAACCTCGGCGAATATTAATAATAAAGTTTGTTTACCAGACATTTTTGCGATGGCGAATTGTTTTTTTTTAAATGGTGTGATACTGATTCGTTAAGTGAAACGTGAGTGCAGTGAGCCAGTTCTCACGGTGGTTGGTGGCGGTGGATAAACTGGCTTACCTTTTTCGGCCATGTCTTTGGGAAAGATCAAATTATATACTGCTGCTGTCAAATGAGAAGTCTTGACTGAATGGCTCACAATTAAAATGCTAAATATTAAATATTAAATATCACCGGTTAATTTTTAGCGATGCAGTGCAGCGCAACTACTTTTTTTATTCGCGATTCTAGCTATAGGCATGGCTCATTTGGTCTTGACGTACTAATATAGTCGGCCTCTCAAAGGGGTGAGGAAGGGGGGGCGATTTGGAAGAGACAGGAGAGAAGGTCGGAAAGCATGCTTTTCTATTATTAATATAGGATGAAGCATGCTTTCCGACCTTCTCTCCTGTCTCTTCCAAATCGCCCCCCCCTTCCTCACCCCTATATAGACAATTGGACCAGCCGTTCCGGTTGTTGCTCTGCAAGAACCTATTCTACTGTAATTCTATTCTACCGTCAATAGCTATTACTCTATTTAGTACCTACAAAAGTGCACTAGCAGCTTATATGATAGTATTCATATCACCATGCAATTCAATACGTGCTAAAAGCATTCATAACCACGATTTATTAGTTGTACATTGTCCTGCCAATTTTTTTCCTAGATTGTCGCATCCATACTTTTGCAGTAAATCATAGTTTTAATGCTTGAAAAAACAAATTTAAGTGTATCCTTTTTCTAAGAAACGTAAGTTCATTTTCCTGGATCGTCAGTTGTTTATAAGTATGAAGTTTAGTACGAAGTTTATATCTGCTGTTGCAGACATTCCCATTAGACATTCCCATTAAAACGGGAATGTCTTTCAGTCAACCTGGTCACCTCAGCCTGAAGCTCAAAAAATTGATTGAAACCAATGTTAGTTTTAATATTTAAAAAATATTAAAATATAATATTGTGAAAACAATATAGGTCTAAGTAAAATATCAATAGTTTGATGGAATACAGGACTATATTGGTCTTATTTTGGATGCTAATATCTTTTAAAAATTGTTTTGTATTTTACTTTATTTGTGGTAATAAGATTCCTATGAAATGATGCCTAACTAGCTATTATTGTGCCACAACAAAACATTTTTGACATTAAGTCTTCTATTATCAATGCCTTAGATTTCCAATTCAATTAGCAATTCAATTGTATTCGATTGCTGTTTCATTGGTGATGCAATTACAATGATGAGTTAATTTTATTTAATTTTGTATTACTCTGCAGTTTATTACTAATAATATTTCTAAATAGTTCTTATAGAATATTGCTATTAGAATATAAAAAACAAGATTTTAGGTGTGAATTAATTTTTTTATATTGTAACATTTTTACTTTTTTAGATATTATTAATTATTATCAATTGTACAATAATATAAAATAATAAGACATCAATTTTTGCATGTTACAAATTTGTTATTTGAAAATTTATGATTTTTGTCATATCAACTCAATGTATTCATTTATATTGTTGTTCCTAATTAAGATATTATATATTTAAATTTTAAGGAAAGTATACAAAAAATATAAATTGCTGTGCCATTACTAGGCCCTATATAATAGACTTTATAAAGTATGATTCATAACAATAGTATATGATATTAGTTAAATGGTAAAAAAGTTTAAATAGACTATTTATAATATAATATAATATAATATTTAGATTTATAAAATATAGATCCTTCTATAAAAGTAGTATAAAAATATAAATTATATATACATATTATATTACAATACTATGCAATTGACTATTCATATTCAATGTGATTTATACAATCGAATATGAATATTGTTGTAGCAAGATTGTAGTACCATATTTTAGTATAGTCTTAAACTATTAATATTTATTATAATATTCATTCATTTCAGTTTCCTTAATCTAATAGTTGAGCAACAATGGAGAAGCTTGAAGCACTTGGTAAGTTTTTTATTTGCTAAAAAATTGGAAAACTATGCTAGCCATTGCAGCTCATTTTCAATATACTCTATATAGTACCTACAAAAGTGCACTAGCAGAACCAGATTCCATCTTGTAAGATGACCCTTAGCTAAAGTAGGCCTTTTGGCATTTATTTCTTGGGTAGATAAGCCCTTCTCATAATGTTTGAAGTTATTCAATTGTTTTTTTATACCCATACTTATGTTTCTCTCTCTAATATATCCTCAATCTAAGAGTAAGTTGTAGCCTAGTGGTTAGAGCATTGGACTCACAACTTGAAGGTCGGGGGTTCGATTCTCGACCCACTCGGAACAATTTGTGTCCTTGAGCAAGACACTTTAACTCTGCATTGCTTCAGCTCACCCAACTGTAAAATGGGTGCCAGCATTGGCTGGGGTAATTGAGGGTGCGTGTGGCGCCCCCCCCTCCCCCAGTCCTTAGACTGAAAAGCTGTACGCAGCCTTCAGATGCGCCGCGCAATAGCTGCGGCTGAGCTATCGGTTGCACATCTGGCCATTGAGGCAGGTACAATCAATCTAAAAGTAAATAACAAATTTCGACCTCCAATTTTGCAGCCGCCGAGCCGCAGAACCAGGCGCTGATCAAGCGAGTCGAGGACGCTTTCGGCTCGGCCGGCGCCCCGCTGCAGAAGCCCGGCCGGCTGCTGCTAGGCGAGGGCACGCTGTCCAAGGTGTGCAGAAAAAGCGAACAGCTCCGACAGTTCTTTCTGTTTAATGACATCCTCATCTACGGGATGCCGCAGTTCCGCGGCTCCTACACCAAGCAGCGGGTGCTGGAGCTGATCAGCCTCAGCGTGCAGCCTGTGCCCGGCCAGCCCCGCGCTCTCGACCTGCACTCGCCGCAGAAGAGCTTCCGGGTGGTGTGCAACACGGCCGCCGAGGCCGAGCAGTGGGCCCAGCGCATCCGACTCTGCTCCGAGGACTGCCGCAGGCGGCTCGGCCTGTCAGCCGGCATTTCGCCGGCCGCCGAGACTTCGCCAATCTGGGTGCCGGACAGCGCCGCCTCGGTGTGCATGCACTGCAAGACTGCCCAGTTTGGCGTTGTTAATCGGCGCCATCATTGCCGGCGCTGCGGCGCCGTTGTCTGCGCGCCCTGCTCAAATCGTACCTGGCTGTTTCCCAGCATCAGCGCCACTCCGCAGCGGGTGTGCCTGACCTGCTACAACAAGTTGAGCAGCCACTCGACTGCCGGTGCCTCCAGCTCGGCCAATGCTGACCAAAGCGAGTGATTGATATCTTGTTGTGGCTTTTCTGTGTGCTTGATGGGTTTTGTCTGAATCACAGATACTAAAATAACCTAAATGGGCCACTCAGGCATAGACTTGGTAAAACCGCTTTCTACTTTCAGTTCAGTAGCAAAGAAGAATACATAAGCTATTTTATAAAAATAAAGCCAGCTGAAACGACTTCAATAAGTTTAGAAGCCCAAGCTTGCAGGCGTAAACAGCTTGCTAATTGGTTCAGCAATAATGTACATTAGCCAGTCCACTGAAATGTACATGGCAGGGCGTAGTGTGGAAAGGCGCGTTTGGAGGTTTAAGTGGGGGTAAGAGCCAATAAATGAGCCTTGGCTTTAAAAAGACATTAAGATGCTTCTGTTTAACTTGCTACTGAACTGAAAGTAGTTTGCACGCAAATGTGCTGAGTGGCCTATCTAGTTATTCTAGTATCTGATTTTGTCTAAACTGGAACTCAAGCCACACAAAACCCAAGCCACATGAAACCCAAGCTATTTGTATCATAACCCATGTCAGTGGAACCCAAGCCACCTGGAACCCAAGCCACCTGGAACCCAAGCCACCTGGAACCCAAGCCACCTGGAACCCAAGCCACATGAAAATCAAGTTAGCTAAAACCCATGGAACTTAATGCTACCTAACACCCAAGCCCTATGTGCCCCATATGCAACTCTACATATTGATTAAATTTAATGGATATTTTTCAATCTGTGTTAATGCCCAAATGCAGTAAGTAAGCAAGGACATTCTCCACTAGTATTAAAACGATTCCTCAGTAAAAAGCTAAACAATGAAAATGCTCCATTGGATGTGTTTTACAAACTGTTTTTAACTCTCTCTGTGATTTTAATATTGCGGTCAAAAAATCTTTTTTATTTGCATGCCTAACTATCTCTATCTGGATGCCAAATACATGTACTGCTTGAAGTGATTGCTGCAGGCACAACTCACTAGCACTATTGAATACGAAGTACTTCCATTTGATCGGATTAATAGTTGTATGCATGTACTGCCTGCTTTGTTACTGCTCCCGAGACGAATGGGAAAAGTGAAGGAAGCTCCTATTTGGTTGTCAGGTCTGTGTCTGTCTGCCTGCCTGTCTTAGCATCTGTCTGTCTGTCTGTCTGTCTGTCTGTCTGTCTGTCTGTCTGTGTGTCTGTGTGTCTGTCTGTCTGCCTGCCTGCCTGTCTTAGCATCTGTCTGTCTGTCTGTCTGTCTGTCTGTCTGTCTGTCTGTCTGTCTGTCTGTCTGCCTGCCTGTCTTAGCATCTGTCTGTCTGTCTGTCTGTCTGTCTGTCTGTCTGTCTGTCTGTCTGTCTGTCTGTCTGTCTGCCTGCCTGCCTGTCTTAGCATCTGTCTGTCTGTCTGTCTGTCTGTCTGCCTGCCTGCCTGTCTTAGCATCTGTCTGTCTGTCTGTCTGTCTGTCTGTCTGTCTGTCTGTCTGTCTGTCTGTCTGTCTGTCTGTGTGTCTGTCTGTCTGTCTGCCTGCCTGCCTGTCTTAGCATCTGTCTGTCTGTCTGTCTGTCTGTCTGTCTGTCTACCTGTCTGTCTGTCTTAGTGTCTTAGTGTCTGTCTGTCTACCTGTCTACCTGTCTGTCTGTCTTAGTGTCTGTCTGTCTGTCTGTCTGTCTGTCTGTCTGTCTGTCGGTCTGCCTACCTGTCTGTCTGTTTGTCTGTCTGTCTGTCTCTCTGTCTGTCTTAGTGTCTGTCTTAGTGTCTGTCTGTCTGTCTGTCTGTCTGTCTGTCTGTCTGTCTGTCTGTCTGTCTGTCTGTCTGTCTGTCTGTCTGTCTGTCTGTCTGTCTGTCTGTCTGTCTGTCTGTCTGTCTGTTTGTCTATCTGAGCATCTGTCTGTCTGTTTGTCTGCCTGTCTTAGTGTCTGTTTGTCACAGTGTCAGTCTATGGACTTATCTTTTCATCTTCCCTGTATTTGAGTGTCTCCCCAGCTGTCTTCAATCCTACACCATATGATTCATCAAGATTTTCGGCACTTCATCATAAAAATATTTTATTTCCTAATTTTTTACGCGGCTTTGCTTTTCTGTTTCCTGCGCTTCAAAAAATGGTGCTTTTTGCTGGATTTTGCCGCCTCCTTGCACACACGAAACCCAGCCAGTCGGATCCGGGTTGTTTTCAGCCATGTTCGACTGTCCTGCTATGATTTACTGCGACAATAATATTTATTGTAATTTTTATTGCACTATGGCGGCTGCCTGGCATTTTTATATTGCATACAAAAACTAATGGCTGACAATAAAGATTGTAATTTTTCCCGCTATGAAGACTCGGTTTTCTGATGTTTACCTGACAGTAATTCCTTGGATTGCCCATTCGCCTTTGCCAGCTGTCCGCAATATATAATTCGGTCTGGTTGCTGACAGCTCACACTTTTGTTTTAATTTGAGGAAAAGTTAGCTATTAACTATTTTAATGAATTGGTTTTTAATTCAAAAGTGATTACTGTTCTGAACGTAATAAAATAAAGGTGCACGAATTCTGGGTAATATTATATTACTTGTGTTTTTACGGATATTTTTACTATCATAAAATATTAGAAAAATGTTGACGCTTAAAAGTCCCAGTGTCAAGAATATTAGTGAAATCTAAATATCGTTTTCATCCATTTTCCTGCATTGCAGTTTATGGCCACGCTGACTATGATATTATAGAAAATATTTGACTTCCTTATTTCAACCGATCGCCAGCTTGAAAGCTCGGATAGCGATGTCTGGCCTTAGTCGGTTTCGCATGTGTAAGATAATGCTGCTTTTGACCTTTATCACTTGTGCGTGTCATCTGACGCATGCTTCATACACCCACCTCACTCCTTTTCCTTTGCTGTCCAATCAGCCCGCATCGCCCACCTCACTCCTTTCCCTTTGCTGTCCAATCAGCCCGCGTCGCCCACCTCACTCCTTTCTCTTTGCTGTCCAAGCCCGCGTCACCCACCTCACTCCTTACCCTTTGCTGTCCAATCAGCCCGCGTCGCCCACCTCACTCCTTTCTCTTTGCTGTCCAAGCCCGCGTCACCCACCTCACTCCTTACCCTTTGCTGTCCAATCAGCCCGCGTCACCCACCTCACTCCTTACCCTTTGCTGTCCAATCAGCCCGCGTCACCCACCTCACTCCTTACCCCTTGCTGTCCAATCAGCTCGCGTTTCCCACTCACCCACTCTTTACACTCCCATCCAATCGGGTGATACGTTTTAATTCCTCCACCGACCTTACTCCTTACTATTTAAATTGATTTCGTTACTTACCTGTCTAAACCCACTAACTAGTCAGTCGCGCCTCTTGCCCTATTCGCAGCCAACTCAGAGCAGAACATCGAGCGCATCCGTCGAGTTGAGCAGAGCTTTGGCAGCAGCGGCGTCACCCTGTTACAGACTGGCCGGGTGCTTGTAGCCGAAGGCACCCTGCTAAAGGTGTGCCGCAGGCGGACTCAGAAGCGACGCGTGTTCCTATTTAACGACCTGCTGGTCTACGGCAGCCCGCTGGCCGGAGACTGTCAGCGGCTGGTGCAGCAGCGGGTGCTGCAGCTGGCCGGGGTGCAGACGAGGCAGCTGGCTGACGAGGGAGGCGCCTCGTTTCAGGTTTGCTATTTATCTATCTATCTATCTATCTATCTATCTATCTATCTATCTATCTATCTATCTATCTATCTATCTATCTATCTATCTATCTATCTATCTATCTATCTATCTATCTATCTATGTATCTATCTATCTATCTATCTATCTATCTATCTATGTATCTATCTATCTATGTATCTATCTATCTATCTATCTATCTATCTATCTATCTATCTATCTATCTATCTCATCTATCTATCATCTATCTATATTAAACTCGTTACCATTCCAGGTGATGTCGCCCAGCAAGTCCTTCACCCTGTTCGCCGGGTCAGCCGAGGACGCGGCCAAGTGGGTCGAATTCATTCGCAGCTGCGTGGCCGACCATTCGGGCGATTCGTCGGTGGCCTCCGACTCGACTGGATCGACTGGCGCCTCGGACTGCGGCGGTGGCGTCGTCAGGGCGCCAGTGTGGGTACCAGACGGCCGCAGCTCGAACTGCATGCTCTGCAGCGCCACCTTTAGTCTCATCTCCAGGCGGGTGAGCAACGCCCTGGCTCACTGCTTGGGGTTAGGTGTCTCCTAGGGTTGGGGTCAAGTGTCCCCCTAGGGTTATTGAGGGGTCAAGTGTCCCCCTAGGGTTATTGAGGGGTCAAGTGTCCCCTAGGGTTATTGAGGGGTCAAGTGTCCCCCTAGGGTTATTGAGGGGTCAAGTGTCCCCCTAGGGTTATTGAGGGGTCAAGTGACCCCCTAGGGTTATTGAGGGGTCAAGTGTCCCCTAGGGTTATTGAGGGGTCAAGTGACCCCCTAGGGTTATTGAGGGGTCAAGTGTCCCCTAGGGTTATTGAGGGGTAAAGTGTTCCCTCTAGGTTTAATAAGTGTCGTTTACACTTCTCTCAACAATTTAGCAATCAACCTCACCTTAACAACTCCCCTCCGTTCTTCATCGCTCGCAGCATCACTGCCGGAACTGCGGCTTCCTGGTGTGCAGCCCCTGCTCCCAGCACACCTGGGTGCTGCCGGCCCAGAGCGATCAGCCGTTGCGGGTCTGCGACACCTGCTACAGCCTGCTGGCGGAGCCCGCCTCCCCTAATTGAACATGCAGAGCTCAAGTTCAAAATAATTCACTGGGCAGTATTGATGGGCCATCGACAAACAGGTCGGTAGATAGACAGACATATCGGTAGATACAGACATTTAGATAGCAGACATATCTGTTGGTAGATAGACAGACATTTCGGTAGATATACAGACATTTCAGTAGATAGACAGACATCTCGGTAGATAGACAGACACAGAAATAAAAGCGCCCGAAACCCAGAGCAATACTTACACTAGTTATAAAAATGATGAGAAAATCGAACCCATGCGATATTAAAATTCATATTTCTGTCCAAGCTCTAACTAGCGATCCCTTGTGCCACTATGAATTGAATAATTTAAGTCAGTATTCCGATTGACATTGAATTCGATTTGTGAATCTCATTTCTTGTATTCACTGGCTTGCGGAATATTCATTATCAGTACAAAATGTTTAACTATTTTATCAGCAGATATTTTTATTTATAACCTACCGATTATTATTTAATTATTTTAAAGTTTTCCAATACATTGACGCATCAAATAAGATTAAATAATATTTTACATTACATTTCTCAGTAATATACTTTCTTAATAGACTTGCTAGACATCCTCGGTGCTTGTTTGCTAATATATTTTGTCTGCACATTTCTAATGAGATTATCAAACATGTTTTGCCTCGTCTCTTGATTTGGCCAAATTTTCATCTGTTCTTTACATATTGAAATTGTTTTCCAATTAATTTCTTGGGGCGGATTTAGCCAGGGGGCGGATTTAGTCAAGGGCGGATTCAATCAGGGGGCGGGTTTAGTCAGTTATGTAATTAGTGAGGGGCGGATTTAGTCACGGAGTGGATTTAGTAAGGGGGCGGATTTAGTCAAGGGGCGGATTTAGTCAGGGAGTGGAATTAGTGAAGAGGGCGGGGCGGGTTTTATCAGGGTGGATTTAGTCAAGGGGTGGATTTATTCAGGGAGTGGAATTTTTTAAGGGGGCGCGGCGGATTTAGTCAGGCTGGTCTCGGCGGGGAGTAAAGTTTATGATTTAATGCCGCATAACTCATAAAATCAAAGTACTTCAAAGTATGAATGAATTGAGATGAAAGAACTACTTTTTAACCTTTAGGTTTAGCAACTAGACATGGTGAAGAGAGTTAAATATTAATAGTAATATTTTCAGGGCTTCGGGCACCTGGCGTCCCACAACCAGCACTGAGGCAATTCTGCCCGTTCCGTTGACACCTGAGCACATGCAAGCGCACCAATACTGCACACAGGCCCCCAGCGGCCCTGACTTTCTAATCGTCAGGCATGTACACTCTCTGTGTCTTGGCGGTGGCCCTCATGACAGCTGTGAATCGCACGACAACCTTTTAGGCCAAATTTTCATAATGTGTTTTTTATTGTTAAAGTTGAAGTCACTTTTTCCTAAGTCGAATGCACGCAATTTCACTGATTCCGCCACAGTTGGCCATAGACATTGCCGGATGCTTAATGTTCTGTCTATGGGCTGGCCAAAACTGAAGTCACTTTCGCCAATAGTCGGAATTGAAATGGCTGGTATATTTAGCTGACTCGGTATTCTGATAGCTTATTCACAAAGCTAAACTTGACTAGCCAAAGCAAACACTCGATCGCATACCGGTGGTACACGTGACACGCCAAAAGCTAACGATGCGCAGGGAGCAATCGGCTGCACTGGCTACCTCCAGTTGCGTCGTTCAAATCGCTTCCGACAGCCTGTCGCAGCAGATCGCGCCGCCCTCGCCGTCACAACAGCCGCCGTTGCCACCCCCGCAATCTTTCGTTCAGCTGGCGACGTCGGTGGCTGACGGACTGCAGCAGCAGAGGAAGCAGCAGAAGCAGCCGCAGGAGCACAGAACCAGGCGATCGGGACGGCGGCCGAGTCGTCGGCAGCCTCATCATGAGCAGCAGCCACCGCCACCATCCCAGACTGACTGCAACAACTCCAGCCAAGGCTTCGTGCTGATCCGTAGCAAGCCGCTGCACCGCCAGCTGCGCTCCGCCGATAGCGTCGCCTGCTTCGCCGGACGAGGTCGGCGCGCCGGCAGAGGCTGCGTGACGGGACCAGCCTGGGGTGTCGCCTACTACGTGCTGCTGGTGATCGTGGGCACCTCCGGGCTGCTGCTGGCCACGGACCTGCTGTACCTGACCAGGCACTGCTCAGCCGTGTTCATGCTGATCTCGGCCTGCCTGCTCAGCCTCACCGTGGCCACTTTCTGCCAGTCGGCCTGCCGCGATCCCGGCATCATCCCCCGGTCCACTATGGACGAGGCGGCCGTCAATGTACAGGAGATTGCGGCCAGCTCGAGCCGGTGAGGGGCCAAATTGGGGCAGAGGCAAGGTTGTGCACGAAATCTGCGTATTGTGTGTGCCCAGGAGCCAGCGGAATGGGAGTCAGAAGTCTTCATGCAAAAATATATTCCCCTAATTATTTTTTTAAAGGCAGGGGATGTGTGCGCCCTTACGCACTTTAAGCCACATTGTCGCACAACCGACTGGCATTCCACCGACTCCCCTGAGTAGGCACACAAGCACCAGGACTACTTAAGTAGATGGACGGGAAACTAAGTTTCTAGAAAAGTTTAGGAGGCTGGCTTTATCGAAAAAGTACATTACGAAGATAGAGTTCTTCATTTTTTCAGCACGAAAATTATTATTTCTTCTGATAGGAGGCAGACACAATCATGCCTCCTGCAAGTGCATGAATAAGAATATTGATTAATTTATGGACATCAATAGAGCTATAAGAAACGCAAGACCACAGAATATACTGACATCAAAATATGAAAATTGGGTCTCCCTTTACGACGATCAAAAGCAATATCAATTTTAGTGCTGAAAAAAGAAAACTACTCATCTCCATAATGTATGTTTGGTAAAACATGCCTCCAAAAAACGTAGTTTTGTCCTACTTGAGTAGTCCATGACTAGCGCGCGGATACGTACGCAGTCACACGCACAGGCACACACTCACACAGGAGTGCACAGCGGCCCTAACTCTATGTATCGTTAGGCATGTACGCTTCACTGTGCTTTGGGATTTGGCCCTCAATGCCGTTAATTGCACGAGCAGAGCCAAGTCGAGATTCCAATTCAGCCCCAAATTCATGTGACTGCACTTGGAATCGAGCCTGGGCCGCTGGTAAATAAGAGCGCCGCGCCGGGCTACGGCGACCCCCATCATAATACCCTGAAACCCAGTTTGGCGCTCAGCCTGGCTACTCATTTTGACATCGCAGCATTTTTTTTTATTAGAGGCAGGGGGGTTGTGTGCACCCTGGCGCACTTTAGGCGACATAGGCACACAACCGGCGAGAGGCATTACTGCCCATTCCGCCGACTCCCCTGAGCAGGCATACAAGCGCGCGGATACGTACGCAGGCACACACTCACACAGGAGTGTACAGCGGCCCTAACTTTATCAATTGTTAGGCATGTACACTTCACTGCGCCTTGGGGGGTTGGCTCTCAAGGCCGTTAATTGCAGAAGCGAGCCAAGCCGAAATTCCAATTCAGCCCCAAATTAATGTGGCTGCACTTGGAATCGAGCCTGGGTCGCTGGCACACCAGAGCAGCTGCGCTACCGCTGGGCTACGGCCCCCTGACATCGCAGCATAATTTCAGCAAGCAAGACGGGAAACCTAGCTGTGTCCCCTTTCTGGCAAAGCCCCTGTCTGTTCCTTACATGCAATCGAAAATTAAATTTTGAAAAATAACCCCCCTTAATCTTCCCCAGGAACCGGGTGCAGCGCAACTTGCGCAAACTGCTCAAAACCTACAAGCGCAAGATTGCATTTCGCAATCACGAGATTGAGCAGAAATTCTGCCACACCTGCTTCATCTGGCGGCCGCCCCGATCGTCCCACTGCGGCACCTGCAACAACTGCGTGGCCAAGTTTGACCACCACTGCCCCTGGCTTGGCAACTGCGTTGGTTTAGGCAACTACAGGCAGTACCTGACTTTCCTCATCTGTCTGAGT
This sequence comes from Macrostomum lignano, assembly GCA_002269645.1. NCBI lineage: Eukaryota > Metazoa > Platyhelminthes > Macrostomidae > Macrostomum > Macrostomum lignano. The sequence goes on from NIVC01000352.1 coordinate 316,903, forward strand.
CTGCACTGCATCCTGTCCGTCTTTTTCTGCATTGTCAAGCAGGTGATGCATTAAAAAGCGAAGCGTTTTCTCTCAGATGTGGAATTTAGATCGCTGGCCCTGAAAAGATTGAGGGCAGAGTGGCTCATTGGGTAATTGGGGGCAGAGTGGCTCATTGGGTAATTAGGGGGGCCAGAGTGGCTCATTGGGTAATTGGGGGAGGGGGGCAGAGTAGCTCATTGGGTAATTAGGGGGGCAGAGTAGCTCATTGGGTAATTAGGGGGGCCAGAGTGGCTCATTGGGTATTTGGGGGGGGGAGGGGCAGAGTAGCTCATTGGGTAATCGGGGGCAGAGTGGCTCATTGGGTAATAGGGGGGCAGAGTGGCTCATTGGGTAATTGGGGGGGGGCAGAGTAGCTCATTGGGTAATTGGGGGGCAGAGTAAGCTCATTGGGTAATTGGGGGGGCAGAGTGGCTCATTGGGTAATTGGGGGAGGGGGGCAGAGTGGCTCATTGGGTAATTGGGGGGGGCAGAGTAGCTCATTGGGTAATTGGGGGGGGCAGAGTAGCTCATCGGGTAATTGGGGGGGCAGAGTAGCTCATTGGGTAATTGGGGGGGGGGCAGAGTAGCTCATTGGGTAATGGGGCCGACTCTCGAACGAAGATGACAGGATTTGAATCCGGGCGTGAAAATAATCCTGGCGCTTGTCGTTCGGCTCACGGCCATGAGGGGACCTAATCCGTAATTTACGAGTATGCATGTATTTCAATATAGTGTCAACTTTTGACCATGAAGGTCAGGGGCTGCTGTACATCCTTCGCCTACTGTCAGCGGATCGACCTTGCCGCATTGATTTGCGACAGCATGCAAGGCTCCATCTGTACATAGCTCGTAATTAACCAACTAACCGCTTAGCCCCGCCTCAACACCCGCGAATGCCGATACCGCACAGGTGGTGTACTTCCGCCGGCAGGCAGAGTTCACGGCCGTCTCGATGACCAACCTGCTGCCCAGTGTGGTGTGCAGCCTGCTGGCAGTCGGGGCCTGGCATTCGCCAGCAACCTGCTGCAGTACCACTGCGAGATCATGATCAAGGGTCTGACAACCCGCGAGGACGAGAAGTCGGACGACCTGTTCCGGGACGGTGTTAACTACTTCAGACGGCCGGGCGGATTTTTAGAACACCTACGCGACGCGATGCTGAGCAACCAGCTGCCGTCTGTCTTCAAAGCGAGGCGCGCCCGCTCGTCAAAGAAGTGACTCTTTGACTAATGTAGATTCTAACAAGTAACTATGCTGTTATCAAGTTGAAATTATATCAGTAATGCAAATATCTTAATAATTACACACAGATTATAGACCGGAATCCAGAATAGAACCTAACAGCGTGTGAATACAAAATGTTTCTAAAATCGTTTGTTTGTAAACCATAATACATGTTTAGCTAGGTGTCAGCAAGCAAACACCCGTGGAAACCGCGAGAAACACGAGAAAAGGTAGTACAACAGCTTGCGAGTGGTGGCCGCGACTGCAGAATAACAAACTGTACTTCGTTAAATTACAACTGTGGTTGTGCCTTTTACTCGTAACAAGAGAGCAGAGCCTTAAAACAGCTTGGCTTGACCTGCAGTCTGTGGGAGACTGCAGCTTGGAAGTGGCTTTATTGTCTATGGCCGAGGGCAGTCCATTGCAGTCGCTGCTACAAGTACTGCAGCTGTTGTTGATGCTCACTCGACCCAACCTCCAGCTTCTGGACCGACCAGGGCGGCTGCTTCTTCCACAACTCGTACCGCAGCGCATCATCGGAGTGTTCACAAACTTCCTACTTCCTACTAAGGGATTCTAGCCTAGTGGGTTAGAGCGTCGGATTCCCAATCCCACTTGGAACAATTTTTGTCCTTGAGCAAGACTCTTAACTCTGCATTGCTTCAGTTCACCCAGCTGTAAAATGGGTGCCAGCATTAGCTGGGGTAATTGAGGATGTGTGGCAACCCCCCCACCCCCAGTCCTTGGACTGAACAGCCGTACGGGAAGGTATGAGGAAGCGAACACTTCTCGAATCTCGACAGGTTTTGTCCGAGCTGCGCTCACAAGTTTATCAAGCTGTTTTTTTCATGAACTGCTGCCGGAGACCGGCAAGCAAGCAAAGTTGCGGCGAAATTGCAGCCGCTCCTGTCTTTTTAGGGTATTTTTGGACCAACTGTCTTAATTCTGTGTTGAGACAAAGACTAACAGGAAGGGAAAAGCACTTATACATGAGCATGTAACACTTAACGCATAACACTCAGTCAATGCAGCAGGATTATGAGTTGATCATTTATTATAGTAATAGAAATTAATTAATAATAGTAATTTAAAAAATGCTCAAATGAACGCGTTTATATTTAATGTTGTTATTTATACCCAGTTTGAAGATAGAACTGCTCATTACGATTATCATTGCAATTATCGTAACTAAGCATATCTGGCAGCGTTATCAACATGTACAGGTAAATGTTATGGTGCAAACAAAAATATATTGACATTTATGACTATTGATTAACTACAGATGAGCGCCATAAGTACATTATATTATTGCACTGAATGTTGCCAGCCCATTCCCCAAACTTATTATGTAAGATAATTAATTAATATTCATAGTCGTATCAATTGAAAGCGGCATGCAAGGCGAAAGGAAATTTACTTACTAAGATTTTTGAATAATAATAGTAAAATTATAACTATATAAGGCTGCGCCTCGAAACTGGGCAGGATTTGCTTATAATGCAACGGAAATATAATAATAACTGTAGTATATGAAGGAGTTAAACGGAAATACGCCTGGGGGGAAGCCAAAGCAGAGTTTAAGAGAGAGGAAAAACTCAATCTGGAATTCTTTGTGTCAATGCCCAGCCAACTGCAACGCGAAACGGGTCCCTTGATAACTGAGTCTACCACAAATATTGAATGTTAGCCCTATTCTTTGCCATGTTAATAATATCTGTTAACTTGCCAATGCTTGCATTAGTTTCAAACTGTGATTTTCTTGACGACAACTACTGGCTGGATTGCGAATCTTCAGACTGTTGAGCCGGCTGATGCTGCACATGCTGGGCCACCACCGGCTGGTCCGGGTGCGTCACCTGCCAGGGTTATTGGACTGTAAGTCAGCACTTGATACAGTCAGCCCTGCTATCTGAGTCTGCTTTTCCGCTCTCTGAGTCTGAATCTCCGCTCTCTGAGACTGCCTTTCCGCTCTCTGAGTCTGCCTTTCCGCTCTCTGAGTCTGAATCTCCGCTCTCTGAGTCTGAATCTCCGCTCTCCGAATCTGCCTCTCCACTCCCTGAATCTGCCTTTCCGCTCTCTGAATCTGCCTTTCCACTCCTTGAATCTGCCTTTCCGCTCTCTGAATCTGCCTTTCCACTCCCTGAATCTGCCTTTCCACTCCCTGAATCTGCCTTTCCACTCCCTGAATCTGCCTTTCCACTCCCTGAATCTGCCTTTCCGCTCTCTGAATCTGCCTTTCCACTCCCTGAATCTGCCTTTCCACTCCCTGAATCTGCCTCTCCACTCTCTGAATCTGCCTCTCCACTCCCTGAATCTGCCTCTCCACTCCCTGAATCTGCCTTTCCAATCCCTGAATCTGCCTTTCCAATCCCTGAATCTGCCTTTCCACTCTCTGAATCTGCCTCTCCACTCCCTGAATCTGCCTTTCCACTCTCTGAATCTGCCTTCCACTCCCTGAATCTGCCTCTCCACTCCCTGAATCTGCCTTTCCAATCCCTGAATCTGCCTCTCCACGCCCTGAATCTGCCTCTCCACTCCCTGAATCTGCCTTTCCAATCCCTGAATCTGCCTCTCCACGCCCTGAATCTGCCTCTCCACTCCCTGAATCTGCCTCTCCACGCCCTGAATCTGCCTCTCCACGCCCTGAATCTGCCTCTCCATGCCCTGAATCTGCCTTTCCAATCCCTGAATTCGCCTCTCCACGCCCTGAATCTGCCTTTCCACTCCCTGAATCTGCCTCTCCACTGCCTGAATCTGCCTCTTCACTCCCTGAATTGCCTCTCCACTCACTGACTGTCTCTCAGCTCCCCTGCAGAAATCAACACCCCTACAAGATCACCTGGTGCTGATCCGCAGGGCAGCAGTTCACGGAGGACTTCTTGCGCACAGCTGGCACATTATCGGGCGTCGGTATGGTTTCGCCCGTGCTCTCCTGCAGCATCTCCTTCTCCTGAGTGGCCGGCAGTGGCGCCTTCTGATGCGACACCCGCGCCTTGGCCATGTTATAATCGCCGCTATCAAAATATTTATGGCCCTTGTTTAGCCGCTTCTGCAACACGGATGTGCCGATGCCTTTCCTGCCCAGATTGGGATATTTCTGGCGCAGTTTCTCCTCTTCGGCTTGCTCAACCGACTGGGCTGCGGCCACTGGCTCGCTGGCTGACATTGCTGGAATTCAGAATTTCAAATAATTATATTTCTACTGTCAGTAGGGTAGAAGTATATTGATGAAAAAATAAGTTGTAATTTAGGAAGGCCAATTAACGGAATTAAAACGCTTCATATTTTCTACTGGTAAGACGGACTGGGTAAGCAGTCAGTTTTTATTTAATTTAAAAATACAAAATAACGTATGTGGGAAAACTGCAGATATTAAACCACTATATGGACCACTCTGTTGCTATTCGATAAAATGCGGAGAAAAGCCTCTTCTCTAGCCGTAAAGTGGCCTAAGTAGTGTTTGAGCATTAGCAGTTTAACCGAGTTTAGCATTTCATAGGTAATGATTGTTAATTGTTAATACGAGTAGTTATAAATGATGTACTCAAATGGTTAAAATTTGATTAAAATTTCAGCTACTTAAAGCAGCAATAATCGCATCCGGCTTTTAACAAGCAGACCCATTAAATTTACATATTTTGCTTTTCTGAAGATGCACCCAAACTTAGCGCGTGCAAATAGCGAGCAAAAGAGAAAAGGAGTGGCGCCCCAGCATCCATCAAGGCCGATAAACAGTTTAGTGTTTGACTGTCCTCCTGCCCGATGGTGTCTGACTTTGACCTCTCTCCTTACTGCTCTCTCATTGGCTGAGCTAGATTGGGCCTGCCCCTAGGCTGTCTCCTTACTGCTCTCTCATTGGTTGAGCTAGATTGCGCCTGCCCCCTAGGCTGTCTCCTTACTGCTCTCTCATTGGCTGAGCTAGATTAGGCCAGCCCCCTAGGAGGGGGTTTCTTGCCTTTACTTGTGTACATCGAATTAAATGTTCATTCTTAACCCCATATGCCATATGCTCCGGAGGCCGCAAACCCGAGGAAGGAAAAGAAATTTTAGCTGTCACGTTTAGTTCGGCGGTTGAAAAACCTGTTGCCGGTAAAACTGCAGCTCCCGGATGCTCTCTTGAATGTCAGCCAGGGCTCGATGGGAGCCCAGCTTAGCCGGGGCTTGCAGGCCCGGATACCAGCGCTTGCAGAGCTCCTTCACCGTGCTTACATCAATGATTCGATAATGCAGCTGGGCCATAAAATCGGGCATGTATTTGCGCAGGAATGCCGCGTCAACGTGAATAGAGTTGCCAGCCAGAGGGCAGGCGCCTCGAACAGTGTATTGCCTAACAAAGTCTAACATAGCTGACTGGGCCTCTGACAAGCTGGTGCGGCTGGCTCTACATCGCTCAGTCAGGCCAGACTTGCCGTGATGCTCAGTGCAACATTTGTCCATGCTGTTCAATAAGTTGCTCTCAATATGCAGCACCATTGTGGGAGCCTCGGCCAGGACATTGAGATCTTTATCAGTTACTAAGCAGGCCATTTCCATAATTTTATCGCGGTCAAGATTCAGCCCAGTCATCTCTAGGTCAACCCAGACTATGTTTTGCATTGAGCTGCTCATTAAAGCTGATTTAGCATGCGATTTTTTTGAGAAAAAGTTGTCAATTTACAAGAATGTAAATTATTATGCAATGGACAATGAGTAGACATAGTAAAATTAATGTGTAATTTGGAAAGCTAAGCCAAGCATGCTCTATTCGATAGCAGAAGTGATTGCCGTATATCCAAATAGATATTTATGCTGCCTTAATATTGAATCAAGTTGTATATAATTTGTATTGCTTTCACTACTTTATATGTAAAAGGTAATACTATTTCTATAAAGTTCACATGCTTAAAACTATATTAGTTTATGAATATATCTTTCTTAGAAAAGCTCTTTTTAAGTTGCCACAATGTTTTAATGTACATAAAATTGAAAATATTGTAAATATTATAAATATAAGCTATTTATAAAAAGTTGTTTAAAAACTGCATTGAAAAATACTAAAAATACATAGGCTGCCAACAGCAACAACAAAATACACTTTGTGCCAGCCACAAGTGGCCATAGATAAGGGAAGTATTAGAACATGTTTTGGGTTGCATATCTAAAAAATTGGGTAAATGAAAATTGCCTGCCAAGATTTGCCTATAGAAGATTTGCCCACTGAGCTTTTCTTACCAAGATTTGCCCAGAGTGCATTTTGCCTATGAGAAAAATTGCCTAAGGAGATTTGCCCACTAAGAATTGCCTACCAAGATTTGCCTGTGAGTGAATTGCTTACCAAGTTTTCCCCCTGAGGTTTGCCTGCAATACTTTTTCCTGCAGCACATTTGATAGCTTGATTCTATCTACAATACATTGCCCTCCCCCTCCCCCAAAATATGCATTTTATATGCAGTTACTATCAAAATATTTTGATTAGGTAAATCTCTTTATTAAGATTTACTAAGCATTGGAGAAAAAATGCAGACAAAATTTGCTATGTGGCTAAATGTGCTGCAAGAAAAGAGCACTGCATCTATCTTGATAGGCAATTTGCTCATAGGCAAAATGCATAGCATAGCGAGTAAATCTTGGTGGGAAAAGCTTATTTATTGGCTTTTACCTCTAGCTTAAACTCTCCAACTGTACCTTTCCACACTATCTCCTTGCCCCAGCCCAATTTTTATAGCCTTTCTTGGAATTCTAGCCTAAAGCTACTATGCAAATTTCAATGGAATGGCTATGCCTCTGCCTCTCACCGGTTATATGCCTATGTTGCTTAGAGTGCGCCAGGGTGCACACAACCCCCTTGCCTCTAATAATAAAAATATACATTAATGCTAAACCACTTAGCAAGTTGTTTATATACTTGCAAGCTTGGGCTTCTAAACTTATCAAATTCATTTTAGCCAGTTTCATTTTTATAAATATTCTTCTTTTCTATTGTGTTGAACTGAAACTTGGAAAGTAGAAAGCTAGGCCCGATATATGAAGTTTGTTTGGAAATTCTATAATCAAACATCATATATATATCTTTTTTAAGTCACTACTTTGTCTTGAAACTTTATACCATAGACAAATATTATACACTGAATGTTTTAAAGCAAGAGTAGTCTTGTTTGAGCCAAGAATTTTCTTCTTGCAGTGTTTCAGTCACACAATTTTTTTATTTTGCTGAATAATGAAGAAGCAAAGTAAAGTATCATTTGGTTTTTGTAGAAGTAGAAGCAAGGAAAGCAAGAGGCAGAAATTCTTTGTGAGGTGCAAGCAACATATAGTAAATGTGTACTATCAAAAACCATGGTTAACAAGTGGGTCCAAACCTTTAAAGACAGCTAGGAGACAGTTGATGACCTTCTATGGAGTGGCTGGCTTGCCACCATGGTTAATAGGTCAAACATTATTGAGCTTTTGCATTGTACGAGCTACTTTGGATATTAACCACTAAGCCACAATGCAAGATTTGTCAACAATTATTGGCATCTCATCAATAGACATTCATTCAATCTTGACAGTTAGCTCAGTATGTTGCACATTGTTGCTTGTTGGGTCCATAAACTTATGACTAACTAGTGCAACAAGAGTAGGTCTAGGTTTATCAGTAGCTCCTCTAGTCATATCAGTGATCCCAACTTTTTGGACGAGATTGTGACTAGGGATGAATCTTGGTTCTATTATAGCAAGCCAGTCTAAGATGCAAAGCAGTGTGTAGAAGGCCAGCCACATGCCTATACCTATCAAAGGTCTGATTGCACCTTCAGCTAGCAAGCAAATGGCCACTATCTTCTAGGACAAAGAGGGCATTCTGCTTATCAAATGGCTTCCCTGTGGTATCACAATCAATAGTGAGTACTATATCAAAGTCTTGCAGAAGTTGTATAAAGCTATCAAGGCCTAGCAATATGGCAAGCTAAGCTATGGCGTGGCATCTTGCTTTAGTACAACAATGCCAAGTTGCATACTAATTAGGCAACAATAGCTGCTATTTTAGACCTAGGCTTCCAGGTATTTCCATATCTACCCTACTTATCAGTAGAGGTCGGATGGGATTGAAATCTTTGGGCGGGATCGGGATCGGGAATAATTTTTTTCTCGGGATCGGGATTGGGATCGGGATTCGGGAATCGGGATCAGGTCTTTTAGTGTATTGTCCATGTAAAGTTAAACAAAATTGAGAAAAGATTGTCAAGATCAAGAAGTAAAACACAATGAAATTGATATGAAGTTTTGTAACCAACAAAGTAAATAATGTAACGAGTACAAGTTAAAGCAAAATACCTTCAAGTAATCACTAATTCTATAAATTATTAATTGAAAGACCTGTTCCCGAATCTTGAGTTTTTTAGGGTTGGGATTCTGGTCCCGCGGGAATTCAATTTTCCTTGGGATCCCGAGATTTCGGGATCAGGATCAGGATCCCGTCCGACCTCTACTTATCAGTGATTTCTGGCTATTTAGAAAGATGAAAAAATATTAGAAATTGCTTTGGTTTATTTTTTGGGCCATGTGGGGTTCTTGGCCCTTTGAAAATCTCATTGGCAACTGGATTTTTGGCATCAGAGGCCAATCTGGCAACTTCATTTTCTTTATACCAGTTGCCAATTTCAAAAAAATGATTTTGTAAATCTAATAAAAGTGCTATATGAATCTAATAGGCTGTGGCAAATACTAAGTTGCAAAAATTGACAATGTCAATAACAAATCCCAGGCTATAGTCATGTAGTGCATACATGTTTAATAAGCCTTAAAAATATATATATCCTTGAAAATACAGCTAGTTGCCAATGGGCAATCAAAAATAGCCATTGGTAACTGGATTTTGAGCCCCAAGGGCTGGCTGGCAACTGGATTTCCAAAACTTAAAAAACCCAGGACGTTGCCAGTCACTAGGCCTATTAGCCAGTAGGTAGGTTAAAAGGTCACTTGCTAATTTCTATGCTGCTAGCATTTATGTTTTTTATATGTAGAGTATGCATTACTCAACACCCTAAATTTTAAAATTGCACCTTAAAATTGAAAAGTTGGTGTGGACTGTAGTTTAGGTGCAGTCTTATAACCTTTTTTTTCCATTGAAGCCTCATTTGCATTGCATTTGAATAGGCCCCCTAAGAAAAAAAATAAATTGCACTCTGAGCCTTAAAATTGCACTTTGAAAGTGAGCATAGGATGCAATTTGGCTCCTTGTCTCTGGCAAAAAAGAAAACCCTAGCTAGGCCTAGCTGGCATTGACAAGTTGCCTAAGAGATGGCATAAGTGCATAAGTCTCAAGGTTGGGTGTCTATGTTGAGAAGCAGGAAGAGTAGGCTAGCATTACATTTGTTGAATCTGTTAATCTATTAGACATAGACACATTTAATTTTGGACTTTCCAAACAACCTTCATACATGATACTTGTACCTAAGTGGCCTATCTAGGCCTAGTTAATATCTATAATATGTGGTATATTACCGTATATAGGTAAAGGCTTAGAAACTTAAGCAATAGGGATTTTTGATACTATGACATTAAATACAATATATAGGCCTAGTTGAGATAATGATTGTATCTAGTATCTTTTGGGGCATTCTTTCGTTAGACGATCCGCCGAGCAGGTCAACCTGGCAACTGGTCAAGTAGTAGTAGTAGTAGTAGTAGTAGTAGTAGTAGTAGTAGTAGTAGTAGTAGTAGTAGTAGTAGTAGTAGTAGTAGTAGTAGTAGTAGTAAGTTGGCTCAGGCAAGAAGCCTGTTTGGCCAATATATTTCTGTGTATTTAAGAATTGTTCAATTCAATTTATTTTATTGTCAAGTTATTGTTTATGATCCCCGTTAAAAAAAGAGTAAAAAAAACACTCCAGTATATCAAAAAATTACGTTTCACAATTATTGTACGTAGTATTAACTTTTTTAAATCACTTTAAATCGCTGCAATTTTAATTTAATTTATTTTAATTCACAACAATTGTCACTGAAACGTAGCATAAAAATTTATGGAAGCTTTGCTTATATTTATTCACTTTCGTCACACGATCATTTAAATTATGAAATTATGAGTAGGTAATCGTAAGACAAAACCGAAAGAGCTTTTAGGTTTCGAATTACGATCACATCAATAGTAAAATTATATTAGAGTGATCGTATCACGAAATTGAATAGAAGAGTATGGTTTGCAGTCTGATCGTGTTTATTCTGAGGTCGCGACCGCGGGCTCAAACCCAGCAGGTCAGCACTCGTTGCTGAGGAAACCAGTGTATGCGGAATCATGTTTAAGCTTCACTTGGTAGCCCTGCTTCAACCCATTGAGCTAAGCATTTGAGTCCAGGAGCTGGTTGTGCTACGAGGGCTGTCGGGCTAGCGCTATCGATCCGGAGTGAAAAGTAAAGCCTCCGTCACTGTGAACTTCCAGATCATTGTTAGACCATAATCACTTCGCTCGACTTCCCTCTTATTTATGATGCTCTTCACTCTTGCTTGACGGGCTGCGGACCGCTCAATCTATTATCTGATGACGACGGCTGCCTGCTGTAGTAGCGACGCGTGCATGGGTCGAAACCAACTAGTATAGAAAGGCGGCTCAGCGTGCTTGGTACGCCAACGATCTCGCCCTGCTGTCCTCGACCGTTGAGGGCACCCAGCGCCAGCTGGACCGGCTGGTGAGCGTTGCGACGAGCGTCGGCCGCGATGAAGCAGCCTGTCACGTCCCAGCGAAGCTGGCCGGCGACTCCAGCTGGTAGGCCACATCATCCACGCATGTCCGCATCCGGCGCAGGAGGTGCTACCCTACTGACGAGGCCAGGCACGTACTTGGCGTTTTGTCGACTGCCTGCTGGCTGATGCCGGCCCTACGTTCGCGCCCACGCCCTGAAACGCGCAGTGTGACGCTGTCTTTGCCTCTCTTGACTCGCTTGACTGACTGACAGCGTATTTTGTTGTTGTTCTGACGCTCGCTCAGCCCCAACTAGAAGCGATTGAGCTACTTGTGAACCAAGAGGTGAAACAGTGCTATGTATTTAGTTATTCAGATTTGAACATCACATCTATCACCTCAAGCAGCCAAATACAAATTAATGTAATTTTAATGTTCAGCATTGGCCTCTGAGACTGATTATTCTGCATCACATTTGATTTCGAAAAAGCTGGTTTGGTGAGCACGTTCACGGAGGGGCGGATTAGCTTAATCTCCGGATTAAGCTGTTTTCAAATTCTCCCTGCTTGTCTCTCACTGTATTGTCTTAATTACATGTAGCTACAAGACCTCTAGCTGCACGCCAAATCTTCGCTACCTTGGCCCTAAATATCTGACAGGAGTGGGAGGCCAGGAGTGTTAAGAGTAGCTTTTCTTTCTATGCTTTGACCAAAGCCAAAGGCTAAAAAGCAAATAAACGCATGCAAACGTTGTTAATACCCCCTCAAGCAATTCAAGGCCCACGGATTCTAGAAATGTAAAATTTCCTGGAAAATTATATTCCAAAACTAAAAAAACGACCTGTATATGCTTTGTTATTGTTCACCAACTCAGACCAGGCTCGCACGCTGCCAGCGGTTCATTTACCTCGGCGGTCTGGTTCCCCACAAGAGGACTTGCCTGGGCGGCTTTCCGTTCGATCCGAACCGTCCTCCAGTCCGAAGGGCTGCCCGACCGACAGAGGGCTCGGCTGTGACAGGCGGTTGTTGAAACCGTCCTGCTATACAACGCCGAGACGTGGACGCTGACGGCTACGCCTTTAGTTAGTTAGTTAGTTAGTTAGTTAGTTAGTTAGTTAGTTAGTTAGTTAGTTAGTTAGTTAGTTAGTTAGTTAGTTAGTTAGTTAGTTAGTTAGTTAGTTAGTTAGTTAGTTAGTTATTTAGTTAGTTAGTTAGTTAGTTAGTTAGTTAGTTAGTTAGTTAGTTAGTTAGTTAGTTAGTTAGTTAGTTAGTTAGTTAGTTCTATCTATCTATATCTATCTATCTATCTATCTATCTATCTATCTATCTATCTATCTATCTATCTATCTATCTATCTATCTATCTATCTATCTATCTATCTATCTATTTATCTATCTATCTATCTATTTGTCTGTCTATCTACACCAATCCCAAGTAAATTTGATCTACGAACTAGAAACGAGGCTGTCGCTCTGTCTGCCGCACAAGCCGATTATCCCTAATCGAGGCCGCAGCCTGCTGCGCACAGCCTATGAGGGCTCATTCGAAGAGGACTACAGAAAGTACAGCAGCGCCATGTGGCGCAGGCAGACCGACAGTGTCGAGGGTTTCAACCAACCTAGTCGGACAGAGCAAAGCTTCGATTGAGTACACTCGCTGTTGGAACCCTGTTGGACTGGTACAGGACAAATGCTGGTAGATCCCCAGCAGCGACTGCGTCAGCTTCCAGTCCGGAACTCCGCAGACTCGCGGAGATCCGACAGCGACTGGCCCAGCTGGAGGCAAAGCTGGACGCGGCTCTGGCTGGAGGTTGCTAAGCGACTCTGTTAATAACAGGCTAATAACGATTGACTGATTACAACTCTCCTAAACTGTGGCTGATCGGGATAATAAAAAATATTTAATTCAGTTGACAGGGTCTCGAGTAACTGTCTTAACTTCATTACATGAGATACTCGTAAGCATTGAAACTTGCGTGTATTACAGCGCTTCACCGTAGGTAGAAGACGCCATTGCTTTTACTGCTGGCAGCCATGCAATTAGGGCAGTCAACTGACTGCATTCTGCCTTGATACAATCGAGCATATCTTTGCACTTTATACAAATTCAATATCAAATGTGGTAAGGGAATTGCTAGAGAATACCCAGCCGCTTCAAACTGGATTCGACACAATTAGCCTCTCTAACAGGCACGCGAGCCTTTTCTGCGCGTGGTCAAAATTTTGGCCTCTTGCTTAAAAGTTGGTTGTAAAGAAACTGCTCTGCTTCTTTATCTTCTATTCTGTATTGTTCTCGATACATGGTGCTTGTGGTCTGCCGACTGAGAATAGCATAATAACCGAGTGTAGAGGTGGACTGACGCAGTGGCACGCAAAAACTCGACGGCCAGCACGCGCGCACGTGAAAGCCTGACTCGTGGTTTTCTTCTTGCCACACTGTCGCAATAAAAGCGTTTTCAGCTTCAGCATTCTTTTGTCATTTTCTTTTCTGAGCAGCTTGCGGCACCCTATTCTCTTTCTCGCTTGCTCTTCAACCCGAAGACAGTATATCAGATAGAATCGCGCACCTGCAGCTCCCACGGTGCACCTGCAACAAACTATAGAACTCTGCCACTGAAGATGAAGCAGAGCCTGCTTAGTCGGAGCAGCAACTCCTCCAACAACGATCTGACGCCTTCTGAGGAGCGCAGAGCGGTGAAGCGAATCAAAGGCAGCGCCATCGTCCTGCCGGACAACTTGGACGTTTCAACGTCTGGCTATGCCGTTTTGTTTCGCCAACTGTTCCGATGGAGAGCCAGCATCTACCGACTAATCTGGATCGACCTGCTTATCTGGCTGACCATCTACTACGTGCTCAATATTATTTACAGATTCGTACTCAATCCTGACCAGAAGTTACAATTCGAGAACACAGTTGAGCAGGTTGGCGAGTGGAGCGGCAAGATTCCAGTCACCTTCCTGTTGGGCTTCTTTGTCAGCAATGTCGCGTCCAGGTGGTGGAATATCTACACGGTGAGGCTACAGATTGCGATTCAGTATGAATAGAACCCATTGTTCTGTGCATACATGTATTTTGCGCACTTTTGATCTTCATCTCATTGCGATCCACCCCTCCCCGCCCTATCCTGCCCGGAGCAGCACATTCCGCGCATGTCCGGCCCTGCAGCCGTGCTAGTCGGGTCCATCCAGAGCGGAAGCAATCCTGGCGACGCTGCCAAGTACCGGATGACCATCGCTCGCTACCTCAACCTGGCGTGGGTGCTGGCGCTCTGGAACATTTGCAGCGGGCTGCAGGAGCGCTTTGAAATTGTCAAGAAGCTGACAGCTCGATTTCAGAGCGATTTCGACCTGACGGAGGACGGCAAGATCAAGCCGGTGCCGGACTCGGGCGATTCGAATTATGACCAGCTGATGCGCCTGTCGGAGCAGCCCGTGACGGATCCGGTGCGCCGGTCTCTGGAGCGGCTGCTGGTGCTAAACAGAGATCCCCTAATCCGGAAGCAGTACGGCCGCATCGTCACGAGGTCGGAGCTTGCCGTGTTTCTTCAGCGCTCCCAGCGGGTCAACGGCAAGTACGAGCCGGAGTGGTTCCTGCCATTCTATTGGGCTCTGGCCACCGCGGAGGAGGCTCTGGAGAAGGGTTTAATCCGAGACAATCGAATTTTCCTCAAAGTTCAAGAGGAGATCTACGCTTGGTCCGGAAAGATCCGCGTCCTCATTAATTTTGCTAGGCGAGGCCTGCCGCTGGTGTACACGCAGGTGGTGATCATCGCGGTGTACACCGTGTTCCTGTCCGACACGCTGAGCCGCCAACTTTTGGATCCGAAAGAGGCGATTACGCGCAAAGCCAAAGGCTATTATGTTGATTACTTAGTACCAATACTAGGCATCGTGCACATGATCTTCATGGTTGGCTGGTTCAAAGTGGCCCTGGTGCTCATGGACCCGTTCGGCGTTGATGAGGAGGACTTTCCATTTTCCACCATCTTCAACAGCAACATGCGCCTCTCGAAGGAGCAGTGCGGCACCAACATATCCTGGTACCCCAAGAAGTTGCGCCCAGCGTTCGACGCCCAGCGTCAGAAGAAGGACAGGTCGGAGGGCGACAGCGAGGGCCCGGTGTCGGACGACGAGCTCTTCAAGCCGATGATTGAAATGAGTCAGGCGGAGGCAGAGCGGAAGAACCAGATATACGGAACATTCACACTGGAAGACGGAAGCGACGAATAGAGAATTATCGAGTGCTCGAAGCTGAACTCTGCAGAGGCTTCAATCACTGCTGCTTTGTCAATTTTAAAATTTCACAATTTTAGCCAAGTTGTCTGAAACGGTATCTGAAAGAATTCACACCCAGCAAAAGCCGTCTGTTTCGTTGTTTTGTTTTTAACTTTTGTACTCGCAATCGTACTAACTTGAAATTTGAAGGTAGTTTCTGTCGTTATAAAGTTTGATTAAAATATTTATCTTTTTATATTTATTGTATTGCTTTCTAACTTATTTTACTGGAAAATGTTTATTAACAAGTCATTTTCCCCTCCGTAGGGATCTTTTTTGATTCTGTAAGTAATAAATATTCTACCAGATATTCATTGAAGTTAAATACCACACAATCAATCATCATGTTTGTCATTTAATTGTTTCGATGTTTTAGCTAGTTGTCAAAATCAAACGCAAGAAAACCCTAGCAGCCACAAAGGTGGCGGCCTAAATAGGCACACGCATGTACAAAGCACCTGCCCCCACCAGACAGCCAACACCCAAACAGCCCTCCCCCCCCCCTTGCACTAAAGGCGGTTAGCCCTCGCGGTTAGGCTCGCGCAAACCGATGCACTGCCTCAACTTGACTTTACTGCACAATATCAACTCAAATTTTAGCCTCCAAAACAAAAATAAACGTAATTA
The DNA here is from genome assembly GCA_002269645.1 of Macrostomum lignano. NCBI lineage: Eukaryota > Metazoa > Platyhelminthes > Macrostomidae > Macrostomum > Macrostomum lignano. The sequence continues at coordinate 332,685 of NIVC01000352.1, forward strand.
GGTGAAGAAGTCAGGAAACTTCCAATACTAGATATTGTAGTGATATCATTTTTAAAAATACTCAAGAAGGAGTGAAACATCAATTATATTTTATAGATTCAGAAAGGTAAAAATGATAGAAGGAATTAATCTGGATTAGATTTGCTCTATGTCGAGCGATAAATGATAAATGGTAAAAGTGCAATTGTACCAGAGGAAAAACTCTTGCTTTCATAAGTAAGTTAACACAGCAATATGCATTAGTAAATAAACAAAGAATTAAAATTGGGAGGCAAATGTAAGGAAACAATTGAAATAGAGGGCCATGTCGGTCAGTCTTTCATTGAGAAGTTGTTCGTAGTGGCTAGGCCAATGGCTCATTTCAACCTGAGATCAGATCAGAGTTTTGAGATCACAAACTCTATAGCTCGGCTGAGCGACCAGCAACGTCTCGTGAATGGCGTCTTGAAGAGATTTAACTTACCATAGCCACTGACAGGGGTGATCACAGGGTACTAAAACAACTAGCTGGGCCACTCAGGCATATATACTTTCTACTTTCAGTTCAGTAGCAAATAAGAATACATAAGCTATTTTATTAGAAAATGGCAGCTGAAACGACTTTGATAAGTTTAGAAGCCAAGCTTGCAGGCGTAAACAGCTTGCTAATTGGTTCAGCAATAATGTACATTGTCCCAGTTCACTGAAATGTACATGGCAGCTTTAGGCTGGAGTTCGAGCAAGGCAATAAAAATTGGGGTGGGGCTGGGGGTAGTGTGGAAAGGGGCAGTTGGAGGGTTTAAGATGGGGGGTAAGAACCAATAAAATGAGCCTTAGCTTTAAAAATACATTAAAATGCTTCTGTTTAACTTGCTACTGAACTGAAAGTAGTTTGCACGCAAATGTGCTGAGTGGCCCATCTGGTTATTCTAGTATCTGTGGGGATGATTGCTGTGGTTTGCTTAGCTACCTTCGTAAGTTCTTCAACTGAGGTGCTTTCCCTAGAAAATATTTCAAGTCTGGGTAGGAAACTGCAGGCAAAATTGTTCTTTTGGTTTTATGACGGAGGAGGCGATCAGCTCAGCGGTCCGACTCTCGCGTCACGACCCCCCTGGTTCGATTCCTTGTGCGGCCGCATTCACATGGGGCTTGTGTGCATGTAAATTGGCGGCGGGTTGTCATGCGATTCACAGCCATGAGGGCCAACCCCAACGGCACAGAGAGTGTACATGCCTGACGATTAGAAAGTCAGGGCTGCTGTACACCCTGTGTGAGCATGTGTGATGCGTGCTTGCGTACAGTATTGGCGAGCATTTATGCGCTTTTATGTGTTGAATATCTTGAGTCTCTTGAAGAGTTGGATAGATAAACTCTCGCCAATTCAATGGCTTTGAACATAAAAACGAACTTGGTATCAGTTTTTTATAAATATAGTTTAAACAATATTTGTCACAGTTTGGCTTCGACAGCTTATTTCTTTTCCAGCAGTTGCGCGAGACTGGCTTGAACAGAAACCAGAGCGTCTTCGATCTTCGAGATTCTGCAATTTGTGAAAGTTATTCGTGAAAAGCCACTATGAAGGGAGGGCCACTATGAAGGGAAGGGTACTATGAAGGCAGGGCCACTATGAAGGGAGGGCTACTATGAAGGGAGGGCCACTATGAAGGCTATGAAGGAAGGGGCACTATGAAGGAAGGGGCACTATGAAGGAAGGGCCACTATGAAGTGAGGGCCACTATGAAGGGAGGGCCACTATGAAGGCTATGAAGGAAGGGGCACTATGAAGGAAGGGGCACTATGAAGGAAGGGCCACTATGAAGTGAGGGCCACTATGAAGGGAGGGCCACTATGAAGGGAGGGGCACTATTAAGGAAGGGGCACTATGAAGGGAGGGTCGCTATGAAGGGAGGGGCACTATGAAGGGAGGGTCACTATGAAGGGAGGGGCACTATGAAGGGAGGGCCACTATGAAGGGAGGGCCACTATGAAGGGAGGTTCACTATGAAGGAAGGGGCACTATGAAGACTATGAAGGGAGGGGCCACTATGAAGGGAGGGCCACTATGAAGGGAGGTTCACTATGAAGGGAGGGCCACTATGAAGGGAGGTTCACTATGAAGGGAGGGCCACTATGAAGGGAGGGCCACTATGAAGGAAGAGCCACTATGAAGGGAGGTTCACTATGAAGGGAGGGCCACTATGAAGGGAGGTTCACTATGAAGGGAGGGCCACTATGAAGGGAGGGCCACTATGAAGGAAGAGCCACTATGAAGGGAGGGCCACTATGAAGGGAGGGCCACTATGAAGGGAGGTTCACTATGAAGGGAGGGCCACTATGAAGGAAGAGCCACTATGAAGGAAGGGCCGCTTAAAAACGAAGCTGACATATAAGTCAATTAGTATAGCACAGTAATCGAACTTCTGCCAGAGATATCAAATTGCTATGCTATTCTTTCGCATTGGTACAACTCAATTCTGAGTAGAAAATCAAAGGATTAAAATTACCTGTCATTCTGCATCGTCAGCAACTGGTTCTGCTCTCCGCCAGGATTCGAACCCTTGGCCTGCTTATAGTTCAGGTACTCCTCTTCGAAATTGCCAACCAGTACACGGCGCAGCCTGCTGCTTTGCCGGTTGGGATAAATCTCGCGATAGGATTTGTAAAATTTGCGCTGGATGAACTTAGGCAGGTTGATCTCCAGCTCGTAGATTAGGTTAACCTGCATTCCGGGATGTTGACAAATTCTGTAAATTCTGAATTCTAAATTCTAAATTATAAATTCTGAAACTTTAAGATCGCATTATTAACAGTGGAGTAGATTAACTCACTCTGATGGATATCAGCCTCAGCTCAGCGCCTCGCATGATGCCATCGATGTCACCCACTGCTATACCGATCTGGGTGAAATTAGAGTGAGAAGAGGGCTCTCAATGACCCAACCGAACAAGCAAGCTATTCTAGTCAGTGCACGCAGTGAGAGTCTGGACAGTGCACGCGGTGAGAGTCTGGACAGTGCACGCGGTGAGAGTCTGACAGTGCACGCAGTGAGAGTCTGACAGTGCACGCAGTGAGAGTCTGGACAGTGCACGCGGTGAGAGTCTGGACATTGCACGCGGTGAGAGTCTGACAGTGCACGCAGTGAGAGTCTGACAGTGCACGCGGTGAGAGTCTGGACAGTGCACGCGGTGAGAGTCTGACAGTGCACGCAGTGAGAGTCTGGACAGTGCACGCGGTGAGAGTCTGGACAGTGCACGCGGTGAGAGTCTGACAGTGCACGCAGTGAGAGTCTGGACAGTGCACGCGGTGAGAGTCTGGACAGTGCACGCGGTGAGAGTCTGACAGTGCACGCGGTGAGAGTCTGACAGTGCATGCAGTGAGAGTCTGGACAGTGCACGCGGTGAGAGTCTGACAGTGCACGCAGTGAGAGTCTGACAGTGCACGCAGTGAGAGTCTGACAGTGCATGCAATGAGAGTCTGACAGTGCACGCGGTGAGAGTCGGGACAGTGCACGCGGTGAGAGTCTGGACAGTGCACGTGGTGAGAGTCTGACAGTGCACGCAGTCAGTAAATGTCAGGACAGGTAAAACGCACCAGCAGGTTCATTAGGGCAATCGGCATCACGATAACAAAGACGGCAAACAGGGACTGCGCAGCCGACTGGAACAGCCCGTAATTTGGGTTAATGAAGTACGTGACCAGCTCCAGCTCCCCGACGGTCATATCGAATGTTTTGAGAGCAGCCAGCAGCAGAGTACTGAAGGGATTCTGAATAAGTTGGTAACAATTGAATAGGATTACGTTTGGCAGCGAGCTAATAAAAATTTGAGATCTTGTTTCATGATTGCCTCACTGATTCCTTCATGATGGAGTAGAATGTGAACGCGAATCCCAGTATGAGGAAGCTGAACACGTGCAGCACCTGAACCAGAGAGAGCAGCACTTTTTGAAACATCAGCGAGTAGAGGCCCGCGTGTGGAATGCTGCATAGTTGAAGCAAAAGAAAGCAGTAAGTTAAACAGCATAGGCTTGGCGTCATATCACGCTGAACTCACTATTCAATTTGGAACAGTATGAGTGACCAGGCCATCAGCACGGAGACGAGGCCGCACACCCAGTTCCACAGGCAGGGCTCGGAGTCCGGCGGCCAGATGAAAGCAAAGGTGACAGCGTACAGGACAATGTAGAAATACACCTCCTTGTTCAGAAAATAGCTCCGCTTCTAAAATGGTTTGTGGGCCAAAATGGAAAGCGACCTACCAAGATTAGCAGAATTTAGTGGACTTCATACCTTGTGCAGCAATTTTGCGAATTCCACACAGATTCGAATGGCCAGAAATGCCATGATGAAGCTTTTCTCAGCGACGACTCGTTTGTCGGTCAGCTTGGGCCGCTGAAGTGAAGTTTAAAGAAGTGATAATTTGACATTAAAATTGTTCAGGAAAACACTCGAACAGCTCACAAAGCCGGAGGTGTCGTTTCTGCAACCGGTGTTTTTGTCCATGAGCGACGGGGACAGAGGTCCATTGTCCATGATGAACAGGCTCAGGCAGAAGACAAAGCAAAGGTAGCAGAACAGATCGAACCACATAAAAAATCGCACAGTGTTCCTGCACAAAAGCATGTTGGCATTGCTTTTTATCGCTTAGTCCATGGCACAGATACTAAAATAACTAAATGGGCCACTCAGGCACATATACTTTCTACTTTCAGTTCAGTAGCAAGGATGAGTACATACGCTATTTTATTAAAAATGGCAGCTGAAACGACTTTGATAAGTTTAGAAGCCAAGCTTGCAGGCGTAAACAGCTTGCTAATTGGTTCAGCAATAATGTACATTAGCCAGTCCACTGAAATGTACATGACAGCTTTAGGCTGGAGTTCGAGGAAGGCAATAAAAATTGGGGCGGGGTGAGGAGGGTAGCGTGGAAAGGCGCGGTTGGAGGGTTTAAGCTGGGGGTAAGAGCCAATAAATGAGCCTTATCTTTAAAAATACATTAAAATGCTTCTGTTTACCTTTTTAATACTGAACTGAAAGTAGCTAGCACGCAAATGTGCTGAGTGGCTCATCTAGTTATTTTAGTATATGTGGTCCATTGCTCGTTTCATAAAATTCACGACAAACCTCTGGCGAAATTTCTTATATTTAAAATTCTTACATTTGCTACTACTGCTATACTACTGTTGCAAGTACTGTTGTGCTACTGCTGTTGCATGTACTACATACCACCTGTACTGTAGAAGAGCAGACGACAGCGGATGGCGCAGCAGATCCAGACGGTCAGCAGCAGCCATGGTGCGCAGTGCAAAGTATCTGTCCGGCTGGGAGGCCAGATCGTCCGGGCCGGGATCGAGCAGTGCGAAGTTGTAAATCACCTGGCCGGAGTGCAGGTGCGATGGGTAAAAAACTAATGATCAAGATTTAGAAATTGGTTTAAAATATTTGCTCGCTTACCATAAAGTTTTGGTCAAGCGGATCTCGAACAGTGTTTCCGACGCAGAAGTCAAGAATTTTCTTAAAAAATTCATACGCAAATTTAGTTAAAATTCTGTTCAAGAATTAAAATTTACAATGAAAACTGGCTGTCGTCTCACTAACAGTGGCATAATCGGGAGCCGACTCAATCAGCCCGTCCATATGAGTGCGACCATCGCTGTGTCTGTAGGCCATGGTTCTTGACCAGCTGAGTTGGAGAGCACAGTTAGGGAGTAGAGTGCACTTCATCATTTAAATAGTACAAACAAATGAGATCGCTATCTGCGTGTACTTCTCGAAACTACAAAAACTTGCATTTTTGGATTCAACAAAATAATTTTTCAAAATCTTCCTGCCGGAAAAAACTCATTGAGAGCCTTAATCAAATATCGGTAAAAAATTCTACCCCGATAGTAAACGAATGGAACACGTCGAGAGCCTTCATCAAGCATCGTATAAACCATTCTCCCCTAATACAGTCACAGAATAGAACACGTCGAGAGCCTTCATCAAATATTATAAGATCAACCCCAATTCGTTATAGAACCGTTCACCGACTTACCGCTCACAACTAAAAAACACGTCGAGGGCCTCCTTACTGTGCGCTCGAATGGCGAAATCGACAGGCGTCTCCAGATTGCTATTCTCCGTGATGAGTGCCGAGTACTCCAGCAGCAGCTTGACGCATTCGCCAGCGTTAGCCTCTTTAGACGCGTAGTGAAGAGCTGTGTTCTGAAAATGCACCAAGGGTAGCCTTCTGAGCGTTAAATGTAAAGAGGAACATTTAGAAGTTCAAAAAAATTTTACTCACCTTGCTGACATCGGTAGCGCTTACATCAATGTCGAGGTCAAGCAGAAACTTTGCAATGTCATAGTGCGACTTGGACACCGCTAGCATCAGAGCGTTGCGCCCGATCTCGTCCCTTAAAGAAAATGTTGAGCAACACATTGTAACACCGATGCACATGCAGAAACTGTACGAAAAGTTGAAAACATTACTCCACTGTTACTGCATCCAATTGCCAGCCACTCACTTGGCGTTGAAGTCGGCACCGCTGTCGCACAGGTAGCGGAATACTTCAAATCGGCCCTCCTCGGCTGCCAGAAGCAGTGTGGTGCTCTCGTCCAGGTCGCGCTGTCCGATGGATCTGTCAATAGCGCCAGAAGCCGCTATCAGCAGGCGCAGACAGCCGAGGTGGCCTCGCTTTGCAGCCACGTGAGCAGCTCGACGTTCGTCTTCGTCCACAAGGCTAACATCGGCGCCCCTCTTTACTAGCTGCTCAGTAAGCTGCAGGTGCAAAAAACCAGTTAAAGGATTGATGTGCACGTTTTATCTGCAAAGTCAAACAGACGGGTGCATGTAGGGCTACCATGCAGTTCAAGCCTCACATCAACGCAGCCGCTCTCAGCCGCATAGTGCAGCGGCGACTTCTCGTGCATGTCCTGCTTGTCGAAGACCGTCTCGATGCCCGGCTCGCGTAGCAGCCGCTCCACCATCGCGTCTCGGTCCTCGATTACCGCCCAGTGCAGCGGCGTCCGCATGCAGACGTCGCGACAGTCGAGCCGGGCAGCGGCGTCGAGCAAAACCTCCGCCACGGCGAGGTGGCCGCGGCGAGCCGCCCAGTGCAGCGGCGTCATGAACTGGTCGTCTGCGGCGTTCGCTTCGGCGGCCTGTGGATAAGTCGGACAGTTTTTCACTTGATGCCTGAGGGTGGCTTTCACTAAGAGTGAATGTCTGCAACTTACCTGCTCGATGAGCAGCTGCGCGATCTCGGGCTGGTTAGAAAGACCACATCTTGAGGGCAGATTTTGTGTACAGTTCAAGAGGAGAGCGCCATAACTTCTACACTCCAAGCAGTCTCAAAGCACTCACTCACGCAGTGGAGTCACTTATCACCGACTCCAAGCAGTCACAAAGCACTCACTCACGCAGTGGAGTCACTTATCACCGACTCCAAGCAGTCTCAAAGCACTCACTCATGCAGTGCAGTCCGCCTCCTCTTGTCCAGAGCCGCAGGGTCCGCTCCGTGCTGCAGCAGCAGGGCCACGAGATCCCGGTGTCCGAGTGAGGCAGCGATGTGCAGGCTGGAGTTGCCGTCGTTCTGCAAAGGGTATTCAGTGGTGTTGCTATGACAACAGAGTCCAACACTTGTTTCATGAATGAACATTTAATAGGCTTACTCGTTTCAAGTTTATCTTAACACCAGACTCAATTAGAACCTTAACGATCTGGAAGGTGAGACAGTCGTGAACCTCAATCAAGTTGCAAATGTATATTTAACTGCATTGAGCACAAGTTCCCTACCTCAGCCCTGTGATTCTGAGTGGCATGATGCAGCGGAGTGGCGCCATCGTTGTCCTGACAGTTTAGGGCCGTTCGAACTGCTTCTGCCGGCTGACTCGCTAAATGGGGGGTGGAAATGATGAAAGTAGAACTTTTCTAAATATCAGAGATAATTACATTAAAAGTGTCAACTTACCTGCAATGTGCTTCAGCAAAGCTTGAAGAATGACCACCCGGCCCTCTATGCAGGCAGCCATGATCGGCGTGACTCCGTTGTTGTCCGCAACTGTTGCGTCCGCGCCGCTGCTGAGCTGAAATTTTATTGACGGACACCTCACCAAACTGCTCAATACCTCACCAAACTGCTCTCAGTACCTCAACAAACTGCTCAGTACCTCACCAAACTGCTCAGTGCCTCAACAAACTGCTCAGTGCCTCACCAAACTGCTCAGTACCTCAACAAACTGCTCAGTACCTCAACAAACTGCTCAGTGCCTCAACAAACTGCTCAGTGCCTCAACAAACTGCTCAGTGCCTCAACAAACTGCTCAGTGCCTCACCAAACTGCTCAGTACCTCAACAAACTGCTCAGTACCTCAACAAACTGCTCAGTGCCTCAACAAACTGCTCAGTGCCTCACCAAACTGCTCTCAGTACCTCAACAAGCTGCTCAGTACCTCAACAAACTGCTCAGTACCTCACCAAACTGCTCAGTGCCTCAACAAACTGCTCAGTGCCTCACCAAACTGCCCAGTACCTCAACAAACTGCTCAGTGCCTCACCAAACTGCCCAGTACCTCAACAAACTGCTCTCAGTACCTCAACAAACTGCTCAGTACCTCACCAAACTGCCCAGTACCTCAACAAACTACTCAGTACCTCACTAGCTTACCTGCCCACTAGCTTGCTGCTGTCATGCAGCAAAGAAACATGCATCATTAACCTCCAATAACAACAGACAAGCTGCCGCCAGGCCTTACCAGAAATTCACACAGTTCCAAATTTCCATTTCGCGCTGTCTGGTGGAGCACGGAATTTCCGTCGAATTCCTGTTTGCGGATGTTCGCCCCGTTGCTGACGAAAATCTGCGGTGGGTAACAGAGACCATCGATTCCTTGGGAATTGATCAAGACTATCACGGGAGCTTACGAGAAAACTGACCCAAATGTCACGGCGGCAGTCCGGCTCTTGCAGAGCTGATGAGCTCAAAAATTGAAGAAATTGATGCAACTAATGAGGTCCCCAGTAGGCAAACTTTAAATTTATTAACTGTTTTCTGAGACTCTTCGCTGGCAGATCGCATCATATTCAACTCCTGCAGAGTCCCCAGATCCCGGAGTCCCCAGATCTCAGAGTCCCCAGATCCCGGAGTCCCCAGATCTCAGAGACCCCAGATCCCGGAGTCCCCAGATCTCAGAGTCCCCAGATCTCAGAGTCCCCAGATCTCAGAGTCCCCAGATCTCAGAGTCCCCAGATCTCAGAGTCCCCAGATCCCAGAGTCCCCAGATCCCGGAGTCCCCAGATCCCAGAGTCCCCAGATCCCAGAGTGAGTTCCCAGATCCCAGAGTCCCCAGATCCCAGAGTGAGTTCCCAGATCCCAGAGTCCCCAGATCCCAGAGTGAGTTCCCTGATCCCAGAGTCCCCAGATCCCAGAGTGAGTTCCCAGATCCCAAAGTCCCCAGATCCCAGAGTCCCCAGATCCCAGAGTCCCCAGATCCCAGAGTGAGTTCCCAGATCCCAGAGTCCCCAGATCCCAGAGTGAGTTCCCAGATCCCAGAGTCCCCAGATCCCAGAGTGAGTTCCCAGATCCCAGAGTCCCCAGATCCCAGAGTGAGTTCCCAGATCCCAGAGTGAGTTCCCAGATCCCAGAGTCCCCAGTTCCCAGAGTGAGTTCCCAGATCCCAGAGTCCCCAGATCCCAGAGTGAGTTCCCAGATCCCAGAGTCCCCAGTTCCCAGAGTGAGTTCCCAGATCCCAGAGTCCCCAGATCCCAGAGTGAGTTCCCTGATCCCAGAGTCCCCAGATCCCAGAGTGAGTTCCCAGATCCCAGAGTCCCAGATCCCAGAGTGAGTTCCCAGATCCCAGAGTGAGTTCCCAGATCCCAGAGTGAGTTCCCAGATCCCAGAGTCCCAGATCCCAGAGTGAGTTCCCAGATCCCAGAGTCCCCAGCCCCACACCTTGGCGATGCCGCAGTGTCCGCGCCTGCAGGCCACGTGCAGCGCCGTCATCCCCTTGTCGTCGGTGGCGTCCAGCCTGACGTGCTTCTGCGCAATCAGCAACTGCAGCGCCTCGACCGCGTTGCACGTGGCGGCCACGTGGACCGGCCGGACGCCCTCCATGCCGCGCTGATTGGGGGAGGCGCCGCTGGCCAGCAGGAGGCGCAGCACCTCGGTGCGCTGGTACTTGATTGCGTAATTCACTGCGCACATCAGGCGCTCGTCCCGGCTGTCGGACAGAGACGGCTTCGCCTTCAGGGCCGCTCGGACAAAGCCGAGGTCGCCCTCGCGAACCGCGTGGTGGAACTGGGAGTGTTTGAGGATCAGGATTCTCTGTAGGATCGACTCTAAATGGGAGTCGGGATCGATTCTGAATAGGAGTCGGGATCGATTCTGGATGGGGGTCGGAATCGATTCAGGATGCGGGTTGGGATCGATTCAGGATGCGGGTCGGGATCGATTCTGGATGGGGGTCGGGATCAATTCTGGATGGGGGTCGGAATCGATTCTGGATGGGGGTCGGGATCGATTCAGGATGGGGGTCGGGATCGATTCTGAATGGGAGTCGGGATCGATTCTGGATGGGGGTCGGGATCGATTTAGGATGGGGGTCGGGATCGATTCTGAATGGGAGTCGGGATCGATTCTGGATGGGGGTCGGGATCGATTCTGGATGGGGGTCGGGATCAATTCTGGATGGGGGTCGGAATCGATTCTGGATGGGAGTCGGGATCGATTCTGGATGGGGGTCGGGATCGATTCTGGATGGGGGTCGGGATCGATTCTGGATGGGGGTCGGGATCGATTCAGGATGGGGATCGGGATCGATTCTGGATGGGGGTCGGGATCGATTCTGGATGGGGGTCGGGATTGATTCAGGATGGGGGTCGGGATCGATTCAGGACGCGGCCAGTCAAAGTCCTCACATGCTGCAGCAGTTCCGAGGGTCGCATGCTGCCCACGACTTTATCAGTCTGGTCTCCCAGCACCAAGCTGGTGTTGCTGCCGCCGCCGCCAGCTGACTCTTCATCAAAGCACCGCATCGCTAGTCGGTCGAGCGCAATCGCTGTGGATTCCGTCACGTTGCTGGATGGTGACACGGAGGATTTGCTGACCGCACTGCGGGACATCTTTAGTTTTATTAGTTCTACCGCAATACAAACTGCAGAGCTCAACTGCTAACAATACATGGGCTGCCTCTGTTGGTCGGATGAGGCAACTTTAAATTTTAATGCTGCGAGATGCTCCGAGAGAGGTGGGTCTGAGAGAAGGGTTGTGGACGCTTGCCCAGTTGATGAGGGCCTGGCAGCAGAGTCCAATTAGGCGGGAATGGGATTATGCGGGAGAGGTTAGCGCAAAATTGACAATTAAATTCTTGACCGGGAGTTGTGTTGTTGATCTGGGCAGCAAACTGATTAACAATTGACGTAGATAAACAGCAGTAATTTATTTCGATTACTCAGTTGCTAAATATAGAAAATGCAATTTGCATACCGCAGCGAAAAGTGTAATGCTGAGTGTAAAACTCCATATTAAATTTGTATTTGTTTCTGCATACTCGTGAAGTAAGTGTTGCTTTTAACTAATAAGCATTTGTCTCTTTGACATCACTTTTTGGCGAGCTATTTCCATCCGTGTGAGGACATCCGTGTCTCTAGAGCCCTTGTGTGAGGACATCCGTGTCTCTAGAGCTCCTGTGTGAGGACATCCGTGTCTCTAGAGCTCCTGTGTGAGGACATCCGTGTCTCCTAGAGCTCTTGTATGAGGACATCCGTGTCTCTAGAGCTCTTGTGTGAGGACATCCGTGTCTCCTAGAGCTCTTATGTGAGGACATCCGTGTCTCTAGAGCTCTTGTGTGAGGACATCCGTGTCTCCTAGAGCTCTTGTATGAGGACATCCGTGTCTCTAGAGCTCTTGTGTGAGGACATCCGTGTCTCTAGAGCTCTTGTTTGAGGACATCCGTGTCTCCTAGAGCTCTTGTGTGAGGACATCCGTGTCTCTAGAGCCCTTGTGTGAGGACATCCGTGTCTCCTAGAGCTCTTGTATGAGGACATCCGTGTCTCTAGAGCTCTTGTGTGAGGACATCCGTGTCTCCTAGAGCTCTTGTGTGAGGACATCCGTGTCTCCTAGAGCTCTTGTGTGAGGACATCCGTGTCTCTAGAGCCCTTGTGTGAGGACATCCGTGTCTCCTAGAGCTCTTGTATGAGGACATCCGTGTCTCTAGAGCTCTTGTGTGAGGACATCCGTGTCTCTAGAGCTCTTGTGAGAGGACATCCGTGTCTCCTAGAGCTCCTGTGTGAGGACATCCGTGTCTCTAGAGCTCCTGTGTGAGGACATCCGTGTCTCCTAGAGCTCTTGTGTGAGGACATCCGTGTCTCCTAGAGCTCTTGTGTGAGGACATCCGTGTCTCCTAGAGCTATTGTGTGAGGACATCCGTGTCTCCTAAAGCTCTTGTCCATTGGGCTCTTGTCATTTTTCAAGCTGTTTTTAAATTTCTTGTCCTTAGTATTCTTGCGAATTGTCTTTACTTTTTGCTGTGCCACTGCGGGTCATGTGACTAAAATGCTTAACGTGGGTGCCCGGTCGCCCAGCAACGTCCACTAGTTGTAAACTGATGGATGAAAAAATTTCTCGGCAGAGTTCTCAAATATTGACAGGAACTAGTCAACCCCTGGAGCAAACAGAGAGGCCATTTAATCATCACTCCAAGCTGTCATTCAGACTTTTATTTTATTTCTCTTTTGCGCGACCTTAACTTGCTACCTGAGAGGCGTCCGCGTCAAAATTATGGACTGTCAGATGACACTACTGTCTCAAGGTTACACTGCTGTCTCAGGGTGACACTGCTGTCTCAGGGTGACACTGCTGTCTCAGGGTGACACTGCTGTCTCTGGGTGACACTACTGTCTCAGGGTTACACTGCGGTCTCGGGGTGACACTACTGTCTCAGGGTTACACTACTGTCTCAGGGTTACACTGCGGTCTCAGGGTGACACTACTGTCTCAGGGTTACACTACTGTCTCAGGGTTACACTGCGGTCTCAGGGTGACACTACTGTCTCAGGGTTACACTGCTGTCTCAGGGTTACACTGCGGTCTCAGGGTGACACTGCTGTCTCAGGGTGACACTACTGTCTCAGGGTTACACTGCGGTCTCAGGGTTACACTACTGTCTCAGGGTTACACTGCTGTCTCAGGGTTACACTGCGGTCTCAGGGTGACACTGCTGTCTCAGGGTGACACTGCTGTCTCAGGGTTACACTACTGTCTCAGGGTTACACTGCTGTCTCAGGGTTACACTGCGGTCTCAGGGTGACACTGCTGTCTCAGGGTGACACTGCTGTCTCAGGGTTACACTACTGTCTCAGGGTGACACTACTGTCTCAGGGTTACACTGCTGTCTCAGGGTGACACTGCTGTCTCAGGGTGACACTGCTGTCTCAGGGTTACACTACTGTCTCAGGGTGACACTGCTGTCTCAGGGTTACACTGCTGTCTCAGGGTGACACTTCTGTCTCAGGGTGACACTGCTGTCTCAGGTTACACTACTGTCTCAGGGTGACACTACTGTCTCAGGGTTACACTGCTGTCTCAGGGTTACACTGCGGTCTCAGGGTGACACTGCGGTCTCAGGGTTACACTGCGGTCTCAGGGTGACACTGCGGTCTCAGGGTTACACTGCTGTCTCAGGGTGACACTGCTGTCTCAGGGTTACACTGCTGTCTCAGGGTTACACTGCGGTCTCAGGGTGACACTGCTGTCTCAGGGTTACACTGCGGTCTCAGGGTGACACTGCGGTCTCAGGGTGACACTACTGTCTCAGGGTTACACTGCGGTCTCAGGGTGACACTGCGGTCTCAGGGTGACACTACTGTCTCAGGGTGACACTGCTGTCTCAGGGTTACACTGCTGTCTCAGGGTTACACTGCGGTCTCAGGGTTACACTGCTGTCTCATGGTTACACTGCGGTCTCAGGGTGACACTGCGGTCTCAGGGTGACACTACTGTCTCAGGGTTACACTGCTGTCTCAGGGTTACACTGCGGTCTCAGGGTGACACTGCTGTCTCAGGGTTACACTGCTGTCTCAGGGTGACACTGCTGTCTCAGGGTTACACTGCTGTCTCAGGGTTACACTGCGGTCTCAGGGTGACACTGCGGTCTCAGGGTGACACTGCGGTCTCAGGGTGACACTGCTGTCTCAGGGTTACACTGCTGTCTCAGGGTTACACTGCTGTCTCAGGGTACGGTGACATTACTGTCTGATATGATTTTGCTCGAGTCGTATTTAATAATTGATCAGCAAAAATTTCATATTTTTTAAAATATAAACAACGATGCAAGCCATGACTATTTAGTAGCGCCCTCACTATACCGGCATAGATACTGAAACGTTTCCCCGTGTACACTGCATAAAGACGAATAAAATAAATGAAGGCTCATGGCTCTCGATCTCAATTATCGCAGTTTCGACCATAGACAAAGTCTTTTACGCTCTTTTCCTATCGTAAATTCAATTGTATCAGCAAGGTGCGGTGTTGGATTCAGTTATCAATACATGTTTATATACTACGCCATGTCCAACAGCGAGGGCTCAACCGTACAGGTAACTATAGCAACCTCTACAGACGCTCCGTCAAACGATAACAACGCTCCCGATAATAGCCCAAAAGAGACTGCTGACAACACTGCTGACAGTCAGCAGAAAGAAGACGAGTCTGAGTCGATAGCCAGCAGCAGCGGAGCTGTGGGGGCCGGCGCCAGCAGCAGCAGCAGCGCTGCGGCTGGTGGCGGCACCACCACCAGCAGCAGCAGTCGGAGCGAGTTGACAAGGCGCCAAAGAGCCAGCCTGATCAACCAGAGCAGCACAACGGAGGACGCGCCAGACGAGGAAGAGCAGGAAGCGCTGATGTTCCTAAAGAAATATTACGCGCCCTCGTTCCAGTGGTTCCGCTACTACGAGATGCTGGAGTGACTGACAATATTTTAATGTACAATCGATGTACGTGCACTTCTGTAGCAGTGTAGCAACACCATGGTAGTGCTAGGCCAGTACAATAAATTATTTGTTGCAGAACTA
The DNA here is from genome assembly GCA_002269645.1 of Macrostomum lignano. Classification (NCBI taxonomy): domain Eukaryota; kingdom Metazoa; phylum Platyhelminthes; family Macrostomidae; genus Macrostomum; species Macrostomum lignano. The sequence goes on from NIVC01000352.1 coordinate 347,714, forward strand.
ACTGCAGACTGTATAGTAGCAATTTAAGAGCGGTCAGAAGTTCGATTCGAATTCGCGCCAACTTCTAAAGACTGTTAAACAAACTTTAAACTCTTAAGCCAAGGCATTGCCATTAAAAGACCCATTATTCAGCGCTCCTGGACACTCAGTTGGAGCTCCGACAGTAAATTTAGCGCTCCAGACACTCACTAGGGTGCCCGGACGCTCACTATGGCACCTCGGACACTCACTATGGCGCCCCGAATACTCGCTATGGCACCCGGACGCTCACTATGGCGCCCCGGACACTCGCTATGGCACCCGGACGCTCACTATGGCGCCCCGGACACTCCCTGTGGCACCCGCACGCTCACTATGGCGCCCCGGACACTCCCTGTGGCACCCGGACACTCACTATGGCACCCCGGACACTCCCTGTGGCACCCGGACGCTCACTATGGCACCCCGGACACTCCCTGTGGCACCCGGACGCTCACTATGGCGCCCGGACACTCACTATGGCGCCCTGCTGGACACTTACTATGGCGCCTGGACACTCACCATGGCGCCTGGACACTCACTATGGCGCCCGGACACTCATTATGGCGCCCGGACACTCACTATGGCGCCATGGACACTTACTATGGCGCCCGGACACTCACTATGGCGCCCTGGACAATTACTATGGCGCCATGGACACTTACTATGGCGCCCGGACACTCACTATGGCGCCCTAGACAATTACTATGGCGCCATGGACACTCACTATGGCACCTCGGACACTCACTATGGGGCCCTGGACAATTACTATGGCGCCATGGACACTCACTATGGCACCTCGGACACCCACTAAGGCGCCATGGACACACTATGGCACCCCGGACACTCACTATGGCGCCCTGGACAATTACTATGGCGCCATGGACACACTATGGCGCCCGGACACTCACTATGGCGCCCTGGACAATTACTATGGCGCCATGGACACACTATGGCACCCGGACACTCACTAAGGCTACATATCGGAAACAGCTGAAACAATAAGTCAGTGAACGAAGTGCATGAACAAAGGCTATCAGATATCTATATGCATACTGAACTGGCTCACGGGTCTTGCGAATTGCATGTTCCATTAATCAACAGACAACTGTGTTAGAAGTCTGCATATACTATAGTTAAACAGTATTATTGTTTGTATTTTTATTTCAGACTCCACAATTAAAAAATAGCGGCTCGGGAGTCGTGGATAATAATAGTAAATTATTAAGCGGACAAACAAATACAAAGAAAATGACAACACGAGATCGCTACTAATAGTAGTGGAAAAGCCTCTAAAGCTACAAACACAACTTTGGTATTGTGTTAAATTGGCGAAAACATACGAGAAATTTGCCGCTTAAAAATGACACCAAAGTTGTGCTTGCAGATTAAGTGCCAGAACTTTCCAAATAACCCTGGTAGTACACTACTATTAGTACTATTAGTGTCAACCACTTTGAACTATAATTACTGTAGTCATTAACCCGGTTTACAAAAGCTGCACAACACAACAGTAGCAATATAGCATCGGGCTGCAGAATGTGACTATTTAATTTTAAAGAACATTAAGAACTTTTTTGAGTCGGTCAATTCCAAAGAAACACGAGTGTCATTGCTCATCCGCGGCCTCGACCGCCGCCTCCGGGTCGGCCTCATCTTGACAACTATTGCGCCGCGTCTGCTTGGGCGCGCTGGCGTCGGCTGCATCGGCGTCGCCGCTGCCCGACACAGCGTCGGCGCCATCATCGGCTGCGGCGGCAGATCGCTTGACGCCGGCTCCGCCAGCCCGTCGGTGCTCTGCGGCGGCTGGCAGACGCTGCATATCCAGCAGGCGGTGCAGCTGGCGGAAGGCCATGAGGCGGACGGCCCGGTGGGCTGCGGCGGTCAGGTCCTCGCGCTCCTGGGCGGACAGGGCACCGGCAGCGTCCGTGGTGCTCTTCTCGCAGGGATCCAGCAGGCCGGGGCCGCCCGGCAGCAGCAGGCCGGAGGCCAGGCACTCCAGGACTCGGCGAAGGGCTTCGCTAGGCGTTGACGGCGCGCAGTAGGAGCTGATGCACTTTTCTATTAGAAGCTCCGCCGCCTGCGAGTGGGTGAGTGTTGGGGAAGGCTTGGTCCTCGGCATAGCTAGGCAAGTCAGGCAATGTTTCAGGGAATGATTCATCAGATGATTCGGGAAATGATTCATGGGATGATTCAGGGAAATATTAATCAGATAATTCAGAGAATGATTTATTAGATGATTTGGGGAATGATTCATTAGATTTTTTAGGGAATGATTCATTAGATGATTCAGAGAATGATATATTAGATGATTCAGGGAATAATTATTCAGGGAATGATCAGATGATTCGGGGAATGGTTCATTAGATTATTTAGGGAATGTTTCATTAGATGATTCAGAATGATTTATTAGATGATTCAGGGAATGATTTATTAGATGATTCAGGGAATGATTTATTAGATGATTCAGGGAATGATTCATGATTCAGGGACTGATTGACTAAGTAATTCAGAATATGATTGAATTGAATGCTCCTTAAATAAATAGGCCGGTACAAACAATAATAAAACACCCATCTCACCCATTCTGACAGGGCAGCCCAGGCGGGAATTCTGCGCCGGAAATCGCGTACAATTTTGACAACGGGAACGAACGACTCCAGCTGGCTGGCCTTAGCCTGCGGGTGACAAAAATATGCAAAAAACAGATGATAAAAGCGTGGAACAGGCAATTCTGCCCATTCCGCTGACTCCTGAGCACATGCAAGAGCGCCAATACTGTACGCACGCTCACACAGGGTCTACAGCGGCCCTGACTTTATAATCGTCAGGCATGTACACTCCCTGTGCCTTTGGGGTTGGCCCTCATGCCTGTGAATTGCACGTCAACCCCCACTGGTCAATTTTTCGCATACAAGCCTTAAATGTTCGTGTCGAATTTCTGCTCAAGATGACTGAACATGGAGAGAAATAAGGAGGAAAGGGACAGGCCGCCCACTGCAGGACCAGGGGAAGGGACAGGCCGCCCACTGCAGGACCAGGGGAAGGGACAGGCCGTCCACTGCAGGACCAGGGGAAGGGACAGGCCGTCCACTGCAGGACCAGGGGAAGGGACAGGCCGCCCACTGCAGGACCAGGGGAAGGGACAGGCCGCCCACTGCAGGACCAGGGGAAGGGACAGGCCGCCCACTGCAGGACCAGGGGAAGGGACAGGCCGCCCACTGCAGGACCAGGGGAAGGGACAGGCCGCCCACTGCAGGACCAGGGGAAGGGATAGGCCGCCCACTGCAGGACCAGGGGAAGGGACAGGCCGCCCACTGCAGGACCAGGGAAAGGGACAGGCCGCCCACTGCAGGACCAGGGGAAGGGACAGGCCGCCCACTGCAGGACCAGGGAAAGGGACAGGCCGCCCACTGCAGGACCAGGGAAAGGGACAGGCCGCCCACTGCAGGACCAGGGGAAGGAACAGGCCGCCCACTGCAGGACCAGGGGAAGGGACAGGCCGTCCACTGCAGGACCAGGGGAAGGGATAGGCCGTCCACTGCAGGACCAGGGGAAGGGACAGGCCGCCCACTGCAGGACCAGGGGAAGGGACAGGCCGTCCACTGCAGGACCAGGGGAAGGGACAAGCCGCCCACTGCAGGACCAGGGGAAGGGACAGGCCGTCCACTGCAGGACCAGGGGAAGGGACAGGCCGTTCACTGCAGGACCAAGGGAAGGGACAGGCCGCCCACTGCAGGACCAGGGGAAGGGACAGGCCGTCCACTGCAGGACCAGGGGAAGGGACAGGCCGTCCACTGCAGGACCAGGGGAAGGGACAGGCCGCCCACTGCAGGACCAGGGGAAGGGACAGGCCGCCCACTGCAGGACCAGGGGAAGGGACAGGCCGTCCACTGCAGGACCAGGGAAAGGGACAGGCCGCCCACTGCAGGACCAGGGGAAGGGACAGGCCGCCCACTGCAGGACCAGGGAAAGGGACAGGCCGCCCACTGCAGGACCAGGGGAAGGGATGGGCCGCCCACTGCAAAGAAAAGCAAAACATCATTCATATCTGTTTGGTTTATTGAGAACAGAAAAGTTTGGAGTCCTTCTGGAAAAGCCAGTTACCTGCAAATTTCATAACAGGCTACATTGAGTGGCTACAGTAGAATATAAGCACAGGAGCGAACACAATGCAAATCAGACTGTACCTGGAACCATTTGGCTCGTCGCAGATTGGCAAGAGCCTCCAAGCACTTCTCCTTATCCAATAGATCATCGCTTTGAGCTTGAGAATCGGCTACAAGTAAAAATTTTATAATAAAAAAGAACAAAGTTAAGCGTATATTTGACCATAAATTAATATAACTAATCTCATGGTTGTTCATGGCATCTATAATTGATTATTTTTATTATCAAGAATCCGAACAATACGATGGTTAAGTATAGCAAAACTTCTCTCCAAAATGATTTCTACAAATGCTTAATTTATGATTATTAATTAAAAATTAGAATGCCAACTCTAAAGCTCAGATTGCGGCATTATTTAAAGTACTGCGATGCATTTGCTCGTAAAATTGCTCACAACATGAAATCAAAGCAAAGTTATATGTAGATTTCTTCTCGCAACAATGATATTTTTGACTTACTGAAATCTCAAAACTACACACCCTTTGAAAGTTATTTACGCAACATATCGCCGTAGTTCAGTCCAAGGACTGGAAGGGTTGCCACACACACCCACAATTACCCCAGCTAATGCTTACCCCACCAATTTTACAGCTGGGTGAACTGAAGCAATGCAGAGTCAAGTGTCTTGCTCAAGGACACAAATTGTTCCGAGTAGGTCGGGAATCGAACCCCCGACCTTTCAGTCGTGAGTCCGACGCTCTAACCACTAGGCTACAACACCCCCCTCGACAAGGAAGCTCATAATAAAAACTATAATTGAATACTCACCGCCATCGCTATCGCGCACAGCCACAGAGGTCAGGCTGATGCAGCAGCGCAGGCTCCCATCGCTGCAGGACACCAGCAGTGAGTCGCCCGAGCTGGCAGTTTGCACAGTCAGCAGCAGAGCCTGGCCGGAGTCGGGCGGGCACAGCTGATCTGGCAGCAGTTCAATTAGGCGCTTAACCAGACTGCGGCCAGGCCAGGCCGAGCACAGCAGCACCAGCTCGCACTGCCGGTCCCAGAACAGGGTGACATCTTTGGCCAGGCTGCCAATTCGCATTACACCGTTCAATTGCTGCTTCTGCTGCTGCTGCTCAGGCCCGTCAGCTGACAGCTGCTCGCTGACCTGACGGAGTGCCTGTTCGCATCGGGCAGCCAGGGCGTCCAGGGCCTTCCTGTCGGGCTCGGCCTGGGCCAGAGTGGCCAGCTTGGCAGCCAGGTGCCGATCGTCGATGCTCTCGGCCTGGACAGCACGCTGTCGGGCGGCAACGCCGCTGCCAACATTGAACTGGGATCGGTGACGCTGCATCCATTCGTTCACTCTGGCCGGGTCCATGCGTCTGCCCCAGATTGGCTGGGCGAACTCCAGCTTATTGGCTCGCATTGCGGATTTCACTTCTATTGCTAAGCTCGGGTCCACCTGGATGGCATTGTGGAGTTAATTTGTAGATCTGCTGTTGTCTACCCCGGTGATGCTGTTGTCTACCCCGGTGATTCCTCTTGTCTACCCCGGTGATTCTGTTGTCTACCCCGGTGATTCCTGTTGTCTACCCCGGTGATGCTGTTGTCTACCCCGGTGATTCCTGTTGTCTACCCCGGTGATGCTGTTGTCTACCCCTGTGATTCCTGTTGTCTACCCCGGTGATGCTGTTGTCTACCCCGGTGATTCCTGTTGTCTACCCCGGTGATTCCTGTTGTCTACCCCGGTGATGCTGTTGTCTACCCCGGTGATTTTTGTTGTCTACCCCAGTGATGCTTGTTGTCTACCCCGGTGATTCTTGTTGTCTACCCCGGTGATTCTTGTTGTCTACCCCAGAGATACTTGCTGTCTACCCCAGAGATTCAGTAGATCTGCTGCTGTCTACCCCAGAGATTCAGTAGATCTGCTGCTGTCTATCTCAGAGATTCAGTAGATCTGCTGCTGTCTACCCCAGAGATTCAGTAGATCTGCTGCTGTCTATCTCAGAGATTCAGTAGATCTGCTGCTGTCTACCCCAGAGATTCAGTAGATCTGCTGCTGTCTACCCCAGAGATTCAGTAGATCTGCTGCTGTCTATCTCAGAGATTCAGTAGATCTGCTGCTGTCTACCCCAGAGATTCAGTAGATCTGCTGCTGTCTATCTCAGAGATTCAGTAGATCTGCTGCTGTCTACCCCAGAGATTCAGTAGATCTGCTGCTGACTATCTCAGAGATTCAGTAGATCTGATGCTGTCTATCTCAGAGATTCAGTAGATCTGCTGCTGTCTAATCAGACCCATTGGTTTACATCTATTCCTATGCGCCCTAATTCAGTCTCTAGTTAATCAATGTAAAAAGACGCACCTTTCGTTTATACTGCAGCCTGTGCCGCCGGCCCTTCAAATGCATCTCCTTGGCGTGCGGATCGTTAAATCTGCAGTCGCACAGTTTGCAATGATATTGCACAGCTTTGTTGCCCTGCTCGTTAGGCAACTCGTCAATGTACTCGGAGCCAACCGGGGCCACGTATTCGCGCTCCTGCAGTACGGCCAGCTCAACATGCTGCTGCTGCTGCTCAACAGTTGCAGACGAAGCCGGCGCTGTCTGGCCGCTGGCTGCCCCGCTATCGGCGGTTTGTGGCGGCCCAGCAGCCGGGGTGGCCGCCTCATCGGAGGCCACACTTTTCAAAGCGGAACCGGGCACGAAGCCGAACCGAGGCGCACCGACAACTCGCTGCTTGACGGCCGGTGTCGGCTGCTGCTGCTTCGGCGCAGGCTGTGACTGCTGCTGCTGCTGATTGGCACCGGCAGCTGAGGTGACAGCCGAGCCCTGTACTATAATAGGATCAGTGCTAGGCAGAGACTTCCCCAGCCTAGTGTGCAGCTTGGCAGTTTTCAAATGCTTGGATCCGCGAATATGCGACGCGTAGGCATCGGCGCCGGTGCAGGTGACGTCGCAGAGTTCGCAGCGCAGCTGTTTCTGATTCGGCTTAGCAGATTCCTCCTGCTGCCGCTTGGCTGCGGCCTCGCGCTTCTTGTGCTTCTGGCCGTTCAGATGCTCCTTGAAAGTCTGCGGCCCGGCGCAGCTGATCTTGCACACTTCGCAGTATTGAAGCGAGGCCAGATTGGGCTGGCCAGGCTGCTTCTGCTGTTGCTGCTGCTGGTTGTAGGGCCGCCGCGGTCCGCCGGGGCGAAATGGAGGCCGGCGCTGCTGCTGCTGATAACCGCCGGCGCCGAACTGGTGCCGATGCTGATGCTGCTGATGATGATGCGGCTGCCGGAACCCGCCGGGAGCCTGCTGGCCGAACCAATTCTGGCCGCCGCCGCCGCCGCCGAAGCCCTCCGGCATGAACTGCTGATGCTGTTTGCCAGCCGAGGCAGCAGGCGGTTGATAAGCCAGCTTGGGCGGCGGCAGGGGCGGAGGCGGAGGCGGCGGCGGTGGGGCGACCTTAGCCACAGCCGGGGTGGCAGTATTGGCCGTGAAAGATTGATAAGACGGGGCAGTTGTTGTCCAGGCCGGCTGGAAGACCCGGCCGCTGCCAGACTGTGGCGCCGCTGGTGGCGGCGGAGGTGGAGGCCGTTGCTGCTGCTGGTAGGCCGCCGCCGCCGCTGCTGCAGCCGCCGCCGCAGCGGCCGGATAAGCGGTCGGAGCGGCCGCGTAGGTGTAGGGAGCGGCTACAACGCTTGCCGCAGCGGCCGCCGTGAAGGAAGCCGGAGCGGCCGGGGCTGGCGGCACAAAACTAGTTGGACCAGTGGCACTGGCGGTGGCCTGGTACGCCGTCTGGGGTGCACTGCGGATGGCCATAATTGAATGTAGAAATTACTCCAGAGATTCTATACAGATGTCCCCCAACGGGGGGCGAAGATTGCTAGTTACACCTAAAAGGTAAGCAAGAGTACAGTAAAGCATATTGTCAGTAAATCTAACAACTAAAAAATAATATTTACATATTAAATGTCTAAATTTTTTACAAGATGTCGATTCGACTCCTGGCAACTGAATGCAATGACAAAGCTGGACGCTTTCCCAATGCCACGCGTTAACACTGTATGCTTGATGCCTTGGTGGGAAACAACTACTTGGAACTCAACTCTCAACAATGAACCTGGCACTGCCACCTTTCAGCAACTCATGCAGTTGGTATTAAAGAGTGATACAGCAGGCACTTACGGTATTCATGGACAACATCGATGTGATAGGATGGAAATTGGACAATCAAAGAGCACAATGACCAGCTGGCTGCATTCAGTTTTAAACTGATTTGCAAAGAGTTAACCTTAAGTCATCAAAGTGCCAATTTGCAAGCAATAGTATGATGGGGTGAGAGCAAGATAGTGGCTGTCTAGGACTTGCCAAGACCTTGGACCTCAAGAGCTTTCTTGTGCAATAGGCCAGTTTGTTTTCAGATTCATTTCTAAGAAAAAGCTTGTTTGTTTAATTTCCCTAAAATTTGTTTTAATGTGCACAGTATTAAAATTTGTAAATATTATAAAAATTATGTAAATTTGTTTAAAATAGCACAAATATTACTATAAATATACAGGCTGCCAGCAAGAAAAAACTTGTTCTGCCTAGACAACACCCAGTTTATATCTAAGCATTATTTAGTTAACAAGGTGCCTAGATTCACTATCTAAGAAATTACCTTGGGCAGAATATCTATTAGAATGAGTTATGACCCTCTGATCCAAATAACTAGATTAAAAGAGAAACTCTCAATTTCTAACATGAAATAATGGAAATAATGGAATGGATTAGATGGAATCCAATTTCCATCAACAAAATAATGTTTGCCTGCTATTGCAATCTACTGAATCTTGGGGTAAATGTTTTTAGATTGCAGACTCTGTCAAAAGTACTCTGAAAGTTAAAACTTAATTTTAGAAATATTAAAAACTAGACCATGTATTTAAACTGATTATTAATGGACTACACTAGCACTGAAAGAGACAGATTTGAGGAAAAACTAACTGGCTCCATTGTATTTGTCTTTTAGCATTACAATATAATTTGAGGCATACATGCCCAACCTCAAAATTTCACCCATCCAGTGTGATTTAGTTTTGTCCAGATTTGCGACTAAGTTCCTCCCAATTGTGACTTAGTTCCTCTTGATTGCAACTTAGTTCCCCTAATTGTGACTTAATTTTCACTTTGTATATTACTTTTCTTGCCTTTTTCTCTTTTCTTTTCTTTCTTATTCTCTCTCCTCTTTTCCCTTTCTCTTTCTCTCTCTTCTCCCTCCTTTCTTTTCCTTTTCTCTTCCTTTCTTTTCTTCCTCTAATTTTTTATTTTTGTGTTTTTAATTTTGCAACTTACTTTGGCTAGCAGCCATTTCCCTTGTCTGGTTTAGCTATTTAGCTATAGCTATTGTTATTTATGCAATAAAGCTTTAATTGTACTTTTTTCTTTTTTGTCCTTGCACTTGTGCACTCAAGACTATCTATCTTATGTTGTGTGCTTTTGGCCACTTGTTTCCCCTTATACATGCATACATAAATATAAACCCTGACAAGACAAAATTACCTTGGTTTACATTAAGGCATATAGGGTTAGTGCAAGGGATATATATTCTTATTTTATCCTTTTGTATGCAATGGCATTCCTCTACCTGTTAAAGATTTTTATGCAGTAGCTCTATTTAAGTGGTAGCTCTTACATTCTCTCTTGCTAGCTTTTATCAATTTTCTCTTTGATAAGAGGTTCTTTGTTGTGCTACTCTCTAGGCTAGATACCAAGGCTCTAAACTATAATTGTTTGCACAATGTGCCTTTTTATTTTTATGAAATATTTCACTTGTCTCTAGCAAAGATAATTATCTTTACACTAAAAATCTAATATTTCTTTAAAATAAAGAGCTACTTGGCAGTTGGAAGTCATATATAGCCTTTTTTCTAATTTGCATTAATATCTAGTTTTAGTCAGTGCTAGTACATTTAAAATGGCCATAGACAATGATACTATATCATCTAGTGGCAATGCAACTATAATAGTAATAGACAGGGACACTATATCATCCAGTGGCAATATAACTATAATGACAATAGACAGTGATACAATTATCCAATGGTAGTACTAGTGCAATTATAATGGAAAGTAAAAATCAGAAACAAAATGCAAGAAAACTGACTTTCATATAAATGTGTATGATTAGAATCAATTTTTGAAGTTGCATGGTGTCAAGAGTCAATAAAAGGTAAAGTTTTATAAAAAATACTAAACAATTTTCAATACTAATAGAAATAGTTTTTTAATTAGCAAACCTATGTATATGGGGAAATCCAAAAATTGGGGGCAAGTTTTATGAAAATTCGTTTTTTGGCAATTTGAAAGCAATAAAGCTATAAAATAAATTTATTCAAGTTTTTAAAAAGTAAAAAAGTCTATTAAAGCACAAATTATTTTCGTATAGCTTTATTTTTAAAGACGACCTAAAATTAATTACGACCTAAAATGAGTCTAATGAAAATGATTGAAAAGCTATAATAATGTATTTTATTAACTTTAACTATCTTATAATGTTACACTCTATAATTCTACAACATATTTAACATTATTTTAAGGTTTTATTTGTTTATCACTTTCGTTACTCTTGACAACGTGTATTTTGTAGAGTTCGTTTGCAATAAATTGTATTCAACGTAAGTTTATTATTTAAACATACAAATTCCCGTAAGGATCGGAAAATTGCATTTTACTCAGCTTCTACTAAAGCGATTTGGGAAATTCTTTTTTTCCTGCATACACGCCGCGATGATACATGTTTTAGTGTAATTTCATTGTTCTTCGTCGCTTAATAAGCATACAGTAAGCATCTGATTTGGAAGCCGGGTAACACATTGGAATTCCCATAAGGATTGGAAAATTGCATTTTACTCAGCTTCTACTGAAGCGATTTTGAAAATTTTTTTTTCCTGCATACACGCCGCAATGATACATGTTTTAGTGTAATTTCATTGTTCTTCGTCGCTTAATAAGCATACAGTAAGCATCTGATTTGGAAGCCGGGTAACACATTGGAATTCCCATAAGGATTAGAAAATTGCATTTTACTCAGCTTCTACTGAAGTGATTTGGAAAATTCTTTTTTTCCTGCATACACGCCGCGATGATACATGTTTTAGTGTAATTTCATTGTTCTTTGTCGCTTAATAAGCATACAGTAAGTATCTGATTTGGAAGCCGGGTAACACATTGGAATTCCCATAAGGATTGGAAAATTGCATTTTACTCAGCTTCTACTGAAGCGATTTGGAAAATTCTTTTTTTCCTGCATCCACGCCGCGATGATACATGTTTTAGTGTAATTTCATTGTTCTTTGTCGCTTAATGAGCATACAGTAAGCATCTGATTTGGATGCCGGGTTCACATTTTGTGGTAACATTTTTTACCCAAAATTTTTAAGTCTAAATATAGGTATATTACAAATACTAATACTATGCAAGTTGATATTTAAATGAAAGAAAACAACTTAAAGATTATTTTGCAACAAGGAATTAGCGATATATTTACTTTTAGAAAAAGATGTTTGCTGGCAAACTTTGCACTTTATATTAGTATGAATTTTTGCGAGTTTATATGGTTTTAGAAAAACTTTGAAATCCTTAGAAATACTTCATCTTTTTGAATTGAATAAAAAGTAAAACACAGATTACTTTCTGTTTTGTAAGTAGTAAAAAAATTAGCCTTCACTAAGGCCTACAAGTCTTAAAATTAATTGTTTAATAATGAAAAAAGTGAAACAAAAAATTGCAAATCGGTCAACTCGGACTTTCAAAATGCTTTTTTGTGTTTTTTTCTTATTTATTCAACAATATAAAGCATGAAAACAATAGTTTTTATCCAGAACTATTTTCTAAAGACCTATCTATCTTTCAAAAACCTTTTTTAGATACATTACTTTCCATCAAATGTCCACAGATTTGTTTTACCGTTTTATCCCACGTTTTTGGATTTCGCCATATGCATTTGTACATAGGTCTTGATAACTTTATATCTTCATTTTGCTAGTAAGCATAACAGCTATTTTTCTTTCATTGTGTTTGCCAATATATCTACTAGCATATTTACCAGTTGCTATGGACCTATCTACCAATGCTAGATAGATTTGCTAGGTAGCAAGTAATTTTTTGTCAATAGATATATGATAAAAAAGCTAAAAAGGATATTGGCATAGAAATTGGTTAAGCAAAAAGCTATACCAAAATTGTAGTAAAGCTGATAAATATATTATAAATAAGAGTTTCTCTATTATTTTTATAATTAAGTTATTTCAACCATAATTTATATAAATACATTAGCAAATTGTTTTGTAGAAGATAAAGCAATACATAGATAATTTTTATAAGCATTTTGTATTTTGAAAATGCTTTTAACTAAAGCTAATTTAAATTTCTATAAAAGTTTGGGTTGGCATCCATTATTGAATCCATCAATTACATTGCCTTTCTGTCAAAAGTTTAAGTATAGTTTGTTATTGTCTTAATAATAGTTAAATAAATATTTTTAAACTGCTTATTCTCTACTGAGTCTATGCTATAACAACTAGACAAAATAATTTTCTCTTTGTAGTTTATAATTGCTTTTTATTTTACATAAATACATTGCAATAGCAAAGTTATTCATCAACAAAAAAGCCTACTTTATATAAAAATTTGTCTTTTGTATGCATATTCAAATGGGAATATGGGACCTCACTTGCTCATTGAAATACCTATGTTAGTATTTGCACCACTTAGACAGAGACATTGATTGAGCCGACTTAATTTAAATGCAGGAAAAAATTCTAAAACATTAGCCAACCAGAATTTAATAAAGAAAATGATTTTTAATTATACAGATGAAACAAAATAGACTCGAATATGTTGCAGGCAGTGGAGGGCTTACCTGTATGTAGGTCCAGATGGAAATCCAAAGTAACTACTCATATCTTTGACAGATTTTTTGTTTTTTAAATGTAGTTGGTTTGTAAAGTTTGATACTTTCAGGTTACAGTCGACAGCCTGCAGTGCAGAACTTTGTAGGTACGTTTATTAAACATAAATCGTTATACAGACAGAATTACAACTTTAGGTTCGTCGCGACACGTTCACGTCGAAATTTTCACATCAACTTTTTGGCAAATCAAAATTGTACCTCACAAAAAATATAACACAACAAAATGTTGTTTTAAAATAGAAAACAATAGATAAAGTATTTTTTGTTTTTTTTACAGAATTTGAATTTAAAAACTAATAGACTAAAGTAAAGTAAAAGCAAAGTAAAGTAAATATAGTCACTTTATCGTCTACAATGCCGTCATCTGAAGTCAATCAACTACACCAATTCTGGTCAGTTCATTTCAATCAGGAATGACATTCGAAGTATCTGTAGTTAGCTTTGGTGGGGATTAGGATTATTATTATATTTTATCTTTACTATACACGTACCATTGAGGGTCAATATAATTTCTTAGTGTTGGCCACGTAAGTATATCAAAACAAGCACCAAAAGTTCCAGGACAAAAAACAGGGCAACATATATTTAGTCAATTCCTGGAGGTGACATTATTTAGTCAGATGTTTATCTAGTTATCCCCCCCCCCAGATTAAATTTCAGCATACGCCACTGCTCGGATTATATTACATGTAGGGTAATTATACGAAGTAGGGAAATCGATTTAAAATTTCTCTCCCATTTAGTTCTTTGTCTCCTTTGGTCCACCGATTGGTTAATAAAGAACTGTCTAGCTTTCAGTGGAATTTTTACCAGGCAATCTTTGTTAACTCGTCATTCTCGGTAACGAAATAAAATATGATGATCTGACCACGACCAAAGTTTAACGGTTTTTTAAAGTGTATGCGTGCTACACTTAACTTGGGAAACTAGGTTAAGATTGATTTAATTTTTCAAAGAGCTACATTATAATCAAGAGTCAACACAGGTACGGTTGGACTGCAATTACAGTCAAACAAAGTTCACAATAAGAAAACCTATCATATAAGAAACAAATAAGACTATGAGTAAAATGCGCAGATATTACAAAGCGAATGTAAAACGTACTCGTACATTCAAAAATTGTGTAGGCAATTCAACAACAGATCTCTTATAATATAACCAGCCACTGAGTTTCAATGTTTTATGCAATAATCGTTCTAGTCATTTCTGTTCGCGCAAAATAAGCACTGGCACAGAACAAAGCACCGCTAGTGGCGCCGCCAGGTACAATAGGCGCCAGCGAAGGCACACACCTGCCCAAGCGGCTATACAGGCGGCGCTGCCGGGCGTGAGCAGCGTTTCCAGCGACAGTGGAGCAGGCGAGTGCGAGCTATCGCCGTTGCCGAGAACGGGTCCGGCGCACCAGGCAACGCGAAGAGGCGGTGGCTCCGACAGGCCTCTGTCAACGTCGACAACAGCCAGACGCCGGCGGAACTCCGCCAGCCGATCGGCGAGCTGCTCAGCCGAGTCATTATTACAGTCTGCTTGGCCACCGAAATTCAAACCCACCGACAGACTGCGACTACTGGCAGGCGCGGCCTCAACGGCATAGCAGCGAAGACCGCCATCAGTCGTGGGCCCGAATGCGTATAGGGCAGAGTCAGCCGGACAGATGTGAACCTCGTCAACTCGGCCTGTGGCCACCAGCTCCTGCAGGCGCGAGTAGGACACCCGGCGAAGGCTGAGCTCGCCGCCGCGGTCCAAACTGAATCGGAAGGCGCGTCGAATGGCGGCCAATTCGTCAGAGGAGTCTGGCCTGGCGGTGATGCGACGGACTTCATTGTATCTTTGAATAGCAGCGGCGCCGGCCAGGATTAAGCCAGAGCCAACCGCGAACCGGGCGAGGCCGACAGTCCAGGCCGACGGCCTGACAAAGGACGCGTCAGTCTGGCTCTGACTGAACGAGCCGCCGCTGCTGGCGCCGCGTCGTGCGACAACGGCGCGCATGAAGCGGCCAGCCGCCGCCGGAGCGGACAGCAGGGTTAAGACGCGTCGGTTCAACGGCTGCATGAAAATGTGATAAAATATGGTCAACTATGAGTATTTAACGGACCAATCACAGACGGGAAAGCATTGCAAACCAGACACGCTATTGAAACTAAAAAAGCTTTAGGCTAAATCACCAAAAGCGATATTCTACCACATCAAATCAATAGTTCATGAAGTCTTTAGTTGGTGAAATTTCTACATTTTTTAAAGTTAGGTAGTCCTCATCTAGACAATATTCGTTGCCGCCACCCCTTAATAGTGGACAAATATAATATTTATAATGGGAGACTAATTAAAGCCATTCACTATAGATTTTCAGGAAATTTAAGAAGCAACTTTACAGGGGTTATAAATATATGCCTAAGTAATTTTAAAGGTGACCTCTGCTCAAACTTTTTAGAAACTTTTCGGCTTGGAGTTTATAGAAATTTGTTTTTTTGCATTAAATTTTTCACAACAGGTTACCTTAGTAGTGCACTAAGAGTATATATTCACTTTTCGAAAAGCTGACAAGTACAACAAGGAAGTGATTGCACTAGAAATGCGGAAGTATAAGTCCAATTGTTTCATTTATTGTGGCCGCAAACGGTTGCTGAGGACTCGCTTATAGGCCGAGGCGAACCCGAGGCTAAAGCCGTTTGCGGCCAAGATAGGTGAAACAGTGGGGGATAACGCAGTTTTTCCTTACTCGGGCTTGGCCATAGAATACAGAAATATTTATTTAGCCTGAATAAATGCGTTTCTTTAGCACATGGCGGGGCCCACGTGGGAATAAATGCGTTTCTGTAGTCTATGGTCGGCCCCCATTGGTGAATAAATGCGTTTCTGCAGTCTATGGCCGAGCCCAATTGGTGAATAAATGCGTTTCTGTAGTCTATGGTCGGGCCCAATTGGTGAATAAATGCGTTTCTGTAGTCTATGGTCGGCCCCCATTGGTGAATAAATGCGTTTCTGTAGTCTATGGCCGGCCCCCATTGGTGAATAAATGCGTTTCTGTAGTCTATGGCCGGATCCACGTGCATGGGAAGTATTTATCAAGCCTATAATGCCTCACTCAAAAGTTAAAAATAAAGAAAATGAGTAACACAAGCGACACAATTCCCAAAGCTTTAATTCCACAGGCTAATAGCCACTTTTTAGCGCGTTTTATTATTTCTTCAGAGCGCAAGTGCGTTAGGAGCAAAAAATGTTTTTTATACGGCAAAAAATGAAGCAAGGATTGAAAAAACAACACAAAACAAAAATAGAATTGGTACGAGGGCAGAGGATGGCAGCTTGAAATGACGCGCACACGCATAGTTAAGTGAATTAAGTAAAAGGAAAATGTACTGCTTGCGTTTTTTGGCAGTGCGATGGGACCTAGAGCTGAATAAGATTGTAATTGGTTGGCTGGGGGGGGGGGTCTTCGCAATTAACGATAAAGATAAATAATATGAATGATAATTACACCACTAGAATGCCTAGTAGTAATGGGGATTTTAATGGTGCCTTACCTTCTACGGTAGCTATAATAGAATGATTATGCTATAGAGTACATATAATGACATTAAAATGGGAAATTAAGATTTCAAACATAATATTTGAATGGACTGCGCGCACAGTTGAACAAAGTCACACAGATGGGCCTGCTTGAAAAATGTTTCACTTTTATTTTAAAGTAAACTTTCATTACAAAGAGATGTTATTTAGTCGGCTAGCGGATTACAAGAAATAGTTGAGCACAAAGTGAGTTGCTAAACTGCATCGTGAAACGGTGGATAGGGTGCGCTTTTTTACAGAGAACAAAAGATGAATGAATCAATTTTTAAACAAAAAATAAGCGTAATATATATAGGCAAAGAAAGTTGAGTTTTAATTCTCGTTTAAAACATAAAAACTTTTTTTATCTTGAGCCAGATAGGCTATTTTACCTGTGCAATAATTATTAGCCGGGTGGGTTCCAGGTTCGATTCCGCTTGCAGAGTTTGCATAACAGCACAGTAATATAATTGAGGATATGGATATGCGCATATATGTATATGTATGATTTTAGCATGAAAATGGTTTTGCTATTACGCTATTTCTGGTACTACATAAGCATGCTCTCCTGGTTACATAGAAATTTAAATTTCAAAAAGAGTGCAGACACAAAATTAATATAATTATTATATTATGTAATATGCGAGACAAAAAATGTATGGTGCATGTAGGATTGTATGCATTCTTTCTTCAGAGCAAATCTCAGTGTGTGTGTCCGTCTTGAATGACCAAAATTCAACAGACTCATAAGAAAAAAAATTAATGAACTACATTTTAAAGTGTTGCATTCTGCAGCTTAATAATAATGTTTACCCTAAGTTACTGAAAAATCCGACGAAGCCGACCAGCTCAGAAAAAAGAGAGAAGGCAAATGAAGAAAATAAAATTATTTATCTAATTAATTACAAACTGGAGCGACGGCCGTAAACGCAAGCGGAGGAAAACAAAAAATGCGCCTATTTCACATCGTCAGAATTTAGTAACCTTGGGGGGGGGGGCGGTTGAGGCCTAAGCGACAGACAGAGTTGGAGACACCTAGCAACCCTAGGGACTGGGTTTTGGGGCAACATTACTGTGATTGCAGCGCAAGGTCAATTATATAGGCCCAGACCAGGGAGCAGTAGGGAGAATATAGGATAGGGATTGATGGGGCTTCGGACGCTGGTGTCGGTGGGCGCAAAAAAACGCAGAAAGTCAATCCAGCCTACAACACGTAGGTGGACTTGGCCATGCTAGAGCTCTTCTGCTCCTGATCTACGTGGGTCTGGTAGGCAATTTGAATATTCTCCGGAATCTGCAGGGCCTCTTTGAGCCGGTGGCCGATATTAGTGCAAGCGTCCTTATTGACAGCTGTCCGAGTCCACACGGACAGTTTGTCCTGCTTGGCTCGGATTTGAACTATAGCGCCGCACACTTCGTCTGAATCGTCGTCGAAGCCTTCGCCGATTAACAATAGGAGAGTCTCAATCCAGAAGCTGTCCATGCTGAGATTGCGCTTGGTCTTGTCCAGCGTGATCAACCAGCGGCCGCCCTTCAGATTGTTGGGATCCTCCCACATGGGATTGATGCCCTCCTTGAACAGGGAATAGTCGCAGCCAACAGGCAGCTTGCTGGCTGGCTGGATGTGGTTGAACAGGGCCCAGAAATCTTCTACAAAGCCGAAACTGGTCACTTGCTTCTGGTTCTCATTCCAGGTCTTGTGCCGGTCGTTCTTGAAGAACCACAGAGTCCAGCTGTTGATTGGGGTTGGGGAGAGTTTTAGTTAAATTTTGCCCTAATTCGCAATTGTGAAGACAGACATCTCCCACGTGACAATCTGGTAAGACAGACATCTTTCAGGTAAGTCTGGTAAGACAGACATCTTTCAGGTAAGTCTGGTAAGACAGACATCTTTCAGGTAAGTCTGGTAAGACAGACATCTTTCAGGTAAGTCTGGTAAGACAGAAATCTCCCCGGTGAGTCTGGTAAGACAGAAATCTCCCCGGTGAGTCTGGTAAGACACAGGCATCTCCCAGGTAACAGTCTGGTAAGACACAGGCATCTCCCAGGTAACAGTCTGGTAAGACACAGACATCTCCCAAGTAACAGTCTGGTAAGACACAGGCATCTCCCAGGTAACAGTCTGGTAAGACACAGACATCTCCCAAGTAACAGTCTGGTAAGACACAGACATCTCCCAGGTAACAGTCTGGTAAGACACAGACATCTCCCAGGTAACAGTCTGGTAAGACACAGGCATCTCCCAGGTAACAGTCTGGTAAGACACAGGCATTTCCTAGGTGACAGTCTAGTAAGACACAGACATCTCCCAGGTAACAGTCTGGTAAGACACAGACATCTCCCAGGTGGCAGTCTGGTAAGACACAGACATCTCCCAAGTAACAGTTTGGTAAGACACAGACATCTCACAGGTAACAGTCTGGTAAGACACAGGCATTTCCCAGGTAACAGTCTGGTAAGACACAGGCATCTCCCAGGCGACAGTCTGGTAAGACACAGGCATCTCCCAGGTAACAGTCTGGTAAGACACAGGCATCTCCCAGGTAACAGTCTGGTAAGACACAGGCATCTCCCAAGTAACAGTTTGGTAAAACACAGGCATCTCCCAGGTAACAGTCTGGTAAGACACAGGCATCTCCCAGGTAACAGTCTGGTAAGACACAGGCATCTCCCAGGTAACAGTCTGGTAAGACACAGGCATCTCCCAGGTAACAGTCTGGTAAGACACAGGCATCTCCCAGGTAACAGTCTGGTAAGACACAGGCATCTCCCAGGTGGCAGTCTGGTAAGACACAGACATCTCCCAAGTAACAGTTTGGTAAGACACAGGCATCTCCCAGGTAACAGTCTGGTAAGACATAGGCATCTCCCAGGTAACAGTCTGGTAAGACACAGACATCTCCCAGGTAACAGTCTGGTAAGACACAGACATCTCCCAAGTAACAGTTTGGTAAGACCCAGGCATCTCCCAGGTAACAGTCTGGTAAGACACAGGCATCTCCCAGGTGACAGTCTGGTAAGACACAGGCATCTCCCAAGTAACAGTCTGGTAAGACACAGGCATCTCCCAGGTGACAGTCTGGTAAGACACAGGCATCTCCCAGGTAACAGTCTGGTAAGACACAGACATCTCCCAGGTAACAGTCTGGTAAGACACAGGCATCTCCCAGGTAACAGTCTGGTAAGACACAGGCATCTCCCATGTGACAGTCTGTAAGACACAGGCATCTCCCAGGTAACAGTCTGGTAAGACACAGGCATTTCCCAAGTAACAGTTTGGTAAGACACAGACATCTCCCAGGTAACAGTCTGGTAAGACACAGGCATCTCCCAGGTAACAGTCTGGTAAGACACAGGCATTTCCTAGGTGACAGTTTGGTAAGACACAGACATCTCACAGGTAACAGTCTGGTAAGACACAGGCATCTCCCAGGTGACAGTCTGGTAAGACACAGGCATCTCCCAGGTAACAGTCTGGTAAGACACAGGCATTTCCCAGGTAACAGTCTGGTAAGACACAGGCATCTCCCAGGCGACAGTCTGGTAAGACACAGGCATCTCCCAGGTAACAGTCTGGTAAGACACAGGCATCTCCCAGGTGACAGTCTGGTAAGACACAGGCATCTCCCAGGTAACAGTCTGGTAAGACACAGACATCTCCCAAGTAACAGTCTGGTAAGACACAGGCATCTCCTAGGTAACAGTCTGGTAAGACACAGACATCTCCCAAGTAACAGTCTGGTAAGACACAGACATCTCCCAGGTAACAGTCTGGTAAGACACAGACATCTCCCAGGTAACAGTCTGGTAAGACACAGGCATCTCCCAGGTAACAGTCTGGTAAGACACAGGCATTTCCTAGGTGACAGTCTAGTAAGACACAGGCATCTCCCAAGTAACAGTTTGGTAAGACACAGGCATCTCCCAGGTAACAGTCTGGTAAGACACAGGCATCTCCCAGGTAACAGTCTGGTAAGACACAGGCATCTCCCAGGTAACAGTCTGGTAAGACACAGGCATCTCACAGGTAACAGTCTGGTAAGACACAGGCATCTCCCAGGTAACAGTCTGGTAAGACACAGACATCTCACAGGTAACAGTCTGGTAAGACACAGGCATCTCCCAGGTGACACAGTCTGGTAAGACACAGACATCTCCCAAGTAACAGTCTGGTAAGACACAGACATCTCACAGGTAACAGTCTGGTAAGACACAGGCATCTCCCAGGTGACAGTCTGGTAAGACACAGGCATCTCCCAGGTAACAGTCTGGTAAGACACAGGCATCTCCCAAGTAACAGTTTGGTAAGACACAGGCATCTCCCAGGTAACAGTCTGGTAAGACACAGGCATCTCCCAGGTAACAGTCTGGTAAGACACAGGCATCTCCCAGGTAACAGTCTGGTAAGACACAGGCATCTCCCAGGTGACAGTCTGGTAAGACACAGACATCTCCCAGGTAACAGTCTGGTAAGACACAGGCATCTCCCAGGTAACAGTCTGGTAAGACACAGGCATCTCCCAGGTAACAGTCTGGTAAGACACAGGCATCTCCCAGGTAACAGTCTGGTAAGACACAGGCATCTCCCAGGTGGCAGTCTGGTAAGACACAGACATCTCCCAAGTAACAGTTTGGTAAGACACAGGCATCTCCCAGGTAACAGTCTGGTAAGACACAG
This sequence comes from Macrostomum lignano, assembly GCA_002269645.1. Classification (NCBI taxonomy): domain Eukaryota; kingdom Metazoa; phylum Platyhelminthes; family Macrostomidae; genus Macrostomum; species Macrostomum lignano. Next base: position 369,005 of record NIVC01000352.1, read on the forward strand.
GCATCTCCCAGGTAACAGTCTGGTAAGACACAGACATCTCCCAGGTAACAGTCTGGTAAGACACAGACATCTCCCAAGTAACAGTTTGGTAAGACCCAGGCATCTCCCAGGTAACAGTCTGGTAAGACACAGGCATCTCCCAGGTAACAGTCTGGTAAGACACAGGCATTTCCCAAGTAACAGTTTGGTAAGACACAGGCATCTCCCAGGTAACAGTCTGGTAAGACACAGGCATCTCCCAGGTAACAGTCTGGTAAGACACAGACATCTCCCAGGTAACAGTCTGGTAAGACACAGACATCTCCCAAGTAACAGTTTGGTAAGACCCAGGCATCTCCCAGGTAACAGTCTGGTAAGACACAGGCATCTCCCAGGTAACAGTCTGGTAAGACACAGGCATTTCCCAAGTAACAGTTTGGTAAGACACAGGCATCTCCCAGTGAAAGTATGGAAAGATTCAGACATCTCCCAGTGAAAGTATGGTAAGATTTAGACATTGTCAGCTAGTATTGTTCAATAACACACAAGAGATTAAATACCATGCGCTAAGGTAAAGTTACTGACGTCATTGTCAGAGTACTTTCCTATTGCCCCGTCTGTCGGGTGGGGTAGGACTATTGATTGGCCACAAATCTACTCAAAGGCAGGCCACAGGTCACACTGTAAGAAGCAATAAATCGCATGCATTTCGGCACACAGCGCACAAGCCGGGCGAAGAAGTTTACATCGCGTATGGTTGGCCAAAACTGAATGCTTAGTAAGCTCGGCTCAACTAGTTTAGATTCAAGTTTTGTCAGCGGCCGGAAAATCGATAAGATAACCAACTGTATAATTAGACATGCGAACAGTTTTTTTCTGAGTTGAAATACCAAGCAGGACGAGAAGTCAACCAACGTGTGCTAGAGAATCCAAACTAATGCCTGGCATAGACGAATCATAAAACTATTTCGAATATCGACCTTGAGCTATTAATAGAGAAGCCCAAATAAGGATAGATTAAATTTATCCCATTACACGTGTTAGATTTCTCTGTAATTAGCGCTTCCCTTCCAATAGGAAAGTAGGCAGGATTAAGGCAAGCAAATTTTTGCAGCCTAGGATAGACAGGCAAGCCTCTGACCTTCAACTGAACCTTTAGGCTGATTTATTGCTAGCACACAGGCACTGCAATAAGCCTCGCCGTTATAAAGCATCAGAGAGCACACTGTACAGATGGTAATGGCAATGACAAACCAGGGTGCGCGCACAGGCAGGCAGCGAGAGAGGGAAAGAGACAGATGGCATTAGCACGCACAAAGCAGAAGGGTAAACAAAAAATTCCTGTGACATATCAGACTGAAGAAAACGTGCAGCTAAGGCAAACCTTGTCAAAAAAGAAAACAGACAACATAATTATATGCGAGCAAGCAGATAACAAATAACGCAGGTATTTAATAATTAATACACTAAAGCCTAAATTCATATGGGATTAAGGAAGTCTAGATAAATCTGCAGTTAGTAAATCAAATCTATGCGATTTGGAAGCTTTGGAAGGTAAATTATAAAAATGCTTTCTTGTCTCAAAACTGGGACGGATAACAAACAATAATAAAGATTCTAGCAGCCCCTACCGGTTGTGCAGCGGATGCTTGTCAGACGTCTGTGAGGTTTCGCCGCCTCCGTTCATGTCGGCAGCGCAGGCTTCCTCCGTGCCAACCGGCGCAGTTTTGTCCTTCAACATTTTAGTTGAATCCTCCGAGTAATCAGCTTGGTTTTCAGTAGCAGCCATGTTTGCGTTTCAATTTTTGGTTATAGAGAAAATTTGCGGAGAGCGGAATACAAAATCGCTGTGGAATTGATTGTAGAGGGGCAGAGAATTAAACACGTAAGCGCACAGTTAAACAGTGTTAGTTTCTAAGTTACGACGGTAGCTAAGCCTAGTCCAGTTAAAACAGGTCTATAGATTCGTACAGAATTTCTCTCCTTAAAAAGCCGACACGCGGAGAGGAGACGCACAACTGGAGGACGAGGCAAGGGGAGAGAGAGGGCTTGCAGACATGCCCAGTGTACTGCACAGTCATTCCGTCGTCAAGCGGGGCATAAGGGCGGGGCGCGGCAACCAGTTCTCATGGGCAGGCTAAAAATAGAACAAAAATATCTTCGGTTTACAGCCGGCGCAGGGAAAGAGGGATTTCCATGGCGTTTTAACTGTACGCACAGGCAAGTCCTCAAGATGTACTTTCTATCTAACCAAAAGCAGGCGCTCACGAAGCAGCAACGTGCTATGCCTAAATAAGGCAACGTCTAGTGACGCGGGTTTAACGTTCCACTCAACCCTTTCGCGTCATCGCCCTCGCTCCAAACAACTGGAGCCAAATTATGCAAAGGCGTTCCGGTTTTATAGCGAATCGAATTTTTGTTTCATTTGCTTGGCTGAATCAACTGAATGTAGATATTTTAGTTAAGAATATTCGATGGAAATGATGACACTACATACAAAATTAGACCTTAATGAGGCATGGACATCATAAGAATACTGTCAAAAATACTATTGAAAAAAATTGGCAGAGCTGACCAATGTAAATATTGTAACTTATGTGCTACAATTAGCAATAGACCCAAGGGGCCCGCCTAGCACAGTGGAAGTAGATTAAATTGGTTGAGTAGCCTTTTTAAAGCCACTAGCCTGGGAATAACAACTGTCTCCTAGTTGCTGATGATACTCTGGGTACTGGCTTTATTGTGGCAAAGGGGTTTGTGCAGACATCTGTCTGGTGTGAATTCAAAAATGCTGGCTAAACTTTAGCCGCTAAATACTCAATTGTGTCCGCAGCAAATGAAAAGAAGACTAGCATTATCTGGCAAACTTTAAGCATAATTTTATTCTTGGCCACAATAGGAGGTATACTGGTACCAACTAAAAATTCTGTATAATTACTTGTACTAATTAATAATATATATAGATTGATTACACTCACCCTAATGGCCAGATGTGCAACCGACAGCTCAGCCGCAGCTAATGCGCGGACGCATCTGAAGGCTGCGTACGGCTGTTCAGTCCAAGGACTGCGGGGTCGCCACACACACCCTCAATTACCCCATCTAATGCTGGCACCCATCTTATAGCTGGGTGAACTGAAGCAATGCAGAGTTAAGTGTATTGCTCAAGGGCACAAATTGTTCCAGTGAAATCGGGAATCGAACCACTGACCTTTCAGTCGTGAATCCTATGCTCTAACCACTAGGTTACAACTCCCTACTAGTGTATTAGGCCCTATAAAAATAACGATGGGTGTTCCGAAATCTAAGGGATTTTTGCCATTGAATTCAGGTGCTTCGTGTCATTGCTTTGAAACTTTACACTTTATAAATTAACATACCATTGTGCTTCGTATTAAATTTCAACTAAATTGAAACATTGATTGTCTAGCTAAGCTAAATTCCGTAAGCTACCTTTTCAGCCAAGATTCAAACTGTTAAAAATTCCTAACGAGCCACCATGTTCTTCCTCTAGAATGAAAGGATGAAGGCAGCTGAAATCACCCACCGCCTGCACCGCTGTCTTTGGTGATGATGCCAAATCACGAGCTACTGTTTACAGGTGGATGGATCGGTTTAAGTCTGGCCAGGAGTCCTTGGAAGACGAGACAAAGTGTGGCAGACCACGCACCACGTCACTTTCCAAGGAAACAAAATCAGCTGGTAGCCGACATGGCAATGGAGGACATGCAATTTACTGTTCGCGAGACGAAATTGATTACTGTTGTGGCATCGGTGTAGCACGCGTTCAGGCGATTCTGCATGCCGAGTTGCAGTTGAGCAAGCTGTCAGCCAAATTGATGGCTTGGCTGTTGCACATCCACCAGAAGCACGAGCAAGCTGACACGTGCAAACACCTGCTGACTCTGGCTGAGAAGTATGACGAAGCATTCTCACTGTGGATTCTCACAGTGCATCGTCACTGTGGATGAGACCTGGCTCACATACTACAATCCGGAAACCAAGGGGCAGTCACGTGAGTGGCCCAGGCCAAAAGAAGGCCACTTTAATTAGCTTTGACTTCCTTGATTCAGGCTACAAAGTCAATGCTGCTTACTATGCTGACTTACTGAGTGGGCCACTTTGCCAAATTATTCAAAACAAATATAGAAACTTGTTAGGAAATTAAGTCTTTTTATCAGATGATATGCACAAAGGGCCTGTCAACTGAAGCTTATAAAGTGGAGCCTGAGTAACCTATCTATACAAATAATATGTCATTCTGTTCACAATGATGCAAAGAAGCTGGGTTTGGCAAAAGTGACAAAAAATCGACTTTGGATAGATGAGAAAAAGCAAGGGGATGATTTTAGAGACTCTACTTTATGAGCTCAAGTTAATATATTAGTACCTAATACTCCCTTGCTTGTTCTCCCAACTCTAATTTTTGTCACTTTTTTTGCCAATCCCTGCTTTCTGGTGTCACTGTAAGCAGAATGACATATCATTTGTGTATATAGGTTACTTGGGCTCCACTTTAAGAGCTTAAGTTGACATGCTTTTTTAATTTTACACTGTCACTGACCTTCAAAAGGTCATATGACCATATGTTTACATAAAACCTAGCCAACTTGGCTATCTGACCAAGTGAAAAAGTAGACAAGGCAAACATTGCACAACTGATCAATAAATTATAAGTCTATAGAAACACTCAACCCTTGAGCAATATATATTTTTAATTACTTGAACATTTTACTTACCTTTGTTTAAATATCTTAATTAGCTTCCTATATACTAAAATATAGTTATAATTATAGGCCATACTAGCAAGGATTTGCCATAAATTTTTTCAAAGTTGACAATCAATAAAAGTTAAAGAATCCCAAGAATCTCAAAAATTATAAAATCATTAATGTTTTAAATGGTTGACAATGGTTTTTTCCATGCTTAGGCAAACCTTGGGATTATTTGCAATACAAGCTGTTGAAACCCGCAGCTTCTCCTCTCTGCTTTCTTATCTCCTCTCTACTCTTTTATCTCATTGCTTTTCTGTCTCTCTCTTCTCATCTCTACTCTCTCCTCTTGCTTCTCTCACCCCTTGTTTTGTCCCTCCCTCCTTTCACCCCTTCTTCCATCACCTTTCCTCTCACTTCTTTCTCCTCCCTTTTTTCCTTTTCTCTTCTTACCCCTTGTTTTGTCTCTTATCTTCTATCTTTTCTCTTATCCCTATCTCACCTCTCTTCTCTTCTAATAGTTTATTCTTTCTCCTTTCTACTTTCATCTGACCTACAACCATGAGCTGGATTCTTTGTCTGGCCTTAGGGGCGCCAACTTCTGCCTGATAGAACCGGATCTGTTTGCCAATTAGTCTCTGTCAGGACTGCCTGACTTTCATAGGTAAAAATCTGCCAATCCCTACTTCAAAAGCCAGTTTTTGGGATTTAACTCTCATGGTTGTTTCATTCCGTCTGCAGTTGGCTAACTGATTTGATCATGTCATCTTTTTGGCCAATTTGCAGCCCTGAAAGGAATTTGTGTACCTCTAGATCTACCACAGTCTGTAGCAGTCTAACAACCAAGGAAATATACATTTTTAGGAGGCCATTTAAATTTTAACTTATTAAAGTACCTCTGAAGTGACACTTATTGTTAATTTTTTCATGGTGTAACTAATTTTGAAGGATTGTATTGTAATTGCTAAATTGGTTATTATTCATTAATTTTACAAACAAAACCATGCCGCATTGCCTTGATTTTCCATCTACTTATTAAACTGCTGCAGACTTGACTATAATAGAAGACCATGGTTGAAATTGCTCACTAAACTGTCATGGCTAAATGTAGCCTCTCCACGCATGGATAGCAGAGAAGGCTATAAAAATAAAGCTATTTCAAAACACTGTACATTTGCTATGTACATTGAGCCCTATTGCCTGACCCTTGGTTTGGACTGGGGGCATTTGGGGGAATGAGTGAGTGAGTGGCACAAACAATAGAAAAAGTAGACAAACTTCACATGCTAACAGTTTCTGTTCTGATAGAGTTACACAGTTGAGACTTTACATTTAGGCAAAGAATAAGTCAATGAAGAATTGTCAATTTTTAAGTCAAGCGCTTCATATGGAGCAAACTTATGGCAGCCAAAAGTTAGTCAATTTTTAAACTTCCTTCTATACATCTAGCTAGATAAAGGGGATTCAAGGGAAGGCGAAGGTTGGGGTGGCAGCCTTGCTATAAAAAGCAGCCTAACTTTTTTAAAGTGCACAGCACTATTCAGGATTAACTTTGAGACTCTAAATTTTACACAATTGTGTCAAAATAGTTAAAGATTGATTGTGCCAAATTGGAAGAGGATTGGTAGAAGTAGAGTGGCACTATGTAGGATTGAGTGAAAAAATCATGCATTTTGAGCAGTTTTTTTGCACTTTTAGATAGGAAGACTTGAGTCTAGGAAATTTTAAAGTAGCCTAAGACATTTTCCCTAGTTAGTTTAGGGTGGGTGCAAGATTTGGTGTGATTTGGTTGAGCAGTTTGGGAGTCCATAGCAAACAAAATTGTCAATAGATACATATAGAGTTTTGGTTTTTATAGGTAGAGATTAGTCATATTACTATTCTTAGCCAATATCAACTTACATGTATATATTGCCAATAGAAATGGCTATGTGATTCTCAAGGTTATGCATAATGCAATTTTGTCTATTAAATTTTATTTGGCATAACGTTCTGTTTAGGGGTTGGACAATATAAAACTTTCAAGATTTTAAGACCCAAGATCTATACTTTCAAGATAATCAAGATTCAATTGAGATTTGAGATTAGGCCTACTGGGTGATTGGTAAAAATCTGGACATGGTTAGTTTTTGCCATAGACAAAATTTAACGAGGCAAATTTATTGAGCTGATGCTTTTGAGCAATACTGGGGGTCTTCCTCACAACTTAAGTTGTTTTTTTCACTTGTTTGCCCCGTCACGTCTGAGATGCAGTCTCTAAATGAAGAGCAGCGGCGTAAACTGGTTGTACAATATAAAATTGAGCACCCTGGGCTGAGCAACAATGCAATCGCAAAATATTTTGCTGAGCTTGGTGTCCCAAGATCAACCATTTATGGAATTCTGGATCGCTACTCAGCAACTGGAGAAGATTCTGTGCTACGGAAGGAGGGGTCAGGACGACCAGCTACCAAGGTCACTGCCACTTTGATGGAGAAGATGTCAAATGATGCCAGGACGGGTCTGTCCCAGCGCGAAATTGCACGCAAATATGACATCAGCCAGCCGTACGTTAACGAGATTCTCAAGAAGCAGGGACTAAGTGCATACAAGAAAGAAAAAGTGCCATTTGTGTCATTTGAGCAGAAAGAGCGCCAGCGTGTGAGGATTGACAGGCTCTACCATGCTGTGCTGGCAGATGACGGCGGACTGGACATTGTCATGGACGATGAATCGTACTTCTCTCTGTCATCCAATGTCATCCCTGGTAACAGGTTCTATTATGCAACAGCTCGAGGTGATACACCTGATGAGGTTAGGTGTTCACCCAGCAAGAAATTTGAGGCCAAAGTCTTGGTCTGGCTGGCCATCAGCAAGAAGGGCATGTCCAAGGTCTTCTGCCACGGCAGCTCAATGAACAAAGAGATCTACATAAGAGAGTGCATTCACAAGCGTCTATTGCCATTTATTAAGGAACAGCATGCTGACGGCAACTACCTGTTCTGGCCTGACCTGGCGAGCTGTCACTATGCTCGTGACGTCATTGACACATTTGAAGAGGAAGGTGTCAATTTTGTCAGCAAGGAGCTCAATCCTCCCAATGTACCACAGCTGCGACCAATTGAGAACTTCTGGGGGATGTTGAAGCAAAAGGTTTACTATCACAATTGGACAACGGACAGTCTGGAACAGCTGGAAAATCGCATTCGCTACTGCCTCCGCCAGGTGGATCTGCACTGTGTACAGGAGATGATGACCAATGTCAAGTCCGGGATTCGCCGAGCTCGGGCTAATGGTGTCGGAGCCGTTTGGCAATGAGCCAGACAATCCCTTATATATTGAACTTAATCCAAGTTAAAAGACATGTGTTCAATTTGTTTATTGTTGTCTTGCTAAAACAAATAAAAATGTCCAGATTTTTACCAATCACCCAGTAATTTGCATCTAGAAGGTGTATTTATTTATACTATTTTATCTTGTTTTTATAATATTGTTACTTATTTTTAGCTTCATACATGCGCAACCTTGGGAATCACTTGGCCGTTTCTATTGGCAACATACACATATAAGTCACTATTGGCTAAGGGTAGTCATGTGACTACTATTCCATCTAATAGCAACTTATATGTATGTGTTGCCAATAGAAATGGCCGGGTGAATCCCTAGATTGTGCCCAAGGATGTTTAGCTTGTTTCTAGTTTGCTTCACAGTTTTATTTTAAAGCTTAAATGGAGCAGTAGCTAGAGTTAATAAATAGAGCAATAGATAAAGTAGTAAAAGTAGCAATAGATAGAGCAATAGATAAAGCAGTAAAAAGAGCTAGAGGCTAGAATATTTTCTGATACCATTTCCTATCTCTTTTGGTCAGACATCATTTTCTATTATAGCACTATATTGTAATAACAATTTAAACTAAAAAATAATATCAAGAAACAAAACTGGAAGATTGCTATAAAAATATAATATTAGTCACAAATAGTCAATTGCAAATCTTGACATTCTTTAAGATCTTGAAACCAAGATTAAGATTTTTAAGGAATTGGTACCTTAATGATTGAGATTGACATCTTGTTTAACCCTTATTTTTTGTCTATCATAATATAGGCTAGGCCTATCTACTAATTTTAATGGCACTTGTTATTTGTCTAGTTAAATTGATAATGCTAAAATATCTATTTCATAGAAACTACAAGGGTGAATATTCCTAGACTTCAAAGACTTCTTACTCATATTTTGATTATTATGTTGTTATACTAGTATGTCTTATGTACCAAATTATGCTAAATTGGAAGGCTACACTACTTTGCTTACACTAGTATACAACAAAATATTAATCAGTATACAAGAAAAGGTCTTAAAAATCAGGTGATGGTCATTTTGTCAACTGGTGTTTTGTCTACTCAGTTGACAAAGTGACTAAAATTTTCATTATATGAATGATACACATATGTAGCTGATATAGCTGCATAATCTTCTATAGCTTACAATTATTGTTATATTGATGACTTGTTTTATAAATTGCCTTATTTTTAAAACAAATAAATTTTGCAATTATTCAATACCAGACTGCATTTCCATTAGGTTAAATGTTTCAATGCAAATATTCTATGCAAATGCATCACCCATATGCACTCATACCCATGCATCTGGGCATTAATGAATCTTGAGTATTTGTGTGTTGTGACCATACATGCAACTATGTAACATGGGTATTTCTCCATTTCACATATACATGCACAACTTTGGGATTCACCCAGCCGTTTCTATTGGCAACACACACATGTAAGTCGCTATTGGACAGAACAATAGTCACATGACTGCTCTCAGCCAATAGTGACTTACATGCGTGTGTTGCCAATAGAAATGGCCAGGTGAATCCCAAGGTTGCGCCCAAGCATGATTTCACACATTTCAAACATATGAGCACATTATATTTTGTTAGTACATGTACAAGCATATAACAAGAGATGCATCTATCAAAAGCCAGCAGATGTTGCAGAAGGGTATGAATATTAATTAGCCTGTCAACTTAGTCATTTTTGGTTTAGTTTTACTATTTTGCAGCTGCGAGGGGGTAGTTTATTGGCAGTTGACAAAGTGGCCAATGTTGGGAAACTCCCTGTTAGCCATTTGACAAAGTGACCGAGGTTTGAGATTGTTTCATTGGCTAGTTGATGCAACGACCAGTGATAAAACCGAGTTGAAGAAATGGCTAGTTGATGAAACGCCAGTTGATGAAATGATTAGGATCCTAAAAATCTAGAATATTTATCACGAAAGAAATAGATACTTGTGTTAGCAATTTAACTGGACAAATAACAAAAAGGCTTTTCATCTGGTCACCAGACAAATAACAACTGCCAATTTTAATAGCAAGTCAATTTGCCAAAAGTTGATTTATCAAAAGTAGGTTTTTTGCCAACAAAAAGTTGTTTTATTTGCTAAACATATAAACATAATTTATTCATCTTAATATATGTTTGTTTGTTTATTTAGCATAAAGTTTTAAATATTAAAATTAGTCAAAGACTTTGTTTATAAATAAATAAAGAAGGTAAAAAAGTAAAATATTAAATGTTAAAAAAAATTCAATTAATCCATAACTGATCTGTCCTATATAATATTAAAGTAGAGCTTAGCTCTAGGCATATAAGAGCTGCTAAAAAGTTTGATTTTAATACTCATGACTTAGCCTAATAGTAGAAAAAACTAGTGTCATAATGAATCTATATTTACAATAGGCCTAATTAATCATTAGTTATAAAGGGGCAAAAAAGGGGATAGGTAAAGGTGGCTATTAGAACTAGGCCTATAAAATGAAAAAGTAGATGATTATCAAAATAACAACTAAAAAATTAAACTTAAGATCTTTAGCATGTTGCCTAACTATTTTATCATAGGCTAGGACCATTCTAATAGACACAAACTACATTGAGTATCGTCTCCAAACTATCCTGAGAATTGTCTTTTATCTATAATGAGAATCATCTTTAAACTACCCTAAAAAGTAGGGCCTATCTCTAAACAACCCCAAGATGGTGATTGATACTTGAGACTAGGGCCTATTGCATATATTGCAATTCCAATTGATAGATATCAGTTTAAGGAGTTTACCAATTAAGTTTATGGCAAACAAATAGGTTTTTAGCTAATTGTCTGAGGCCTATTAGCATTAGGCCTAGGCTAATATTTTTAATTTGTAGTTATTTTATTTGACATGAAATTTTTGGCCTATAAATAAGCTATATATTAAATAAATAATCAGACAATCTATCAAATAAACACTTTGTTGAAAAATATATTATATTTAATTAAATAGAAAGACA